>VRLP01000654.1:0-196377 GCA_009660295.1 Lophius piscatorius
AAAGTCAGGATTTAAAAGTCAGGATTTAAAAGTTAGGATTTAAAAGTTAGGATGTAAAAATCAGGATTTAAAAGTCAGGATTTAAAAGTTAGGATTTAAAAGTCAGGATTTAAAAGTCAGGATTTAAAAGTTAGGATGTGAAAGTCAGGATTTAAAAGTCAGGATTTAAAAGTTAGGATTTAAAAGTTAGGATGTAAAAATCAGGATTTAAAAGTCAGGATTTAAAAGTTAGGATTTAAAAGTCAGGATTTAAAAGTCAGGATTTAAAAGTCAGGATTTAAAAGTTAGGATTTAAAAGTCAGGATTTAAAAGTTAGGATGTAAAAATCAGGATTTAAAAGTTAGGATTTAAAAGTCAGGATTTAAAGGTCAGGATTTAAAAGTTAGGACTGGTGAGTCTGAGTGTGGGGGTCAAAACATGGATGATGTTTTGGGTTATTCTTAGGATGGGAGAGGAAAGATAAACATCAGCCCTAGCCTGAAGTAAAAAAACCCACTATTAATCATTTATTCATTCATTTATTCACATTGATGTTATGATCTTTGGATGACTGTGTTTTTTTCAGAGCTGCTGAGGAACTGATCAAATCTTCTACCGTAATCTAACGATGGAATGTGGATTTGTTTACAGTCTGTTTTTCACTGACGTCACCGACTGAAATCAGTTTTGGTCATGATAACACAAAAATGATAATAATTCTTTTTAAATTAAAACCCCCTCCTGTTCCACCTGTCACTAAAACCAGCATCATCTTCCTCAAATGGGCGGGCCGGTTTACTAGAATTTTCCCAATGAGCTGACTGGCCTTTAATGAGGGAACCGCTGTCTTCCTGGTTCAGAACCGGATGGCCCACATACTGGACTCGACAGCGAGCACACAGTGATCAGTGATCTCTATCCCGTGGAGGTTGTCTGTCACGTTGAGAAGGTCAGTGGATGAGCTTCAGAGGCTCTCATTCACTGTTGGTATTTGGCTGCGGGCGGCGTCACGATGATGTCATGTGTTCATGTGAGCTGCTTCCAAACAGAGTTCTAAATACAGACCGCTGTTATGACGGGCGGAAGTAACGAAGATTTAATGTGGAATGATGTCATATAAGAAATGCCGTCATGAAATATCCGATGTTTTGACTCATTTCAAAACACCAGATTTGATCATCTGTTCCGTTACTGTGTGTGAGTAATCTGTCACCATGTGTGAGTAATACGTTACCATGTGTGAGTAATCTGTTACTATGTGTGAGTAATCTGTTACTGTGGGAATAATCTATTACTATGTGTGAGTAATCTGTTACTATGTGTGAGTAATCTGTTACTATGTGAATAATCTGTTAATATGTGTGAGTAATCTGTTACTATGTTTGAGTAATCTGTTACTATGTGTGAGTAATCTGTTGCTGTGTGTGAGTAATCTGTTACTATGTGTGGGTAATCTATTACTAGGTGTGAGTAATCTGTTACTAGGTGTGAGTAATCTGTTACTGTGTGAATAATCTGTTACTATGTGTGAGTAATCTGTTACTATCCGTGAGTAATCTGTTACTGTGTGAATAATCTGTTACTATGTGTGAGTAATCTGTTACTATGTGTGAGTAGTCTGTTACTGTGTGAATAATCTGTTACTATGTGTGAGTAATCTGTTACTGTGTGAATAATCTGTTACTATGTGTGAGTAATCTGTTACTGTGTGAATAATCTGTTACTATGTGTGAGTAATCTGTTACTATGTGTGAGTAGTCTGTTACTGTGTGATCTGCTTCCAAACAGAGTTCTAAGTACAGAGCGCTTGTATGACGGTTGGAAGTAACGAAGATTAAATGTGACATGATGTGAAATAAAAAGTGAGGTCATGAATCCTCAGGTGTTTTGATTCATTTCAAGCTGATTTGATTGGGAGTCATGATCTTCTGAAAACATGAACTACATATTCATCATATTTTATGTCCTCCTATCCTCCGTATCACCTAAGGAGCAACAACTAAGTGATAAAAATGTTTGTGAACTGGAGAATGAAATAATGATGTCATGTCATTGATAAACTTATTGACATGTTATGATAATCTCTTCTTTAAATTTCCAACTGGCAATTTTTGTTGCTACGGCCCAAAAAAAGGGTAATTTCTGAAGGGGGCACGGGACTTTCGTGTCAATCGTTGCGGCCGCGGTGATGCATCGCTTGAAATTATTTCAATCGCTTGAATCACACCTCATCATTCTTGAAGTTTTTACTTCAAAAACATTTTTACCACCTGTAGTTCCATCTTTTGAGTTTTGTTGCTTCCACTATTCCTACGTCTGTAGCTTCAGATGAATCGGTAAATTTAATAATAAGAAGAAGATTTTGTTAAAGTCCAGCATCCGTCCACTTTTGTTCCTCCTCTTTCTGTCTTTCAAACTGTCTCACCCATTTCTTCCTTGTCCTTGAACTCCCAGCAGCTCCAGTACTCTTTTTCTTTGAGGGGGATTTTGCGCCGGTCCAGAACATCAATGCAGAGTTCTGCTGCGGTCATGGACCCGGGGATCTGAGGGAGGAAGAAGACAGTTAGAGCCTCTCCCTTCAACAAAGGATGAAAACTGTGGCTGCATTGAAAGTTTGTTGTCCTGTGGTTCTAATCAATCTATCCACAAAATTATACACCAATCAGCCACAACATTGAGACCGCCTACCATATAATTGTGTAGGTTTCCTGTTTGCATACGTCATCCACTGACAGGTAACCATGGTAACCAGGTAATATATCCCACCTACTGTCAGGTAACCATGGTAACCAGGTAATACATCCCACCTACTGTCAGGTAACCGTGGTAACCAGGTAATACATCCCCCTTACTGTCAGCTAACCAGGTAATACATCCCACCCACTGACAGGTAACCATGGTAACCAGGTAATACATTCCACCCACTGACAGGTAACCATGGTAACCAGGTAATACATTCCACCCACTGACAGGTAACCATGGTAACCAGGTAATATAGCTTTATTCTGACTTCACCCGAAAGTGGTTATAATGTAATGGCTGATCAGTGTGTGTTCAAGTTACCTTGACGTGCTGCTCTGCTGTGTCCTTCTTCTCCCCCAGGTAGACGGTGCAGATCAAATGGCCTCCAGGCTCACTCTGAAACCAGAGAAGAAGTCAGCTGTCAGTGGGAGTTTGTTGGAAAACACAAACGGTAAAAGTAGTTCTGAAAACATTCCCACTCAGCTGTTAATGTTCAATAATCAAGAAAAAAAATCCCCAAGAGGGGGCAGATTTGGGGAAATGATTTTCTATCCCCCCCAGTTCTAAAGAGAAACCGGTCTGGGTTCTTCTGGGTTCAACACTCTCAGATGTGTGACACTCACGGGACACGTTCTGTCGCTGTTCTTTTGAAGAATGATGATAGCTGTGATTTCTTCAGACTGCCTCTTCAGCTGTTGCTGGTCAACCTGCAACCCGTTCACAAACATTCATTCACTCATTCATTAACATTAATCGGAGGCGGATGTTAAACCTTCATCAACGAATCGTCTTAAAACCTGCTCCCTCAGGTTAACCCTAACCCTTCTTTAAGTTCAGCCTTAATGTAAATAAGGTGTGAGTAATGTAATAAGGTGTAAATAAGGTGTGAGTAATCTATTACTATCTGTGAGTAATCTGGTACTACCTGTGAGTAATCATTTACTATCTGTGAGTAATCTGGTACTATGTGTGAGTAAGCTGGTATTATGTGTGAGTAATCTATTACTATCTGTGAGTAATCTGGTACTATGTGTGAGTAATCTATTTCTACAAGTGAGTAATCCGTTTCTACATCTGAGTAATCTATTACTATCTGTGAGTAATCTGGTATTATGTGTGAGTAATCTGTTTCTACATGTGAGTAATCTGGTATTATGTGTGAGTAATCTGTTTCTACATGTGAGTAATCTATTACTATCTGTGAGTAATCTGGTATTATGTGTGAGTAATCTGTTTCTACATGTGAGTTATCTATTACTATCTGTGAGTAATCTGGTATTATGTGTGAGTAATCTGGTATTATGTGTGAGTAATCTGTTAATATGTGCGAGTAATCTGTTTCTACATGTGAGTAATCTTTTACTATCTTTGAGTAATCTGGTATTATGTGTGAGTAATCTGTTTGTATATGTGAGTAATCTATTACTATCTTTGAGTAATCTTTTACTATCTTTGATTAATCTGGTATTATGTGTGAGTAATCTGTTTCTACATGTGAGTAATCTATAACTATCTGTGAGTAGTCTGTCACTATAACTATAGTTGTAACTATTACAGGTTAAATAAAAACATTTAAATACAGTGGAAGACAGACGGCGGGCTGAGCGACGGACCTCAAAGATGAGCGTGTAGTGCTGGATGAGGTCCTCTATGACCCGACCCGCGCTGTTGTCCTTCCCGTCCGTCTGGAAGAGCGTTGGACCGAAGACGATGGCCAAGTTATGGAGGTTCATCTGGTTCCACTCAGAGAAACGCTGAACACTGGAACACAGACGGAGGCAGGAGGATGAGTGTGCGTGTGTGTGTATGTATGCATGTGTCTGTGTGTATGTATGTGTATGTGTATGTATGTGTGTGTGTATGTGTATGTATGTGTGTATGTGTATGTATGTGTGTGTATGTATGTGTATGTGTATATGTGTGTATGTGTATGTGTATGTATGTGTATGTATGTGTGTGTATGTGTGTGTGTGTGTGTGTGTGTGTATGTATGTGTGTGTGTGTGTGTGTTTTGCTCACAAGTAGAGGTGGTTGATGAGGGCCTGTAATGTCGACTTGTTCACATGTGGTAGTCTGTTGAGCAGCAACCGGTACTGGGAGAGTTTTTTACTCTCATCCTGTATGGCTGAAATAAAGAGAGAGAGAGAGAATATATATGTATATATATATATATATATGTATATATATATATATATATATATATGTATATATATATATGTATATATATATATATATATATATATATATATATGTATATATATATATATATATATATACGTATATATATATATACGTGTATATATATGTATATGTATATACTCTTTCCGGTCCAGTCGCCTCATCAAATAATAATAATAAACAAAACGTAGTTTATGAAACTGGAAGGGTGTGAGAGACTCTTCATTTGCAGACTGTCTGGCGCCGTAAAGCAGCCAGATCCTCATTCTACTTGAGGTGATGGCAGTGATGAAAATGAGTGGTGAGAAAGCTGTGGTCCACATTAGGTCACACTGAAATGTACAAAATTCTCCTATGTTGCGACACTGCTGACAATTATCCATAAGAGAAGAAGAAGACATCGGTGTGAGACCCGGCAGAACTCTTTTGTGACAATGAGCACAGAGCCGCTCTGAAGCTTCAGTATCACTCAGGTCAGTCAGTAAATCCAAACAGAGAAGCTGCAGCTTTGATGTTTTGGTTTTAGGAGATGAGGAACTACTTGCTCACGTTTTGGTATTAGGAGAAGAGGAACTACTTGCTCACCCGTCCATCCGGTACTGGGTGGTGGAATTTGCCGTGCCACCCATTCCTGAACCGGAGCACATCGCTTGTAGGACTTTAAAGGATGGAAGAAGAAACAGTTTACGCTACAGCACGTTTTAAAGACAGCAGTCGACCTCCAAATGGTGAGTGACACGGCCTCTTTGGATATAAACTGTTTTCACTGGAAGCAAAAAAACATCTGAGACTCTGGGCTGTTTACAGTTTCTCTCCAGAGTTGGGATGAAATAGATCAAGACAAAGCGCCAAGTATGGAAAACTGCAAATGTATGTTACTAAATGTGTTTGAATCTCTTCATAGAATCTCCAAAGCCACAGTCAGCAGAAGGTGCTGTAATAACACCTGTCATGTGAATGAATATATCTTATTCCAATAGTTCATAGCTTAGTTTTACACATAAAGTCACTAAGTAGGACATGTAGGATTCTATTACTGACATTACCAGGTATTTAGAGAAATACGTCTAAGAGAAGAGAAACGGTTTATGTTCCATTATATGCTTGGAGGTCTCAAGAAACTTCTGTACTTAAATTCAAGTTTTATACATTTTCTCTTTCCAGAACTTCAAATGTTATTCAATGAGATTTGAAGGTGATCAAACCAAAACAATGAAAATAAAAATACGCAATGGTTTTGGAGAAGAATGCAGGTAAAGAAAAGTGTGTGGAGTTGGACAGTAAAATGTGAATTTAAAATAAAATAATGACAATAAGATGACAAGGAACACATAATGAAATTTAAATTAAATAGATGATAAAATGTTAAGAGTAAAATTTTTTTTTTTTTTAAAGTAAAGGAGAGAAACAATAAAAACAACTAAAAATGTTTAACGATGGATGATCCGGCTCAAGATAACATTCATAAAATCAAAAAATATAAAAAGTAAAAAGTCACTGTTAAAAGTAACTACAGATGTAAAAGCGCTAAACTCTAAATTGCATGAAAACAACTTGACCGCAGAATTTTTCAGACATGAAAAAGGAACTCAAGGCATTTCAAGCACCGCTGAACTTCCTGTTTAATAAAGCACGTGGATAGCCACGGAAAAGATAATTTTTCTGTTCTGACAGAAAGTAACATCAATCACTTTTATTATGTCACCAACCTGTTTTTATTTCCTCACGTTGCTCCAGAGAAAAAAGAAGAACCAACCATTCATGATGAAGTTAAACTTAATGAAAGCCATGAAATACGATGACTTTCATGTTCATTTATCAAGCTGTACACAATATAATCCATTTAATATCCCTTGTAGACCCAGTGTGATGTCAGAATGTATTTTTTTACATCATTCAGTTTTTCCCTGCCAGTCGTCTCATTCTCAGCAGAAAAATCAAACGTTTTTCCACGTCAGCAGAGTAACATTGATCCTATTACAGCCATGTTATGAACTTTCTCACTACCAGCAGATGGTAAAGCAGCTGCTGACTCCTGCGTGTTGGCCTTGTGTGTCGTGTTCATCTGCGTCCTCCTGGCGAGCATCTGTGGCATCATCACCAGTAAGTTTCCTCTCAACCAACACATCCATCAGCTTACATGACATTTAGACCCACAGACGGTAAACTGACCGACCACCCTGTCGTGTCTGTTTGCTGCACTTTACTTTTTATTTCTGATTTGTGATTGTGATGGTTTATTTGTTTTGGCCTCATCTTATTTGATGAGAGGATAATACAACATGATTTGGTCAACTGACTCGTCGGAGCCCATTGTAGAGTAAGATTAAAATGAATATTTGACTTTTTTACCTCCACCAAAGTAGTAATATTTCACTGGTGTTGGTTTGTCATTCGGACCTTTACAGTATAATATAATAATACCGAAGCGCTTTGCTGTAATGCCAGAAAAAAACAAAACAGTAGCACGTTATTACATTTATAACATTGTTATTATATTTATTATTATTATTATAATGTAGAAACGTGAAACTTTTTAATATCAAAATGATCTATCACTTTATAACGTGAAAATTATCATGTAAAAACATGAATCTTATCAAGTTAAAACTTAAAAATGTGAAAAATTTTAGAACGTGAAAATGATCACGCAACAACGTGAAGCTTTTTTAATGTTATAATATTAAAATGATCTAACCGTTTAATATCCTGCTCATTTGTTTGGTTGATCACATTTTGAGTCACTATTTTTTTTATTTAAAAATGGGATGGAACCGATTTATAATATGGCCTAGCGTAAGCGCCTGGATGCTAAAGAGTAGGGGGCCAAGGATGGAGCCCTGAGGGACACCGCAGTGGCATTAACCAGGTATATTAAAAAAGTCCTATTCGATAAGCTGATTTTTTTTAAGAGGCATAATTAAGTGGAAGAGGACTGAACCGAATTATGCAACTTGATACAACCAAAGAAAGTTTAATAAGTGTCAAAATAGTTTTTCTAAAAACAGGCTTTACCAAGAGGTCGAGCTAAAAGTAATTAAAAGTGACATGCTTTATCAAATGATGTTTTAATTTAGAAGGTCTTAGATTAATCATTTTTAATTAAGCATAAAATACTGGATGGATTTGCAAAAAACTTAACGGAAGAGTTTTTCATATACCAAAAAAGTAAATGTTGAATTTTGGAGTAGATTTCGCAGAGAGAGGGGGAGGAGCCAGGATTTTTTCCTACTTTTTTTTTTTCTAAACTTTAATGTTTAGAGGACAGGCTACATCATATTTTAGATGGATTCAAACATTAGCTGTTGTCACAGGTTATTTCATGATAGTGAAAACCAGCAGAAAACATTCCCAAATTTGGCCTATGTTTTGTTTAAGCACAATCTGAAATCATAGAGTTAACTATATTATCGTAGGAAATCCGTCTCAATAAGAATAAAGCATGTGGGAATAATAAAAAAGTCCAAATACATTGAATTCACGACTAACTATTCATGACGTGTTGTCTCTTTCTCATCCCCACCACAGTCAGTGTCCTGATGAACGAACAGAAGAGAATCTCCAGAGACCTCAGCGCAGACAATCAGCAGCTGATCACCGACAGGAACATCTTAGGAAGGAAGAAGGAGATGCTGCGCAATGACACAGAAAGACTCAAGTCAATGCTGGGATCATTCCTGAAGTTTGATACTTTTCCAGTACATGAATACTGCCCGGAGAAGAGTGAGTCCGTAAACTGTGTGTAGCGCTCGAGCCACAAATATGAATAATTAGGACAGCTGGGAAAATAGGAAACTACTTAAAATGAATTTCAATATGATGGCTTTGCAAATCGTAAACGCACAAGGTGACATAAACAAGATATGTGTCAATAAAAATAAAATGTGTCAAAACTAGGAGAAGAAAATGGATTTCTCGTAGATCAAATGAAAAAATAAGGAGGAAGTTCTGTTGGGCCTTATAGCATGAAGAGTGAAAGATGAACTTTACTCAGAATCCACAAGAGGGAAAATAAAAGCGTTAAGTTATAAGCAACACATTAGTTTTAGATTTGTAATAGCCTTTTTAATTTACTGCTAGATTTGTTCGTAGTAAGCTGACCCACAACCACACAACAATAGAAAGCATCAAATACCCAGAATCCTCAGCGTGAGTACATTTCACAAGAGTGAAAGTGGATGACTCACAGCCACCAACTAATGATCTATCACTTTATAACGTGAAAATGATCATGTAAAAACATGAATCTTATGAAGTTATAATGTAAAAATGTGATAAGTTTTATAACGTGAAAATGATCATGTAAAAACATGAATCTTATCAAGTTACAGGGTAAAAATGTGAAACACTTTATAACGTGAAAATGATCATGTAAAATATGAATCTTATCAAGTTATAATGTAAAAATGTGAAAAACTTTATAACGTGAAAATTATCATGGAAAAATATGAATCATATCAAGTTATAATGTGAAAATGTGAATAATATTATAACGTGAAAATGATCATGTAAAAACATGAATCTTATCAAGTTATAATGTAAAAATGTGATAAGTTTTATAACGTGAAAATTATCATGTAAAATATGAATCTTATCAAGTTATAATGTAAAAATGTGAATAATATTATAACGTGAAAATGATCATGTAAAAACATGAATACATTTTTTAGTGTCACCAATTCACCTACATCACATTTTTAGACATGAAACAATAATCATGCAAAAATAAAAGTCCACTTTATAGTTAGCCATCATTAAATTATAAGCAGGAAACACACATAATAACAACTAACTGCAGGAACTTCCCTGACTATCTGAATAAGAAATATTCAAGTATATCCCAAAAAATGTTGGACATGTACTTTTCTTTCTCTTTTTTTTAACTTTACGTCTGCATTTGCGCTGTTTGAGAAAACTTGGCATATTGTAACTTGGATTCATTTCTCTGCTTCCTGCTTGAATGGAGAGTGTCAGCCGTGTAGGAAAGGCTGGATCATGTTCCAGGAAAAGTGCTACCTTGTTTTTGAAGATTCCCATTGGTATACATGGAAAGGAAGCCGCCAATATTGTCAAGAAAGAGATTCAGATCTGGTCATTATTGACAGTCTTCAAGAACAGGTGGGGATCAGGTATTTTTAATGTCTGATCAGAATTTGTGATGTTTTTGTACTAATCTGGAGTTAATCTGACCTACAGGAATTCATCAACAACCACACCAAATTCTACTACGACAAGTACCACGGATACTGGTTGGGGTTACATGAAATGAAGGATAGAAGTTGGTTCTGGATCGATGGGCGTAATGACACTCTGGGGTAAGAAAGTCCAAAGCCTTAAGAGTTGACTTTTCTCATCTCAGCCATCTTTGGCGTCAGGCAGAGAGCTACTGTACGTTTTCTTACCTCTAACAAAACACTTTATAAATAAAGCTTTAGATACTGGACAAGACATTTAGGACAAACCATCATCCTCTGCTTTCAAAAGGCTCGTCTGATGTGAGGGGAGCGGGGAGGTTATTCCATAGTTTGGGGGGTTTTTTTTGCTTTTCTTTTGACATCTGTTAATGTTCCAGTAAACATTTTATTTTGTCCATGTTTCTTAGCTGAAAGTAGCAGGACTTGATCAGTTTTTTTGATGCGGTGATCAGAATTTGGATGAACGCCGTGGTTTTCACCAGCAGAGCAGGAGGACCAATGTTCTTGAGAATGTCTTCAGATGAGTTTTCTGGGCTCATAATGAGGAGATCTGTTTTGTCAGAATTTAGTGGTAGGAAATGTCTGTGCCATCCAATTCTTTATGGCTACTAGGCATTTTTGGTGAGGGTTAGATCGATACCGTTCTCATATACGGGTAATAAGAAACTACAGCTTATGTGCCATCCAATTTAGCACAGACTGGATACATGATTGACAGCTAGGGTATCCTGTTTCTACATCAGGGGCCTACAACGACCTTGAAGGCAATTTTGTTTCTTTTAATGACATTAACTGACATAAAAAAAATCAAACATTTCAAAGCTTGTTCCTTCATGGTAATTACTTCATTTTCTTTCATATTTCAAGAAACTTTATTAATTTTATTTTATTATTGTCTTATTTTTATTTGTTCAACCTCAGACTCAAATGTAATCTCTCTTGTCCCAAGTTCCACTCTTTTTATCAAAATCCAGTCAAATTTTTCAGAACAAACAACCACGTCTTATCATATAACCTCTTTATCTTAGTAGAACGAAAAATAACACTGGCTCCTCTGAAGGTTTGTCGGATGTGTATAAAAATGTAGAAGCCATTTCTTTGCCAGTTAAAACTCCACCAAGCTGCTGAGGCAAGATTTTGACTTTGACAGTGTTATTACTATATCTCAGACTGATTCTTTGTATCTGATGCTTAATGCTATATGGGCTAAGAGATTCTTAAAATGTGATGAAATTATTCAAATTCAAACTTCTAATCTCACGACGTCAGTTTTTCATGTGCTTAGAAATATTTTGTGATGGAACTGAAAAACTTTCATCCAGAGATAAATGACCGGAACATTTTTTTTCTGCCATCGGTTTCATCACAGTAAATTTGATATGTTATATAAGCAGCAGTAGAAGTTTAATAAAGCTGTTCTATTCATGTTCTTTGAAGCTACTGGTCAAGTGAGTTCGTTGGGAATGGTAATTCATACGGCCTGATGATTCCTGGGCTGAAATCTACAGCCTGCTGGGTCCACGCAAGAAACGGAATGTTTAACAAATTCATCTGTGAAAGAGAAGTTCTTTCCGTGATCTGAGGTGTGATCCCTTTGAGCTACATACATTTTCTTAAAACATTCTTGCTCTTCATGATGCGTGCAAAACCTAAAGCGGCATCGCCAACACCTGCAACACACCGCCAAAATTCGAACATTAATTCAGAAAAACTCACTTCTGTTCCTGTATCTTAATCTAGTGAAAGACTTTTGGCTGTATCTTAATCTAGTGAAAGACTTTTGGCTGTATCTTAATCTAGTGAAAGACTTTTGGCTGTATCTTAATCTAGTGAAAGACTTTTGGATGTTACCTAAATACCAGTGTGTTAGAATTTATGTGAAAAAGAGATAAAGTTCACGTTTGACATAGATGAATTTAAATATTCTTTTCATGTTCTGTATTATATAACTGTAGATCAATTGCTCTGTCAGTCTAATAAACACTTATTATCCGTGGAAGCAGCTTCTTAACGTTTAATAAATTGAATGTTGTAGCATTTTGAAGGAGACAGAATGTAATGGCCTTAAGCAGTGTGACCTTTAAAGAAGATAAATATCTTATCGATTCAAGGAAACTTCACACTTAATTCAGAAATGTTCATCAAAATAAGAAAAAAAGAAAAGAAAAAGAAGAAATTCACTTTTTGTTGAGTGTGAGACTTCTTCATTGATTCTATCTACTGGGACAGAAATAAAAACATGTAATTTGCACAACTGAAAGAATCACAGGAATAGTTTGATGCATCACAAAATTTAATTTGCATGTAAAAATGTGGATTTCAAGTAACACCAGCAGTTATGTCTATTCTATGTGTGTACTTTGGTTTGGGCTCCTGGGGAGAAGTTCATGATGCAAATACTAGAAAGAATCCCAGACATTTGATTTCCTCAAATACATTATCCACAAGCTCTAATTATCTGACTACACATTCCAGAAGTGGTTGGACTTTTGTTTCCATTTAAAAAAAAAAGAGATAAAAAAATATCAGGTTTGTGCTAAACTCTGAGGATTAACAAGGAGCTCCGCCTCAAACGAAGAAGTACCGCCTGATTCATGTTGTTTACAGTCAATAATCATCACAGATACTGCATCACTAACAACAATGTCACATGACCTGGTTCCCTCAGTCATATACAAACCTAGAGAGGCTTTATAATCAACAGCTCAGCCTTCACTGATTTGACTCCATAGAGGTTTGGTTGGTTCAGTCGGATTTAATCAGAGATATTCTCCAGTCAGTGGAAAACCTAAATTCATTTTCAGTCCACTCAGACGGAAGCACAGCCTCCATTCGGTTCCTGTTTGGCATATTGTCACCAGGGCTGATTTGAAGTTGAACTGGTTTGTCAATGACCAAACAATTCTTTAACCAACGCTACTCTTTGGACCTTTTCTTTTTCTTCTTTGGAGGAACTGCCTCCTCATTAAAACTTTCTTCTACAGGTTTGTCCTTTTTCCTTTTCTGTTTTACAGCTGATTCCACGGCTGAAACGTCTGCATCCTGCACCATAACGGTAGATTTCTTCTTCTTGGTGTTGTTCACACAGTCCTGGACCGGTTCTGACTGGCTGGATTCTGTATCATTATCAGCAGGAGCACTATGGTGGTTGGTGGATTTACCTTTCTTTTTCTTCTTCTTCTTCACTTCAGAAGTTTCCTCTGGAGTCTCTGCTGCAGGTGAGGCCGCGCTTTCCTCTCCACTCTGCTCCGAGTTCTTCTTCTTCTTTTTATGTTTCTTCTTTGTTTTTTGAGAAGGCTCTACTTCACCGTTCACAGAGATCCCACCTTCCACAGTGGGAACTGTGCTAGATATTTCCTCAGTATCCTTACTGGCTTTCTTTTTCTTCTTTTTGGGTTTAAGATCTGTATCATGACTTTCAGGAATGTCTTCATCATTAACCTCATTCACACGCTCAGTAGATCTGTTCTTTTTCATCTTCTTCCCCTGAGAGACCTCGTTCATCTTTACCTGCCCCTCAGCCTTCTGGTCAGCCGACTGACTCGCAGGTGAAGGACTTGCTGTTTGGCTCTTCTTGCCATACTTGGCCATGAACTCGGCCTCCTGCTGCTCCAGTCTGGCTAACTTGGCACTCATAGTCAGGCCATGTCTGGCTCCTCTGAGAAACACAACAAAAACATGCCGGATGCCCCACCCCCCTATTACTGATATTGAATTATTACAGCATTATTTGTGACTTGTACTGAAGTTGTTATCCATTTTAAAGGGGAAATTGTTTTTATAAATGAGCTTACTTGTGAGCCGTGCGTCCTCCACAGGCCTTCATCAGATCGGCATCGGACAGACTGTCAAGCAACAAATAATACATTTAATTCTAAATCACGGTTTAATACAGTTACAAAGTTATTTGCATAAAGATAAAGCAGAGAAGCATTACCTTCTATTTATGGAGAAATTAAGCACCCAGTTGTCTGGAGTCGGCTGATAAAAATGTCATGCACCTCTTAGAAGATATAACTACACATCTTAGCCGATGCTGCGTTGGATGAAGTCCTTACTTGGTGGTGCTCGAGAGATCCAACTTCTGGTCGTCCTCTTCCTCTGAGCTGCTGCTGTCGTCTGAGTTGGAAGACTTGGGATCTGGCTCCTCCTTACCAGACAGAAGTGTGGCGGACTGAGAGAAGCACAGAAGGGAAAACAAACTCAATGACAGTCGGGGTCGGTTCTGACTAGGAACTTTACAACCATGAAAGTTTAGCTGGTGATTAACGGTCATACAAATAACTGCAATTAAATGAATTTTAGACTCTCTGCTATCACCGGGGCCCACAGCCGTCTGGTGACTGACTTTTTGACTACATGTTCTATAATTTTCATGAACTCTTCCAGATACATAGACAGATAAAAGTTATTAATCAGGGGAGATAAAAGCTAATTTAATTCTTAACTCATAGCAGAAGAAACAACAATTTGACATCATTACATTGGCAGTAAAACATCGGATGGTGGAAATCAACGCAGAAATAGATATGGTGAATACAACTAAGCATTTTATTGAGATTAATTCTGCCGTTTCAAACAATTATACAAAGTGGTTGCGTAACTAATGGATAACCAATTGTGACCAGAAAATGGGGTAGTATCTCATTCACATTCAAAAATACAAAAGAAAAGTTAAAAAAAATGATCTTGCTAGTAAGGTAGCATTTGACAAAAAAATTCTATTACAAGAAAAAAGCAATTAATGGGATGATCTTGAAAACTATTCAAAAGAGTTAAAGCTTGATGTAGCCTGTTCAGCAGCAGCACAGATAACTATCAAATATCTATTGATAATTAAGGAATATATAACAGAAAAAAATAATTACCTTGACAAAGCGTCCATACAATTTGGATTTAGCCAGAGCGGCCTTCCGTGGCTTTTTGTTAGAGATCATTCCATCCTCTTCGTCTTCCTCCACCGTCTTCTTCAACTGAATGCCGCTCTGGATCACAGCAAACCAGAAAATGCTTGACTATCAAACACTAAACCAGCCGAGGTCACTCAGTACGAAGAGAAGAGGAACTCATCACTAATCAGTTCAGGACAAATACGTTTTCTCATTGAAAATGACCGAAAAGTTCGATTAGATTATTTTAGAGTTCAAGGCTTTAAACATAACTTTCATAAACAATGTTTGTAACTTCTTTAGACCCTCCAAACTGCTGTTTTTAAACATGGAACCAATAAAGTAGCTAAATACAGCTACAGCTCCACATGGATTGTTTCATTTTCTGTCATGAACTAGTTGGTGACATTTACATTTGAATAACATTAACACTATATTTATCAATATTCTAACAAACATTTCACCAATAAATTAGCTTTATATGAAGTTATTAAAACAGTCATTCAGTCCCAACAAAAAAACTAATTAAAAAAACAATAGTATAGGTATAGCAAGACTTCGTCCTGCACTGCCTTGAGATTATGAATGTCTTGTTATGTTGTGTACGGGTGATTTTGAGCGTTTGTACTCCTTTGTGAATTTACCTGATCAGATTCTACCTGCAGACTTGAAGAGGCCTTGTTGAAGACATGATCCCACCAGTGGAATGTGAACTGCTCTCCCTCATTGTGGCCAACCTGATGGAGAGGAGCAACATATAATTCTATAAAAAAAAACTTTCGGGAGACTAAAATTTAGACTTAAGCAGTTTAAGATGTGGAACCAAACCAGCAGGGCACTGCTGCTCCAATAAAATTACAGCAAATTCTGCACATTATCAAATGTCACTCACCCCTCCTTTGCCGCATTTCACTTTTACTTTGATAGCTTCAGAGATGCCATTCTCAGTTCTCCCCAGTCCTTTTCCTGAGGAAAGAACACACTGAATAAGAAACCTGCTTGCAGGTTGGACAAATTGTACTGGTTCAAATCCTAAAAAAGACAAGAATATTTTACCATGTTCCCATCCATGCCGCAGGAGTTGCCGCTCTGCGAACTTCAAACCTCGACTTTTCTCTTGTACAACTTCTGCCATCCTTTAAAATGACAATGACAAATGACAAAGAAACATTAGGCAGGATCATTTACTGCTAATACAATGCAAAAACACACAAGGATATAATATTTTGGCAAGGAACCAAGAATCTTTGCTACAAAATAATATTTCCAGCCAAAATTAAGACAGTAGCTAGTAATCTATGGTGAACACTGATATCTGACTGTGATTTAAATATCAGGGATCCCATGAAGCTCACTGGCTAACTAGTCACAACTTAGCATGTAGACCAATCAGCCACAACATCGCGACCCGGGACTTGATTTTATGTTGTGGCTGATCCGTGTTTATCAACTGTTCTTAGACAATACTGATGTTTTTTGTTGAACTGAGATAAAAGACACATAATCCAAACAAAGACACATCACAACATTACAAAGCCATTAATGAGTAAAGATGTAATATACACCAATCAGCCACAATAATAAAACCATCAGTATTAATGCTGTTGGTGATCGAGGTACTTCAGGTAGCCTGAAAAGAGGACATTGTTGTTTCTTAAGAAACAAAAAGCCATAACCATTGCCAAAACTGCTAAATAATTCAATAGTGTGCGACTATATTGAACAACTTCATGAAATCTTGAAAAAAAACTTTTCAAGAAAATTTGTGTAATTCCTGTGTAATCAGAACTTGACTAAAAACTGTACAGTGTCTACCAAAGTAATCCATCTGATCCAATTGGTTTAGGTATGTGGAACAAGCTGGATGGCATTCTCCTTCTTTGTTATTCTGTCAAGCAAACACCTAAAACAGACCAGTAATTTATTAATCAAGAGACGTAGGAGATATTAACACAAACTCTGACAATATCTCGACATTCTCTGAAACCTTCCAAACAGAAGCCTAACATGAACACGTTATGACGTCACAGTGGACCGTATTTTAACAGGTAGACATTGTGCAGCATTATTAAAACAGTCTAACGGTATGTGTGAAAATGTATCAGTCCTATAAATACTTTCCAATTGTATTGTCTTGACTGTATTAGATAATTCATTTTGTAACGTTGTCTGGTGTGTTTGTTTCTGACTATGACAGACTTTATGCAAACTGCTAACATTTCATTCAGAGCTTTTATCACCTCCTGACATAATTTCAGTTACATTTGCCAACTTTCTGAAGTTTACATACAACGTCAGCATATTAGCATCAAACCCGCTTTACCTCTTGTTATCTTGTTTGGTTAAAAATTAATTTACAAATCCGTAAGAAGTTGGAAAGTCTACATTTAAATTCGGAATCCGTCGGTAGCCATGCGGTTACATGAGAGGGCTGACATGATAGCGGAAATACGTCACTGTGGTAACCGCCTCCTTTTCTTCTTCTAGGCTTTATTTTTGCAGCAGAGCAGACGCATCCTATTACTTACACACACCGAAATACAGACAGTAAAGATAGAATGAAAAAAATCCTATAGAACATATTTCATTTAGCTGTACGTGTGTATCTTAAGTAAAACAGAAGAAGAAGAAGAATACATTTTTTTTTAGAAACAGAAAAAGAAGAAGAAGAAGAAGCAGAAGAAGAAGTTGTGAACAGGGGTGGCCCTAGACATAATACTCATGGGGACAGGCCCACATTACTAAAATTATAATTCTATTTAATCCCTGCTGTGTATATCATACTAATGAAATATATCAAAACAAACAAAACAGACATCAAAACAGAGTTACAGAATGCTTTACACGGTTAAAACCAGATTAAATATAACAAAGTCCATTAAATAAATAGAAAAATAGGTAAGAGGCTGTGACAATATAATAAAACGTAAAATAAAAGACATGAAGTGATAAGCATTATAATTGTTGGCTAGGATTAATAAAAGGCCTTTGATCCAATTTAAAAGATGTTGCTGACTTTGCAAGCATCACATCCTTGAGCGCTCCAGAGCTGGTGAGCGTTAACTTCAAATGTTCTGTCACTTTTGTTCTGTGGACACTAGAAAAGCCCCCGGCTGAGAATGTGACACTATGCCATTGCTAGGGGGAAAAGTAGTTCAACACTAAAGCTAGGAGCTACAACATGAAGAACTTCAAATGTATTCGGTAAATCTATTCTAAAACTGGAAGGTAACTAGTGATAAGAGGTTAAACAGGGCTATTTCTTTTATTTCATTGTGAATGTTCTCACTAAATAAAAGTCACAGCTTGCATGTTATGGAACAATAACAGAATCAGACCCAATGTATTGATCTAAGGCATATTTCCATTCCTGTTAGTCTTTAAATAACTAAAATAAAAATATACATTTTATGATTACGGTCAACATCTTTCAAATTACGTATTTGCACCAATGTATGATCTAGAAGGAAACAAAGCTTCCCCTCCAAAAAATACAAATAAAGCTTTTCATGTATGTTTCATGTACAGCAACATACTCAGAGAGTGATATGAGTAAACTATCATTTACTGTGCTTATAATTATTGTTGAACCACGCAACTAAAGATAGCCAAAATACTTTTTAACAAAATAACTAAACAAACCAAAACAACCCTTGACGTGTGAGCCTGCCGGTACAGCCTGATTGGCACTTCCTGTGTTAAAAAGTCTGCTGCGTCCTGGGGCCCATCTTTTGCCCAGATGACTCAACAGCAGAAGTATGGACCTTCCAGCACCAGTAAAACAAAAGTAGTCCAGACTTAACTTAAAGGTTCCGGATGGGGTTTCCAACTTCTGCAGTTGTGTGCTTGCAGATGTAGCCTTCACAGTCCTTTACCTTTGTCAGAGAATCAGGTGGGTTACCAGCATGATTTACAGGCTTGTCTACGCTGGTTTTTCCAGCAGGATTTCTTTCATGATGAGCATTCTTTAAAAATGACTTTGGTCGCATCACATTATCATACGTCAGTCCTGATAGCTGTTTCTTTCTTATACACATTACTAAGTACACACAGCAGAGCACCAGCTATACACACTGCAGTGCGTGGATTTTGTACACTGTGGTTTTCAACCCAAAACGCAAGCTGCGCTCCTCAGAGCTTGAATATGGAGTAAAGATGCATTACTGTGTTAGAACAAAAGATTTTCCTGTCGCCATTATTATTGACTTTAATGTTTCCACTGCCACATACTGCAGAGGAGGTTGTTAAAATTCAAACGTGAGATTTTACTCTGGAACAGCAAATCAATACCTGAGAAGTTGCCCCGGTGAAATTGGTTTCGGAACGTCGCTGTACTTACATCTAATACATGAATAAATGTAATAATAACACTCTTTAAAATAGAAATCGCTCACAACTGAAGGTCTTAAGTATTAACAGCAGAAGTACGCCTACATAAAGTATCTACTAAACTACCTATAAGACAGCAGAATGAGCTCTTCAGCTGTATTATATATTATCTAAGATAAATTACTGCAACATAAGACGACTAATGTTATATTTGGTCAATGTGGTTCTAAATACTTTTATAGGTGTCTACTACTAAACCTTAACAGTCTATGATTATAGAAACTCATTCAACCCTACAGTCTTTTTTTAATGTATGTTTTTATACTGAAAGTATCCGATGCTGTTACGTAACTTTAGTGAAGTAAAAAGAACGATAAATATGTGAAATTATTTACATTTACTTATGCAAAGTACTTAATGTGCCACCATTGTTTGAATCTGAAAATAAGTCTTCTGGTTTTCTCATAACTGGTGTTTTTCATCTTATTTATATGAAGTTTCAAGGTTGTCATGTGATCTTACTGAACCCCCGTCTCTCAGGATCACATACTTATGCAGGCATCACTGATTTGTTCCAGCTCCTCTTTGAAACTATATGATGTTTGTAATAAGTGAAATACTCAAAGCCAAGAATGATTTCTTTTCTTTTTTTCTTCAATGGCTGCACAAATACTTTTTTTTCACATATGATGTATCTGATGTCTTTAAAAACATTTGTTTCTCCACAAGAATTTTACAGAAAGTCAGACAAACAGCAAGAGTTTTAATGGTTTTCCCAGCGAGGCTTCAGTCTGTGTGGTAGAACAGAAGAAGACCAGCAGGGGGCGGTAGAGCGCACCAGAACCGGGCCATACTTGGGTGAGTTTCTCAAAACCCTACAGGTACTATTAACATCTACAGCACGGGTTTAAAGTCTTCTTTAAATAAATATAATTAAAAGAAAACAAAATGATGTTGTTTTATTTCATTCATTTACTTATCCATCTATTTCGACTGATTTACACCTGCGTGTAGAAGTTTTAAAACACACTTTTGACCAATAGATTCAAATCTGCATTACTTAATAAATGCCTATAAGATTCAGGATTTATTTTAACCCTTTATTGTCCTCTCCAAGGAAAAAACAGAAAGAATGGTAAAAGAATTATTTCTTTGGGGCATTCGTTAATTTAATATCTTAGAGCTTTAAATGAAAAACTGTTGGGTCAAGCATGTTTTTAAAAACAGACTTATTAGATTATTTCATCATCAATTTTTTTGTTTCCTGGGAAATATACAATTTTAATTGGATTAGCTCAGCCTTTTGGGAAAGCATGTTATTTTTTAAGAAAACAATTTAAGCTTTATTATACATGTTAATGGTTGTATAAAGTAATATAATTCTGTTAAGTAAGTCTTCACATGCTATTATGCCAAAAGAAATCTTATTTATTGAATAGGACTTTCTCAACAGTCATGGTTAATGGCTCATCTTCAGAGGATGCTTTGACCTGCGGTGTCCCACAGGGCACCATCCTCGTCCCATTCCTCTTTAGCATATACAAACTACCTCATATTATAAACAGGTTCTTTTAGGCTGCACATTTTTCCATAAGAAATAGTGACACAAAAAGAGTGTTCAACTAAACAGTTGAGAAAGACATTTAAGAGTTTTGAAGGATTCTGGGTCAAAGGCCAATGAGAATAAAAAGGAAAAACAACTTTCTTGGAAAGGTCTCGTCCAATAAAAACCAACGAATAAAATCATGTTTGACAATTTAGCCTGTCAGCAGGTTCTCCCAAAAACTCATCAGTATAATTACTTGTTGTTACGGAAACTCCTTTCCTCAACTTCTTTGCAGCAATTTTAGAGGAGGTGAATCACTTTATACAACAAAAAAAAACACTTAGGCACAGCTTTCGCTTTGTTCCAATTTTCTGAGATTGATTCGACCGAAATAACACAAATATTTTCCGTGGTTGACTTTCACAAACGTGTCAGAGAAAGGCTTTTGACTTAAACGATTTGTTCTAAAACCCAACAGTGTGGTCGTTTCCCTCCTCCTCTCCTCCGTACACAGAGTCAAAACTTTCCAAGATGTCATCCGGAACATTATTACATACATGTGGACGACCCACTCAGGAGGAGGAAGGCTCTGCCAGACATCAACATTGCTTTACATTTAATTCAACTACTTTAACTCAATATCTCGTGAACTTAAACATGAAAAGAAACAAAAAGCACACACTAGTAAGAATAAAGCCAAGAAACTGTTACAGCTCCGACGTTTGTCCGGGTCAACATTTAAATCTGCACAATCATGGTTTCAGGCATTTTTCAGCCATCCATAAATATGTTGTGAGCAAAGACAAGATCTGAATGCCGGGAACGATGTTTTTTTGGCGGAATCACATCCTGCATTGGTCTCTGAATATCTGTGTTGACCTTCGGATGACATCTCAGAGCAACACCAACATGATGCCACCTCCTGTCCATGTCCTTATGGGTCTGCTGGTCCCGCCTGGTGTGGCCTACAGGAAACACCTAAACATCCTGCTGCTGGTGGCTTCCGTCTAGTGAGGATGTTTGCTCCACCAGGCGTCCATCCACGAGTTGTTTATTTGGATCCCCCCCTCAGGAGGGGTGAAACTCCAGCCCTAAACACGGTGGTTATCATGGAGCGCCTCCTGTTCGGGAGGAAGCCGTCCAGCTGCTGGACAATCTGACTGACAGTTATCTCAGTGGAGGCTATAACTCAGCTGTCAATCACATATGTTTGTGAGACACAGAAAGAGGAAGAGTTTATTCCATTGTTGTGGCCAGTGCCCCCCTGCAAGCTCAGGCCATAAAGACAGTTTCAGATGTGACCGCAACATTTGAGTCAAACTGAGGAGCTGAGTTTGAAGCAGGTCTTGTTGAGTCAGTATCGTTGAGCCTCTTTGAAGTTCTCAGATTAATCCCTGCAGCCTGGATCCAAACTCAGATGGATGGCCTTGCTGGGTGGGTGTGAGCTGTGTTAAGCAGCAGATTAATGCACATAGTTTGGAATGAGTTGCCTCCATAAATGGATAAAGCTGACCTGTAAAAATACATGATGAAATGCTTCAGATAATGAAAAGGGAGAAGAAGTAACAATATGAACGACTTGCAGTCTTTGGTCATATCTTCAAATGCTCCCTGTCCTTCAGTCTGTTCTATCAAGTTAAGCTAAAGGAGGCAAAGGAGTCCAGAAAGCAAATGAGGACATTTCTTTAAAACTAGGACATATCTTTAAAAGTAGAATGGCAACCTCAACAAAATCCAAACCATACTTGTTTTCCTCTCCTGGGCCCCGTCACACCCTTTCGCAAAGTTTTGTCATTTAGGAAAATTCTGAAAAATGAGAAGAAAAGTTGTGAGAAATTCCTGACTCCCTCCCTTTACACACATCCACTCCAAAAGTCAATGAGGTCTTCACTACCATATGCCCCGAGCTCATGAAAATCCATCATGTCTTTTTATGAACAAGTAATCAGGAGAAACGAGTGAATAAATAAAGATTATTACAACAGATGTTATGCAATAATTATTCTGGAAGAAAGTCTTTGCTGCACAGATTCCTCAGAGACATTGGGGTTGAATGGTTTATGCTCAAAGCAGCAGCAAGATAAAGCTGAGCTTGGAATCCGGACGCTGGTGATGGCGGCCGATACTTCTGCTTAGACCTACGAATGACGAGTTGAGTTTATGAATCTGCGAAGATTGGGCAGAGAAGGGGAGGGGCAAAAGCACAATGAATGAACTATATGGTCAAAAGCAAGAAATCAAGACCGAGCGGGAAAAGTATGAGTGATATAAACAAATGTTATAAATTATAGTCCGACAGAACTTTGGTAATGGCTGCATTTGAAAAAAACGCAGAGAAAAATCAACAAAGCAGAGAAAAATCTTGACTCTTTTCCGGATGCGTGCCAAAATGTAATGACATATTACCCAAAATCCTTTGGGAATGAAATATGGGAAAAATTCCATCCACTCCTATCTGTCTGTCTGTCTGTCTGTCTATCTATCCGTCTGTCTGTCTATCTACCTGTCTGTGTATCTATCTGTCTGTCTATGAGGTGAAATGAATCATATTTTTCCACTAGCAAGAGTTGAACCAACGTTCCTCTGTTTTCCATCAGGTATTATCCCAATGGACCATTTATCCCACTGCAAAATTCCTAAACACACTTGTAGACACGCAGTAACTCACACGCACTAACTCACGCGCACTAACTCGCGCGCTCTCACACACTCTTGCACATCAAGGTCTTAACGCAGGCTGAAGACGAAAACACCCCCCCCGTGACCTCCCAAATAGCTTCTCTCCGCTCCATCCCTCACGTCTTCTCTCCTCCCTCCTCCCTCCTCCTCCTCCTCCTCCTCCTCCTCTCCCAGTCCCCTCTCTGTCACAGTTTTTCCAGTTTCTTTGGCTGTGCCTCGGGACCCTCCCCCTCTCTATGCGCTCTCTCTCTCTCTCTCTCCATCTCTCTCTCTCTTTCTCTCTCCCTCTCCCTCCTCACACTTTCCTCAGTGTTTACACCGCTTGAAGACTTTTTGAAGTGTGTGCGTGAAACCAACGGCTTTTTTTCTTTTCTTCCTCTCAATTTCATCCCTTGGATCCGCGATAATAGAGCTGAGAAGAATCTGAGAGGAGTTGGCCGGCAAGGTGAGTGAAAAACTGTCAGTGAATAAAGATAAGGCAGAGGTGGGATTGTAATGGAGCTTGGTGGGCTTTTAAGTCAGAGACATATGTGATGATGAATAAACCTGCATGCTGCTGGTTAACAGACTCTAGTAATGTGTTTTAAACAGTGTAAACGTTCCTTTACTGTCTGCTAACACACTGTCATGGAAATAATGTGGCACGGAGCCAACTGCGACCCCCATAATAATGACAGCTGCTATAGAAAGAAAAACCCATCTAACATCCCTCTGGTGCAGCCGGAGTCATTTTTACTTAAAGTGCTGTTGTTTTTGTGGGACTTCATTTGCTTAAAATGATATTAACAAATTGCCAGAAGTTCCAAGTCTTGTTCTAAATACTTTAAAAGTTGCTTATTTGAACGTGTTTGACAGTTTGGACAAATGAGATGTAGGCAACTCCTTTATTGTTCTTTATTTGAGTGGATGTAGGCATGTCAAATCCATTGTACAATAAAAAATAAAAATAATTTCAAGAGCAGTGGTTGAAAATAACTATAAATTCATTAACTAAAGTACTTTAAATGCAACACTACTACAACATTTCCCCTTCTGCTGCTTCAAAGACGGAATCTTTGAAATATGATAGACTTTTTTCTGTCCAATAATATAGAAAATAGTTTAAAACAGAATAGAAACAAGAATATTCAAATTCACATCGTTGCATCAGTTAGAATGATCGAAAGATGTGAAATGAAACTCATATTTTTGTTAAAAAAAAGTACTTTTATCTGCTCCAACAACATTTTGCCAACAAAACTTCATTTAAATGTTCATTTTCAATTCACCTTTAGGTACAATGGAAGGATTTTTTATATCAAAGCCTGGCTATTTTTTACTTAATTAAAGGACGTGAATGTCTCCTGCACCACAGCTACAATATTTATAGCTGCTGAATGTACTGATTTTGCAGAATGGTCTCTTTGCAGCTGTTTGATGACAATAATATTTGAGGTAATGTTTAGAAATATTGTTTTTTCTAGCACTGATTCCTTAATATGTGTGAATATTGCATTTATTTAGTATTCCTACATGATTGAATTGGTTTCTTTCAGTATTAAATAATTATGTTGCTCTAACTTAATGTACTTGGGTTGGTTCAATATAATTTAAAAGAGTTGATTTCCTTCAGTTACTTGGAATTGGTCCAACTTTATTGAACCAAAGTTGCAGTTGTAACTTTAACTTTTCTGATGGGAGTTTATTCAAACAAAATAACATTTAATTGGCTATTTAAGTAATTGTAAAACTCAATCGTAAACTCAAATTTGTGCCAACTTGATTGAATTTAGTTCTAAATGATGTAATAACATCTATCACAAACATGAAATTATGGCCTACAAACTGCACGTTAGATTCAAGTTAATATAACGGCCAACCAATTCCCTTTCTTATGATGAAAAGTTAAGGTTATTATGTACAGTTCACTTCACTTTAATTGCCTCCAGCTATCACAGAACTGTTGGGAAGTATTAAAATACGCAGTCGTTTGTTTCCATTTTAGGCTCAGAAAGTGTGTCGATCACATTCTACTACCTTTTTTGGGCGATGCCTGAAAAACAGTTTGGTCTTTGTAGTGATTGAGAAGGACCGCCTTCTGCCTCTTCCTCTCTCTTCATTAACTTAAGACTTTTAAAAGTTACTGTTAGGAGTCTATTTCCAAAGATATCACCTCTGACACCACTAGAGTCTTCCTGCCTGTCAGACTTGTTATGGAATCTTTTCCTCTGCTTTCAAACCTTCCTCAGCTGCTATCAGCTGAACGTGACTCAGAGAGGCTGTGCTGCTCTGGCATGTCTCCTCCATCGATTCATGGATAAAGAAGTCATTGGGAGTAGAAGTGCGGTTTCCTTAGTGTTGACCTCCTCCTCCTCCTCCTCCTCCTCATCTGCCTTTGTTGTGTAACCGTTTAAAAATGTTTTAACTGAGAAGCAGGGCTGCGCAATATATTATTCTGGCATTGACATCACTATTTGCTGATCCACAATATTCATATTTCAGGACGTACAATAGCCAAATAAGTCCAAGGAAAATAAACCGAAACTTGTGATGCAACAACTTTTTTGCTGCTCGATGCAAAAAATAAAAAGAACGCTTGTGAAATAACAAGAGGAATTTTTATCTGATTCAACATACATTGATTTAAAAGACACGTTTAAATTTTTTATGTCACTTTTCACATTCTTCAGCCGTGAATCTGACGAGTAGCTCTCTTCAATTAAAAGTCTGAAAGTTGTAGCTTGATCCAACTCTTTCCAAAGGAGCTCTTTGATGTCACATAAAGCCAACTTCGATTCTTCAACTTCTCTTTTTCCAGTATCCTGCAGCTTTTGTGTGTCCTGTCCAAGGTGAAAGTGAAACAACTGTCCACACGACGAGCTACAGTATCAGTGTTTAAGAAAAGAGACTGCAGTGATGTGTGTTCAGAGACAATTACCCAGAGGGCTTTGCTTTGTGATGGAGCAGGACATGAGGTCCATAACTGTAGAGGTTAGAGAGAGATTTGTGACCTCCTGAACAACATCAACTGTCACAAAAGCATAAAACAAATTTTATCATTCATGTGTTTGAATCAAACTAGAGACAAGATTTAAATTTTGTGTCTTAATAATTACCACAGCTAATCAGCTGCTGATGAATCAGCCACCCACTGGGTGGCTGGGCCATTCCCAAGCCTGGATCAATGAGGAGGGTTTGCATGAAGAAGGGTATTTGGTGTAGAACCTGTGCCTGATCATTAATGTGGATGAGCCTCTCCTGTTGCGACCTCTAATCTGGAGCCGCTTCAAGAAGAAGAAATGACGACTAATCAATTTTAACATGTCCAACGATTGCCTGAGATAAACACAAACATTTTTTGCAACCCTAGTTCAGACTCTTGTTTCACACCATTGAGCTTTAACATAACTTGGCCTGTGCTGTGGTACATCTCCGTAAAGACCCCGATCCTCTGCGTTGTACAAAGTTATGTCCACAGTGTTTTTTTAGGAAGTTGCGTCTGAAAAGCAGTGTTTTCCATAAAAAGCTCCCCCTAGTGTGTAAAATATGAATTGTTAAAAACAAGGTAAATCTCCTTGAGTCGATTCATACGCACCAAATCGGGACTGATTCGGAACAATGCTTGAGAAATTCTGGCCCAAAAACGTCTTGGCGATAATGCTCCCCCTAGTGTCATAATATGTAACCAATCTCTCCCAAACTCCAGTTCTTGCTCGCATTAAGCTCTATGTCGGTATAAAGTTTGATAATGATGCGTAAAACAGCTACTGAGGTCTCTTGTAAACACGAAGGATCCACAGCGGCGATCACTATTCCGTAATATCCCGACTTTCCAGCGATATGATAAACCCTGATAGGTGAAGTTAGAATAACTTTGATTATCTCGGTGACTAAGTGGCCATTTTTTCTCCTGAAGTTGATGAGTTGGCAGTAGGAGAGTGGGCGGGTGTCAGGATCTGAGCTCTGAGTTTGACAAGGGTCTAATTATGAGAGCTAGATGATAAGGTCAGAGCGTCTCCATGACTGCAGGACTGAATGGGTGTTCCATGTCTGCAATGGTTTGGACCTACAATAGATCATCCAAAGCATCACAACTGGGGAACCACTGACGGGGTCTTTGGCGCCAAAGCTGACTGATAGGCAACATGAGCAGATCTGATTGTAAGGTTGTAGAAACACACCACATAGAAGAACTCTCCAAAATGAATACCTATATTATAGAATGTAATCTCGGGGAAGAGGGGTGATGAGGGGGGCTGCACGCCATACAATGTGTAATGGTGTGGCTCAAGTACATGTTTTTTTTTTTGACAGGGTTCATCAAGTAGAAGAAGACTTTGGAGATTTTTAAATTAAAATTTAAGCCAAAATTTTAAGTACATTAAAAATATCCATGCATTTGCATTATATTACATCGTTTTAACATAAACAAAGAAATAAACTTAATCTGATGCATATTTGCCATTAAAACTTGAATGAAGTAAGTAGAAAAATGAGAATGATGTATTCTAATACACCTAGTGTGTTTTAAATACATTTCCCCGTCAAACAATGTCATTTCCTGAAAAGATAGAAAATCCATCTCTTACATTATGACCAACTGGATCCTGCTTGTTCTACGCCGATACTTATGTCAACAACATTCATATGTTGTTTTTCTCAACTGATTACAGTTAATTGTTTTCATAGCTAACAGATTTATGTTGATTGAATGAAATGTGAATAAATACATTTTAAGTAAATAAAACAATTAAGTAATTAAACTTGAACTTGATTTTAAATGAGTGTATCTCTATGTATGACGACTTCTTGCGACACTAACAAGAGCATTATTCTCCGGATGAAAGGAAGCCCGCTTAAATAGAGATGTTGATACAATCATTTACTGCTGTACATCCAGACTGACTCTTTTGGAAACTCTCCATGACTCTTCCTAAGCGGAGCTGTAAAAGTCGGCCTGTGAATTCACCATTGCTCTTATTTTCTGCGACTATTGGATGAAGGAGACCCCGACACCACTGCATGAACAAAAACATCATTCAGTACGGCAGCATATGACTGACTATCAGAATAAATCTCAGCCACCTGGTTTGGACTAAGATCCCCACATCTGTTCTGGCAGGCAAGAATCGCCAGGAAGTCTCTCTGACTGCAGACTGAACTTTTCCTCAGACCTCTCCAAGTATTACTGAAAGCTCTGTGCCATTTTTACATGTGCCATTATTTGCTTATATTGGTCTCATGAGTTGAATTCTGCTTGTGAGAAAAGGAACACAACTGGGCCTCTTGAAAACCCGCTTTGTTTTCCTTCATATGAGATCCTCATTAGAGGAAAATAGCATCTCCCATGTGAAAACACGTCTGTCCTCCTCCGGGCTGTTTGAGCTATCAGCGGTATAATGCTCATCGTTTCTTTTTCTGGTCGAGTAACGAAGCCGTCTCGTCTGACAGCTGAGGGTCTGGCTAACTTACCATCTGTTTGTCCAGGAGAGGACCCGGGCTCAGCCAGGCTACTGGATATGTTTGGATTGGAGATGACACTGGCCAGAGACACAAAGAGATGAGGTAGTAGAGGAGCAAGTAGTGAGAAGACGAACTGAGGTAAGAGGGACTCGTGTGAATTTGATCCCTCGGTGCCTGGAAATTCTTAAAATTTATTGTAAGGGCATGGGTACCCAGAGGGTCTGCGTGTTATCTTATGAGGGCCACAACTTTTCTTGACAAGTTTATACCCAATGGCCACACACCATTTGTGTTATTTGAGTGAGCAGAGCAGAGCACAGCCTGAGGTCTTTGTTAGCGTTACCCGTTGAAGCGTGGACTGAAGCTCCATGGATCAGTCTGGGCAGCACTTTGTTCCATACGGAAATATCTCAAAACATTAGACCTACATATTGACCTGATGGACTGAAATGAAGTTTTGTGCAGATTTTCAAGGTCCCAGGAGGATGTGGTCTTCTAGCTTTTCGCGCTGTGGATCGTAGATGCCACTACTCAGGTGAAATAGTTGAACATCATGATAATATTTGATTATTATTCTATCGGAAAGTCTTTCGCTCTTTTTGAACCTCTCTGCCCATATATTTATGGTTAGTGCCAAAATCGGTAAAAAAAACTATTTCTTAATAATATATGCATTTTGATCTTTCAGCAGGTTTTTGATTTTTTTCTTCTTCTGTGTGTGTGTGTGATTTTGACCTTCACCAGCCCTCTTTGAGAGGATAGCCTGTTACGTTTTATTTGGAACTAATACATTTAATAAGATACACTTTTTGTGAAACACAGAGACGAGACAAAACAAACACGGACGAGAAGACATGCAGTGAAGTCGGTGGTTATGCAAAGGCTCTGTGACTCTTCATAGAGGTTTTGATCAAATGGAATCTGCCCTGAGAAGCAGTGAGATGGATCCCCTGTGGATTCCAGACACTGGTGGTGGTGGTCGATGACTCTGCTGAGACTATTTAGGCTGGAGCTGGTGAATCTGTGAAGATAGTTGTGGTGGTGATGTGGAGGTGGATGATGCACATAACAGCAGAACAATGAACTAGAGAGACGGAGAGGATCGTATTCAGAACGAAGGCAGTAAGAAGATAGAATAAGAAAGGAGGTCTGTCGCTGGGCTTTTGGATGAATGTGATCAGCTGGTCAAAAACAGCTGATATCTCAATTGACGCCCCCAGTCGATGGCAGCAGGAAATTAAAAGTGAGCATGAGTGAGAAGTGTGAATGATAGAAAGAACGAGAATGAGAAAAAAGGTTGAGCTAAAGGTTAGGCACGTCGTGCCTGAAATCGTTTGCTATGATTACTTAACCACGACAGTTTGACTGACACGTACGTTAAAATGTTGTATACTCTGAGTACCCAGATGACAGAGTGATGGACACTGGACACCTCTCACACCTTAAAGGGTCTCCATATTGGATGTATAGCAAAGGGGGATGGACATATGAGACATTTGAAGCTCACAAAAACAGCAGCCAAGGAGACCGTGGTTATAGAAAACAATAGGCAACATTAAAAGTTATTTTCGTTTTGCAAGAATGTTAATGGGAAGCGTATTTCATCTTTAGTCAGGAGAAAATGCTGGCAGATATTTTTGAATGTGATATCAAATGTTGCGACCAACATGTCTTGGAGTGCACTGAGGCAGTGTTCGATGAGAAACGGATGCATGTTCATAATTTCAGACGCCTAATTCATTGCATTGACTGAGCTTTGACTTCGTTCTGGTTCCCAGAGGAGGAATCCTCATGATTTTTTTGAATCCCTTTTATTTCCTTTTGTTTCACCCTCGGATTGACTCTTGAGGTTTTGAGTGAAATCCAGCACAGAGTAATGAATGGATACCATGAAATCTGGTGCAGACATTTATGTACCCCTCGGGATGAATTGTTCATGGCTATTTTCTGCCGCCATCAGAATTGATGATGGTTCAACTTTTTCCGTGACTCCACTGCCGCTCACCTTGCCACCATGGTAACCGCAGATCCTAGAGCGAGGGAAGTGATACCAGAGGTGATTTTACTCTGAGTTCATTGATGTGGGATTCACCATTTCACCAGCTTTGAACCGATAAATGAGGGAAAACTGTCATGGAGACATTTTTAACCCTTTAACGACTGTTTCTTGAAAAAAATGTGCCCCTTGACTGAACCTGTTTATAACATGACCCATTGACAGCATGTATATTCAAAAGGGTAAGGGGCCATGGATGGAGCCCTGTGGGACACCACAGGTCAAAGGGGCCACTGAGGAGGAGGCATTAATCATGTCATTTGATGAGTAAATGATATTTTTTTTGGCATAATGAAGCATGTGGCGATTTATTAAACAGAATTCTATAGCTTGAATCCACCATGAATTTCTAAATTTTTATCATCAAATCATTTATAAGTCTGATTTTATTGTTTACAAACACGCGTGGCCAAAGAATTTCTCATATTATGGTAAACTAATGCATCTATATCTATATCTAACCTGTTCATGGAGTACACTTGTACTCTATAGTCATATTTATATTCTTGATTTATATATATATATATGTATATATTTATGATGTTGAGGTGTTTATGTATATTTCAAACTGCTGCAATTGCAACAAGTGAATTTCCCATTTTGGGCTCAATAATGCATATCTAAGTCTAAGTCTAGGAGTGTCTAAGATATTACATAAAAAAGTGCCCAAAAGAAACCAAAAAATGCCAAGAAACACTTTTTCCAAAGCTTTATTTTCTTGTTGAGGACATGAAAGTGTTAACGGTGGAAGTAGAGCTTCGGTCTGTAGCCCTTGGTTGGAGTTAGCTCGGAGCTACAGATGTGTCTGTTTTCTTTTAGTTTCTGTGACTTCAGGCGATGTTGATGTTGTGTTTCCACATGAACTGGTCAGTCAGGAGGATTTGAAGCGATGGCACACAGGCAGAAAGACTTACATTATGTCACCAACGACTTTTTATTCATCGCTCACGTTTCACACACCAGTGATTGAGTTTTCCTTTGAAAATTAAGTAGACATTAAAGCACGACCCGTGACTATTCCCCAAGCTTCAATCTGTGATGCTAAAAAAAAGAAAGAGTTGCCATGAAAATGTCAAAGAGCAAATGGAATTGAAAAGGAGTTCACACCGTTGAATATTTATACCTCGGGCTTATATAAGCCTTTCAACCTCATGTGCTCTGCAGCCGTGCAAGTAATTTGGAGCAGATTGTACTGCAGCCCCAGTTCGGGGGTTTTGGGTTGCTCTGCTCTGGCTGCGGAACATGCACAGTTTCATTGGGCTCTGGCTCAAATAACCAATCATAAAAAACAAAGGTTGAGGGGTTTGGGCTGGGAAGAGAGGGAGGAGCCAGTAGTAGCTCGATGCACTGACCACAGCCTGCTCGTACTGTGGTGAGGGTCTTTTCCTGAAGTTGCTTACGTTGGTGGTTGGTGTTTGGGGGTGGTGGGTGGTGCAGCGGTGGAGACATTGTTCATTAAGATTTTAGGGGCCATGGAGGATGGCTGTAACCGAGTGAAACGTGAGATGTAGAATTAGAGGAAAAACAGCACAATATTCAAGCCCCAGAGGACCTCTCATTTTTTATTTTCCATCTCCATGATGAGAGGGTTATGTTGATATTTTTGTTTTTAATACTTACCCAAGAGACATCAGTGAGGCCGCGTGGGCGAAAGACACTTATTTTGTCAGCTGTGAGATGAAATATCGTGAGTTAACCTACGAGATGAGTTTTGCATGTGAAAAACAAATGGCCTTTGTGTCATGCTTGGCACCACGTGGACGTGAACTGCAAGAACTCTTGATGTTTTTCTTGAGCTCAAACCCAGATCCACTCCCCCAGCTGTGTGGAGCGGAGTCGTCCATCTTGCATTTTATGTGAGGGGCTTATTTTCTCTTGCTGTATTCCATTTTCCAGGCCACTTGTGAAAGACAAACTTAGGCTAAGGAAAGGCATCATGACAGATCATCACTATTTGTCACTGTCCCAATTACTCAAAACAACACAAGCTCTGTTTGGAAAAAAAGGGATTATTTGCCAAATCGGACACAGAAGCCAAAAAGGAGCTTTTCTTTTTGAAAAAAAGAAAAGAAAGTGGGAGTAGTAGAGCCTCTAGGTCTAATGGCATAGTTGAAGGACTTTTCCTTTTAAGCACATGTATTTTTCCCCCCAACTCACTTCTGTTTACATGTCAGAGGAAGAGAATGTTGAAATGGACGTACATGCAAGATGTTTCCTTTCAGCTTCCTATTGTTTGTCCTGATTTTCATTCCCCTGGTACTCTGCTGAGATGACAAGAGACAGAGGAGGGACACTGGACTTGAGGGACCGTGAGATTAATATAGACTAGCTGAAAACTTCTTTTTCTTTTGCCCTGTTAAGGAAAAGCTGAAGAGACTGAATAATTAGTCCGAGCAGATGATAATGAACCAGGACGTTTTAGTTCATTAGGAAGTCTTCAATGGCTTTGTGAATGAAGTGTGGGCGAGAGATGCTGACATTTCCCCTGGCTCTGTGTCAAGAACAAACAGATTACTTTCTCATGCATTGAAAAGAAGTTAACTCTTTAATGTTCTAACCAAGAAAAATAAAACTATGGAAAAAGGATTTCTTTGCACATTTTCCTCCATTTATTAATTTAATATCTTAAATACCCTGAATTTGCCTCAAAATGACAAATTGTTCGATACAGCATATTTTTAAACAGTTAAAAATATCACGTTCAATGGAAATAATCCAGTTTATCTAAAAGGACTCTCTTAATAGTCACGGGTAATGCCTCCTCGTCTGGGGCCTGTTTGGCCCGTGGTGTCCCCCAAGGCTCCGTCCTTGGTCTCTTTCTGTTTAGCACATACATGCTTCCACTGGGTCAGGTCATAAACAAGTTGGGTCAAGTTTTCCAATAAAAAAATGGTGACTCAAAATGAGCTTAACCAAAGTCTAATTTTGATACTTAAAGCAAAGTCTAATTTTGCTTAAAAGACACTCCTCCACAGTTTGCAGAAGACCTGCTGCATTTTCTGCTGCTTCTGTGTGCCTCTGGGCATTCAGAAAAGGAAAAGTGTTAACGGTTTCCCCTCCGTTTGGTTTCCTTGAGTTGAAAAATCATACCCAAACAAGATGACTGACTCCTGGACCCGATTCTCTCCCTCCCGCCATCGACAGTTTCGGCCCGCCCACAGAGTTGCCCAGGATGTCCTGTGTGGGGACTTCTATCTGGCTTATGTCTCCTTTTGCCCCCGTCTTCCTGTTGTGTTGGGCAGATATGCAGGTGTTACACTAAATAGCCCCCAGTGGCAGATGTGTTGTAAAATGTGGATGGCCATGCCAGTGTTCTCAATTAACATGAGCGCATTCTACATGGCCCGCTCTTCATCTCTCCGACGCCACGAGGCAAAAAACAAAGTGAATTAAAGGCCCCACCTGTGGGGTTTGAAAGTGTTTGAGTCTGGTGACACTGTCGGGAAGAAGCACAGCGAGGGAGACTAAGTAAGGGAACATCTTGGAGGGTTCACCTCCGGGGTAGCACACGTGGCTGAAGGTTTGGAGTGAAGAAAATAAGGCTTTAACTTCCAGATGTGTGCAGAGAGAGAGAGAGAGAGAGAGAGAGAGAGAGAGAGAGAGAGAGAGAGAGAGAGAGAGGCCCATCTGGAGAGAAGGAGCTTTCGGAGCGATGCGTTAAAAAACAAAAAAACATTATCAGAGCTCTAAAATGATCACGTTAATAAGTTGCAGGTTTCCACTTCCATCCTCCTGAAAGACAGAGCAACATGTGCAGAAGTTAGAGCTGTAAATCAATGGGGTTTGTCTTGAAGGAATTTACTGGCCCAGGCTGGTACTCCTGCAAACTGAGATCGAGACGAAGAGCTAATAGATATAACATGGGGTAACTATGCTGGTGGTATGGACCTGCCGTGGCGGTGCCCTGCAGCTGAGCTCATGTTAGTGTTTTAGCAACCTGTCCTGGTGGTGTAGATTCCTCAGTTACAGAAGAAGATTGACCACATGACACTAATTCTGATGCACATGTGCTTCCCAGTCTGGGGCTCACAGAAGGGGTCCTACCACCCTGCAGACAACACAAATCGACTCTTTGCCAAATCAAACTGGTTTAATCAAACTAGATGAATGGTGGAAAAAATAAATGCAGATAAAATCCACAATGGGACAAAAGTCGGCCACCTTGGCCCGAATGGTTCGTAGCTCACTGCGCTGTTGCAGCTGCAGGGAGAGAGAAAAAAAAAATCTGCCATCCAGTCACATTCAAAGTGCCGTCTTAATATAAACCAGATGCCCAATGTTTAAACTGTTACTGTAAATTGCCCTCTCTCCATCTCTCTCTCTCTCTCTCTCTCTCTCTCTCTGTTTCTCTATCTTATAAGCGCCATATTAGAGCAGTTGCAGGGAGAGAGTTGGTCACAATATGAAATATGTTTCTGTTAAACCTAGCTGCCCTGTAAAGGATGACACTTCCTGTGATATTACTCAGACTGCAGACGTTAGGAGAGATCATTGTAATCTCCTTCGCCAAGAAGCATTCATTTAACCAAACATCCATCCTCAAAGCTCTGAAATGCCACAACTGTTATGATACAGTAGCCCAGCTCAATACATGAAAAGCAAACTCTTTTTGATCGCCGCACGACGCAAGTTTAGAATTGGGTTTTGCAGGCGCTGTTGCTCGTTTAGCTTCTGGGCTTGTTTTGCCAAAGCAGATGGGGTTTAATTTCACGTCACCTCTCCAACCGAGTTTGGAGCCACACCGTGAAGGTGAGGAACAGAAGAGTGAAAAATCTGCATGGTCTTTTGCCAACACAAAGGTTGTAATGGAAAGAAAGGAAAGCAGTGTCCGTGTGTGTGTGTTGAGATACATTGAACAGACAAGGTCTGTGTGTGCACATCTGTGTTTGTGTTGATGTTAGATGCAGCGTTTTGTGATGACTCGGCAGATTTGGATGCCTGCAGAGGGTTCAGCGTTTCCCTTCAGCTGTTGCAGATCGCAGATCGCAGATCGTCTGTTTCCCCTTGTAAAAAAGTACGTCAAACAAGCAAGTGAGACGATGGAACGGCCTGTGAGGGGCAGACTGCAAAGGAAAGCTGTGAAATAGGGTCAGGTTGTTTGTTTTAGCATATATCACCACACAAGTAAATACAGATGTTTGCAACATCATCTGTGTCGATACAGCGCACTGATGTCCCTCATTAAGAACTCAACTCTAAGGACTGTTGTCACCATCATGTGTGGCAAGTACCAAGGTGAGACCTCGTCCCCGCTGCTGTTCTGCACAGGCCTTAACCCCGCAGAGTGACTATCGCAAAGGGTGGATAAGGATACAGATTTAGAAGTAGTGTAACCATCAGTCCCACCTCGTCTACATGCATGATATCAAGCTGCATGCCAAAAGAGAATGAGACATCGATTCACTGATCCACTTCAGCAGGATCTACACGGGGCACATCTGGATGTCATTTGGTCTACAAAGTCTGGCTGCATGGTAGCACAGAGAGGGGAGGGTATCAGCAGCAAAGGGGCGGAGTAAACAGAAAGCAAGAAAACAGACACGCAAGACAGCTACAAGTATCTGGATAACCCACAGGCCAAAGGCAGCCATGATGAGGTCAGCCATGAACAAGAACATCCAGAGGATAAGGCAGGTGCTGAGAAGCCCGGTCAATGGTGGGAACAAGATCCAAAACATCCACATGTAAACCCTATCTGCCAAATACTCAGCTGGAATAGTGATCTGGCCTCAGAAGGAGAGGGAGATTAGTTCGTGTCAGAGCCTTGATACGAGATGAAACAAGGAGCCCCCATCAATCCATCAGGAAGATGCCCCCACCCTGATGAACTGCTAAGACAGACAGAGGCCGATGAAGAAGAAGAGGGGGAACCGCGGACGATTTAAGCCCCTCCATGTGACATCAGCAGACTAATGGCTAGAGAAGACCATCCTGACGGACAGCACTCTGCATCTAATCATGGCAACTCAAGAAGATCCACAGAGCCATCGATCAACGCAGTAGAAAGGAGCAAAGGTGCAGAGTGAGCAAAGAGGCCGCGGACACAGTCCAGCACACACAGTGGTAGCAGGTTGTACGACGCGAGCTGGAACAGCGTGCGCTGAGAGGCATAACCAATTCACTGGGACAGTGTAGAGGAACATCTGTGCCAAGTGTGGATTAAAAGTCCCAAAGTCTTGATGGGAAACATCACCGAAAGTGGTTGAGAGCTCCTGTGGGACTTGACATTTCCAAACTAACAAGCAGCTGCTGGTCGACCATACACACACAGATGCTCCACAACCTCATGCAACCGGAGGTTTCTGCAGGTTGAGCCACACATTGGCTGCGTTAATGGTGATAAAATGTCTCGTTTGGCAGTAAAAGGCCGAGATAATGTCATAAACCGACCAAAGTCAATGAATGTACAAGACCAAATAAGTGTAAGAGAGCAGCAAAAGCAGAAATGTGGGCTGGAGAATTCCTCTCATGCTGAGAATTATGAACAGTTCAGTGGAGGTCGTGTCTGTTGTCTTAAGCTCTTCTTAAGATTTAAGCGGGTCTTGACCTCATGACCTGTTCTGTATATCCTTCAGGAACTAAATGTGGATGAAGAAGTGTTGGCCTTTGCATACTTTCATAATGGGAAGATCTGATACAGACAGACAAAGTAACTTTGGTTCACATTTTTTTAAACCAGCGTTTCCCAAAACTTCCTGACCCCAACAGTGAAGGACAGAAGTCTTTTGTTTCTGTGGTGAGATGCAGAATAAAAGAATTTAGGATTAAAGAGCAAACAAGTAATTTGCATATCAGTAAAATTTATATAAGTGTCCACTATTTATTATACTTTTTCCTTAGGGTTGACTTGTCATTTCTTTAACAATGCATCCATTAATTAATCAAAGCATTAACTAATACACAACTATTTTGGTATTGAACATCATTTTGAAAGTCATTTTTCAAACCAGCGTTTTCATCCCAGGCCCTCCAATATAAGAATTTGCTGCTTTTTCTGTTCTTAGATGTTTGAAAATTTAATATATTATGAGCATTGAAAGAAAGAAAAATGGTGACGCCTGCCAAAAACAACCGTTTGAGAAGATTGATCTCATTTCCACCAATACGTTCGGCCTTTAATCCAACTCCTGCAAACGTTTCGGCTATTGTGCCTTCATCTGAGCAAGGGGAAAATATTATGACTCTGGAGTGGAAACGAGATGATGTCACCTTTGGCTCTTTATTATCATTATTATCATTTCCTTCCTCATAATGAAAATACATGAGGAAGTCTCTCCCTTGCCAAATACACATAGAACTCACAGCACAGCGGATGTTTTATCATATTGTATTCTGCCGCCAAAGAAGTATTCAGGGACACCGTGACTGTCCGTCCTTCCATACCTCCATTTCTTGGATTTGCTTATTTTAACACAATTTAACTTAGGTGATGTTCATTTTAGGCTGCTAACGAGCGCTCTTGATAGTTTTGTGTTCATCCACATTAGCATAAACTATAGACCTATGCTGTCGGTGATGTCGGTGAAGTGCACATCCCCGGAAAAGTCCCAAATCCCCTGCGTTGCACAAGCAACCCCCACTGATTGAACACCTGAACCTAAAAGTAAAGTTATTTCCACAGTCATTTTTTTCGTAAAAAATGACCCCCCAGTGAGTAAAATATGAACTATTAGAGTAAATCCCGATGTATACGAGATATATATCCTGAAGTCGAATGATATGCAGCAGGTATGGACGCACACGGACCAACGGTTGAGAAGTTATGGCTCGACAGTTTTTCCGATAAAGTTCCCACTACTGTCAGAAATATACAACCAAACGTTCCCAAATTCACTCCAGTTCTTCCTCGCACTGAGGTCTACGTGGGTCTGAAATCGGAAAATGATTCATGATATGGTTTTTGTGTAATCGCGCTAACACGAAGGATCTTGAGTGGCAGAAGCGGCGGCAATGACGATTCCATGAAATGCCCGACTTTTCGAATATACAAAAAAGGATTTTTTTCCTAGTAGTGGGAGTATCTGCGTCTTCTGAGAGACATTTCTTAGTTTCAATACTGTGGATATCGACTCATTTTGACTTTTTGAAGTGAAAAAAAACGGCATAATTTGAGTGAATTTTAAATACTTAGTCATTCAATGAGGCTTTACAGAATTTACAGAAGAAAATTCATGTTGGACTCAGTGGAACAGCGAATATCAGATCATTGGGACGATTGCAATGATCCGACCGACCGGCAGCGGAGAGGCAGTTAGACGACGAAGCACAGGAAGTGATGAGGAGGAAGCGTGTGTCTGAATCAACAACTGGCCTGTGATTCATGTTGGAACAATGGCAGAGAAGGACATTCCTGCAGATCAATCAAGTGTCACAGCCATTAGAAATATCCTGCTTATAGAATCAGCATGGCGGCGAGTTTTTCAAATAGTCACAGCGTGATGGAGCGTGGAGTATAAATTGATTGTGCTGATTATGTTGACGATGTGTCATTAAGGCAGACATGCGGTCCATTACGGATCTCTCTCTAATGTGGCTGTGGCGAAGATGTAGTCCACAGAAGAGTCATACTCTCTGGTCCAGACTAAAATATAGTTTGGCTTGTCATGAAATTTGGTATTTATCATTATAGTTCCAGGAGGATGAACTGTTTACTTAAATGATGCCCTGATTTAATATCAACGGCAGAACGTTTTTAATTTCTTAAATTTATAAACCCGTGTTCTTCACTCCATCAGGCTGTTTATTATGTCTGCCAGTTGTTTTGGGTCTTTTTAATCTTTTTTATCGTGCACTTTTATTCTTTTGTGCCACTGAGAGGAGCTGCGCCTAAGTTTCATCGTACAGCTGCGCAATGAGAAAATAAAGGCAATTCTATTTATATACTCACATGTTCTTTGAGGACGTATTTAGTCCTCTTCCTGAAACTTCCATTAAATATTATTTTACCCTTTTTTACTGACTTAATGCTTTTAACTCACCTTAGTCCTGATTAAAGTTATCGAATATAAACTTAATTTCAGGATTTTAATCTTTTAAAAATTTGGTCATTTTGTATCCATGTGTGTGTGAAGACATAGAGACAAAACAAAACAAAAAAACTCGGAGGGAAGAATTATGAATCTTTTCTTACATATAGGACTCTGTGACGTCCATATCAACACATTATTCCATTTCCAGCCATTAGTTTTCTTGGTTTTACTAAACAGGGAACATGGGATGAATATTCTTGTTGAGGTAAGTTATGGAAAATGGCAGCAAGACACATACAAAAAAAAACAACCCAAAAAGTAAAAACAAAAGTTTGGAAGCTAAAAAGCCAGAATGAAAGGCCTAAAAACATGGAATACGTCTGTTTTTTTGTTTTTTTATCGGGATCTGTGCTGTTCTTCAAAAATGTAAGTCCAATGGGTTTAATAGGGACATTTTCTTTTCTCCAAAATAAACTATGAGAAAGAATCTTCTTTATATTTATATTATAGGATCTGAGGTTGAAATGACATAATTTCCCAGTAAAAAGCACAAACTCTCCAAAACAAAAGCAAGTTGCATTTGTCACAAATAAAATTTAAATAAATCAATAAATAAAAAAAAGCAGAATAGGGAAAATGTCTCTAACAAGGCTTAAGGGTAAAGTGTAATATCTGCATGGTGCACTGGTACAATTGTTGTTGTTTTTTCAGGCAGGCACTGCTGTAATATATATATATGTAATATATAAGTTTATGCGTGTCCATAAGACTGATCCAAAGTCCAGAAACAGGAGATAAGAAGTTGCCTGCTCAGTTAAATGCAAAAATGTCCAAAATAAAACAATCTAATACCTAAAGACTAAACGGATAGATGGAGAAAGTTTACACTAAACTGAAAGGAAATGGGGAGACGACGAACAAAGAGGCGAGAAAAAGATTCAAAACACGAATGGAGGAAAAACACAGATCTATATCCGCAACAGCTGACGGGAACCTGGTGAGGAACAACGCGGCTGAAAACATAAATGCAAAGTAAAAAACATGACAGAGAAATACACTTTCAAAATACAACTAGAAGTAGAAACTAAATTAACCAGAATAATAATGAAGATGAGGAAATAAATTAAGAAAACAAGAAGCTGAATACCAGAGTAGTGACATTGAATTTGTCCAATACTCAATAAATAAATGCAAACAGTGTGTGGCTTTTCTGAAACATATTATTATCACAGAGCTTAGATATCTGGTACTTTCAGCAATTTCATGACTGCCTCCTGAGTCACCACCCAGCCCGAATTCATTTCAGATGCATCATCTCAGATCCGTAAATCACGCCGCGTCGCGTCATACGATGCTGGCGAAGGGCCGCAACGGGCCTCAGATCCTCGAGGGGCTTTTTGTACGGACTCCTGCCCAAACTCTCCAAACTAATAACAATACTGTTTTTAATGCTCATGTTATGTTATTTGTATGCGTCGGTAGAGTTGGTTTACAGTTTTACAGTTTGACAGTTTTACAGGACATTTATTGACAGTTTCAGTCAAAACAAACATCTACCAAATAAAACATAATACCAGGAAACGCTATGAAACAATTAAAGTGTTTCAGTGCTAATCGAAAATGTTTCAAGTTTTAATAAACACAGATTAAAAACAGCTAAAAACTTTAAAACCACACCCCAAAATAGAAACAATCAAAAAAAAATACTATGAACAAATATATAAACCGGAGGAATCTTGTGCAAATTTTCAATTTTTCTACATTAAGTTTGAGCAGTGTGATGCACAAATGCTTTCGGGCCGTAATTTCTCAACCGTTGGTCCGATTAAGTCCAATTTGGGTGCATACGATTCGACCCGAGGATATCCAGCTTGTGATTGTCATAGCTTACTCTAGTAGTTTATATTCTAACCACTAGAGGGCGCCTTTTTAATGAAAAAAAACTCAGTTTTTTGGACATAATTTCCCAACTGTTGGTCGGATTCAGTCCAAATTTGATGATCATAATTTTTTATTTACCTTTGCTGTCGGGGACATGTTAGGCATTTTCTTTCTCACATGAATGCACTACACCTCCATTACTCTGATGTCCTACTCAGTTGTGATAAACTGAGTACCTTTACACAGTAAAATCACAAATTTCTACATTTTCTTATCACATAGAAACAAACTGTTACTGGTAGTTAAAAAGGGAACAAAATGAAAACAGCATCACTTGATAAGAAATCCAACTTGACTTATGAAGTGTGCAGAAAAATGTTATATCTTGGTTATAATCCAGAAACTGGTTCCCTTTAAGGTTCTTACAGGTGATCAAAAATACTGAGCTAAGCTGCTCCTCATCACAGAATAACTAACATTTGAAGATTCAAATACGATCCTGTCACAGTGTGCGCTGAAGCCACACTGTGGACGCGCCGACAAATAAAAGTAAGAGGAGGTTTTTCGCCCGTGTTCTTACTATGAGAGTTTACAATGCAAAGCTATGTTTTCTGGTCACGGTTTGTGGAAGAGCTGTGTTTTTATATAAGAACTCTGTGTGTCCCTGCACCAGTATGATCAACAGAGGATTACTGCACATATAATTACAGTGCTGTATGGTCATGTCGCTCTGAAACCTCAGTCAGGGCCTCCATTTTGGGTTTTTCCACCATTTTCTCTGTGAAGTTTGTATTAAACGCTTGTTTAAAGAGGCCGGACGGGATTTCAAAGCAAGGTGTGTGAACTTGAATTTTTGTTTATCCTGCTCCACAGAGGTGCGTGGGTGAAAGTTCTGTCGTGTTTGTTTTAGTGGACCCCTCTGCTTTCTCTGACCATTGAAGCCACAGTCATCCTGCCTGTGGTTTTGGTCTGGAGAGTGGCGAACCAGGCAGCAGTTTGCACTGTGGGTCTGTGTACCAGAGACGCACGCGTCTCCACCGTGTCACGCTAATCCAACAGGGAGAGCGAAGACCTCCAGCTGGAAAGAAGCCGCATACGATCACACACACATCTGTGTAGAGTAAACATCTCCTGATGGTAAACGTGTATTATTTATTTGTCTATCCCCATGGATTGTTTTACTTTACATCTCTGTGCCGTTATACTGATGTTTAAAGCTGCTACACGTTCTTACAGGGATCAATGTCCTGTATTGTTCTTCACTATTTACAGTAACGGTTTTAACATATGTCTGACTTTTAAAGAACAATTGTGGAAAAAAGATGTTCCTGTTTATGCAGGTTTTTCTGGTTAAGAGCGCTTTTTGTTTGCTTTGCTGTTTGGTTTTAAATCTACCTCTGTCCTAAAGGTTGTTTCTAACCGCCAAATAACTCGGGGATTGAGGATTGTGCCAGTTTATCTGCATGACCTGCATCTCAACATATTTCAATCAGAGAAGAAAGAGAATGAAGAAAGATGAATGATTCATTACAACATTACATATGTTGTTGATCATGAGTCTTATAGAAAGTCTTTGGCGCTCAGACTCTTCAGGGAGATTGTGAGTGAAGGGTCTCTGCCGTGAGCAGCAGCATTGGACTATCCCCCCTTTGGTGTCTGGATACTGGTGGCTGTGGCTGATGACTCTGCTGGGGCTGATTATCGATGAGGCTGATTGATCTGTGAGGTCTATGCAGAGATGGATGGAGAGAGAGTCATATTTAAAGACAGCCACTGATGATGATGATGATGATGATGACGGGCTAAACATGCAGATGTAACACAGTGATTTGAGGAAGAGGCTGGCTGGATGAGCGCTGCAGACATCAGCTAATGCCCCCGACTATGAAGCAGGTGATTGAGACTGAGGATGTGTGAAAGGTGAGGATGATAGAGTTCTATTAGCAGAAACTATGACCCGAGTGTGCAAGAGGATGGTCTTTCCATCTGAGCTTTTGACAGTTCTCCATTTATAAGACAAACACTTGAAGAGCAAACCTTAGCCAGTTCACTCTTGGGGTCAACCATGAGTAAGAAGAGACCCTTTTACACGAGGAAAGTACAACAGCGAAACAGGAGTCAAGTTTCGCCGATTTGTTTTGGTTACTTTGAACAAAAGAACAGCAGAAAAAAGTCATGAGTCACCGTTTCAAAGATGTGACTTTAAGTAGTGACATAAGCTTCCACAAGCAATAGAAGCATGAAATAATAACTCAGCAGTGTTAGTCTTGAGTCTAACTTCTTTCCTCTGTGTCAAGTAGCACTTTCTAAACAATAGAGCAACATGGAAAACAAACGGACTTATCCTATTATTTATCCTTTCGTGTTATGAGACGACTTATTTATAATCGATGTTTGAGATGGAAACGGATACGTCCGTTTTCAGCATTCATAATGTAGATATTTGAGCTTACATATGTGGAGTTGTTGGACAAAATAATATGGAGGCCAGCATAACCGTTATTCAAGTAAGATATGACAAATGTCTACAAGAAACAATTACGTGAAGAACTAAAAAATAACCTCAGTCATCATGTGGTGATGCGTTCAGTGACCTCACAATCCACTGCTGAGTAAACCACTGAAACCTTTTTTCTGTTGGTCCTAAAACGTTTGACTCTTCACCGCCATCTCGTGGATGTATCAATGCTAATTTAAAAGATGTTGACAACATTACTTTTAAAACAAACTCGAACCAGCTCCAAGCCCATGTACTTCGTCTCCACCTCGCGCGGATGCAGATGTCTTATTCACCTCTGTTACTACCACTAAAGCCGCCTCAGGGTTCGGACCGTGCAGAACCCCTAGCATCTTTTGTATCTAAACAGAACAGTAGAGCGGTATTCAGGAGCAGCTCCACGTAGACTCGGGAGTATAAATAGGGCTCAGGCCATCATTTGGATGGGGTCATCATTAATGGGTGACGAGCTGAACTGCAGTTACGGTCCAGGATTTACGCGGTATTTTTTGATTTGGTACTTCTAATAACTTTCAGAAGAAAAGGGGTGAACTGATTAGAGACCATAGCATTGACTGAGGTATGTGGATGTTTTCTAACCAAAAACTGGGTTTGCTAGCCTCAAATTGGAAATGCAAAGTTAATAACAGCTTGATATTGAGCCGTAAAGTCTTTTTGCTTGAGTAACATGTTCCCTTCTGTGGTCAAAGTTGTTGTTGGCGTTCTTACGGGTTGCTGATAGAAGCTGTTGCAAAAACAAGCCCGGTCTCTGCTCTACGTTGAACTCATGGCGATGTCTTCATGTGGTCCAAAACAACAGCGCTACCATGGTGATCTTATCACCCCAAACCCGGTTATACAGGAGTTCTGTTCTCCATCACCACGAGGACAGAGGCTGTGACCTCACTCATAAAGACACTCCAACATAAACACACAGACACACACAAACTATAGCTTATCTGTTAGATATTTACCACGACAGGAAGAGGTTGAGTCATCCAACATTCTATCATCTTGTATCCCATCATCTTAAACCTTCTGTTTTCACGGTTACACACTTAAAAGGGTTTCTTTAAATGACCTGGGTTCTGTCTGAGATCCTCCTGGTGGTCCAATACTCTTGTAGCAGTATAAAGTAAAAGAAAAAATCACTGCTCTGATATTCCACTTAAGACCACTGACTGCCAAACGTCAGAAGTCGTTAGCCAAAACCTACTGATGATATTCTGACCCGCATGTCTCATGCATACATTTAATTTATAATGCACTTTACATTTGGATCAAATCTCAAAGTGTTACAAAGTAAAAGCAGATAAAAGAATCAATAAAAAATTAAATAATAACTATCATGACCAAAAAGCAGCAATGTTAATTAAAAGTTATTTTTTCTGCTAAAAAGGAAAGTTTTAAGTCCTTTTTTAAATGTGTCAGTCATCTGTGGAGCCCTCAGATGGTCAGGGAGGGCATTCCACAGACGAGGGGCAGCAGAACAGAAGGCCCGATCACCCATGGTGCTGAGCTTAGTCCGGGGAAGGAGGAGGTGGTTTGAGTGGGTAAAGTACACTAAGGCTTTAGTACACATTCCAATTATATTGCATGACATTTAACCTTAAATTGTATATTTAATGGCAGATAATCATGCTCAAAGTCTTTTTCGATAGCGGACCCTATTTTTTTTTATCATATTTCCAGTGAAGTTCCCTCGGTAGTATGATATACTGTACTTTTAAAAAGGCGTAGGCGTTTTTTCATATTGTGAAATATGAATTTAGAAAACAATCCCTTTTTCATCTGAACTGACTGACATCATTTTGTTGGCCCTTTTTGGTTTTCCGCTGTATTGCAACACAGTATTTCTGTTGATTTCTGTCTTTCATTCAAACTTCCTGCTCCGAGTGAATCCGATCACACGCATTGCTTGCAATTTGCAGACGTTATGGTTTGCATTAAAAATGGGAATGCCGAATATAATTGATGGTTTATAGGGTTTATATGTGAAATTGTAAAATTATTTAAGTATTGATGCACGACTGACATGTTTCTAACTAATGTTTTTTTTAAAAAAAGAAAATGAAACAAGTACCAATTTTGGGAAACACAGGCCTAAAACGTACACAAGTGGAAAACTCTGTTTGTAACCTTCTAAACATCTCGGACATTGAGCATAAATGAGACATAACGGTGGACCAGGAAGGTGTACAGGTTTTGCATCCTGTAATCAACCACCACACCAAAATGGAAGCGGGCCTGGCGTTGCCGTAGAAACGACGTATAGCATGATGTGATTTTGTTAGTTTTTCCATTGCAGCTTCCAAATTAACAGAGCATTTACTCCAAAGCGAGGACAGATTGGCCGGGTTCACTGGGCATCTGCTGTTGTATTTAAGAGCCTTTGGGTAAAAAGTCTTTTGTTGAGGAGAAGCCAAAATATTTAGTCCAACAATATAAATAGAAACCCAAGCAAACCAGCGGGAAGGAGGAAGGGACCGAATTAAGATCATTTAACGGTGAAAATGAGACGAGAGAAACAGACTTTTAGAAAGTGCAAAGGTGCAGGTCATAAGTTCAGGAATATTTTCCCTCTCCTGCATCAATCCTGCAGACAGCAAAATGCTGCATAGCTCACTCAGCAAAATCCAGACATCCAAGACTTTAGCAAGATCTTCCTCGTCCCCTCTCCCTCCCTGCATCATCCTTTTGTCATGCAACTCCTCCGAGGATTGAAAACTATATTTAAGCAGCCAAGACTTTTCCACGCAAAAGCGTTTTTCCGACGCGGGGGTTCGGCCTTGGTGTCAGAATTGCACCTTTAAGCTTACATGATGGCGTCGTTTCTGTAATCAGAGTGATGAGGGTGGTGTGGAGTCTGGATTGAGGTTGATCATGCGGTGAAACTGATGAATTATGGGGGTGTGATAAAATCAGCGTTCTCACGTTACATGTTTGGGTATGGAGAGTAATTGTTTCTCCGAGTCCCCAGTCTGTTGTTAAGAGCCCCCTTCCCCGCCCCCGCACTCCCCCACCTCTTCAGAACCAGCCACCTCCACATGAAGCATAAGCAGCCACTGGGGAGTGTGTGCCAGCCTAGCTGCGGTCTAGCAGCCAAACCCATCCTGCCCGCCAAGATGAGAACCCAGATGCAAAGGATTATGGGTTTTATAGTCAGTTTACAGTAACTCTGGTTTAATGTGAGGGTGGGATTGAGAGGTGGGGGAGCGGGGGAGAGGGGATTGTGGTCGATGTGTCACAGGGTAGACTCTGGCTAATTTATTCCATTTTCTGTCACTTTCTGCCCTCAAGCAGTTTTATAGATTTGTTATTCTAAGAAGGGTAAATTCAACATGACTCTGCTCTACTCTTGTTTCCTTTGTGGCGTATTTGTGATACCCGCCGTGATCAAAATCAGAGTTTGATCAGCATTGATTGACACCACTGCTTTAGAGGTTCACTTTTAGGAAACGGTACACAGCCTTGCTTTCCTCATGTGGATCAGGGTAAACACCTCGCCAGGACATATCTGAGTAGGTTTGGTGCTTTTGTCTCTCTCTCTTTCTTTGTTTTTTTGCTGTTGCTTTTGGACTTTGTTATACTCACAGTTTTTGCAAAGCACCATTAAGCGTTTAATCTTTCATACAAGGGCCCATTAAAGGGTCTGCACAAAGCCACAGACTCCTGTTTGGTAAGATTTCATCTCCAAGAGCTCAATATGAAGAAATTTGACTTTGTCCAGAGTTCATTTAGGGTTAGCCAAGCATTTAAGAATAAATCCTGATACACGAGTGATGATATTTCATTTCTGCTCACTCAGTGTTTTAATGTCATTATAACAGAGTTAAACCTCTCCTCAGTCCTCCCTTTGGAACCGCTGGCCGATTAAATCACTCCCTAAGGCTCGAATGCATGCTGACGGATTGGGCCGGCTGAGGCGCCTCTCAAACCTCTCCTCTCCCGCCGCAGAAACTAACTGCTCCATTAATCCTGTATTAATCCAAGGGATTACAAACATTCTAAAGGCATTCAGATTATTGTAGGCTACTTTTTTTTTCAGGTGAAAATATCAGGAAACTAACATCGTGTCCAAAATGGTCACAGTTTTACGGAAAAACATCTGCCTCCGTTTCAAAAACAAAAAATCTTGAATAAATTTCTAAAGTATTCCCAGCTGTAATGCCTCAGTTTTCTCATCACATTTAAAAGTTACGAAATCTTATTTTACCTCATGCAACAATATCCAATCTCAGTTCTCATACACTGTAAACCCTAAAGATCAAATTAATTCATAAACATAAAACATAACAAAACATAAAAACTAAATTTTAGTTTTAGTCATTTTAGTTCATTAGAAAAGGTGGTGAGACTTTAATGTTTGTAAAGCACTTATACTCATTTAGACATGCTGAGTGTCTTTCTTTTGAGGTCTGTTTTATGTTTTCATAAAACTGATACAATTTGATTGACAGATATGTTTTTTAAATGACGTCACTGCTGCTTTAAATGTTGAATTCACACTTACTTATAAGCCTTCAGCTGTAAAACTCTTTTTCTTGCTGTGGGGTTACCGTTAGGGGGTTCGCCACCCTGGAGCCTTTGTCTCCATCTCCCCCTGCAACATCCTCTGTCACACCAACCAACTATATGTCCTCTCCCACCACATCCACAAACCTCCTCTTTGCTCTAAAAGCCTTTTATCCTGCCTGGCAGCTCCAGCTTCCTCCCAATCATACGATATAATTGGAGACTTTAAAAATGATAAACGTGAGTGTCTGTCTCTAAGTGATGAACCGGCAACATGTCAACGATATACCCCACCTCTAACCCAGTGCCAGCTGGGATAGGCTCCAGCCCCCCTGTGACCCTGAACAGGATACAGTAAATGAGGGAGAGATGGATGCTGTGTTTAGGGAATGTTTCCTGGAAGTTTTCACGTGATAAGTTAAAACAGTATCCAGACGTGCCTGAATAATTTTATTTTGAAATAAAATTTCATTTCCTGTCCTGACAGCCAATAGTTAATTAAATTCAACTGCGATAAAAAAGCACACCAGCTGTAACTCAGAAGCTCTGATATTCCCAGACTGCGACCTTATGAACTCAAAAGTACTGTGTCAACTTATCGCTTTAATTTTTTGGAGTTCTAGTAACTCATTTAGGTTTAAATTGTGTTAAAATAATGAAATCTTTTCTCGATAGAAAACAAACTTTATTCTCCAAACCCGGAATGTCTTCCATCATTGTCCAATCAGCTTCTTTTTACTAATGATGCAGTCATGAACTTTTTTTCTATAGATCGTTTTTCTGTAGTCGGTCTTTTATTGCTGGAATTAGAGTTATCTATTAAAAGGACGCCATGCAACAAGAGAGAAATTATCTGCAGTTTGATTTACACTCGGGAGACGTCTCGCACAAGAAAGCATCGCAGCGGCAGCATCATAACTCAGGAGGAGAAGGTTCGCAGCCTCGTCTTCTCAGTTTTCCTTCACTTCAGAATTCTAAATCATTGCAAAGAATAAAGATATTTTACGTGCATTATTAATGGCGTTGGAGGATGCTGGAGTCTGTGATGTTAAAAAGAGAAGCTCATAAACAGCGTTGATAAAAGACAAAAGCAGTTTGAATGCATACTCTGTAGCTTCTCTGACATCAGAGCGTCCTGACATGAGCATGAACTTCTGGCAGGAGGGTGTCTGTACTCTCTCCTGACACCCCAGCCAATCTGTTATTCCATATATTTTATTTTCCCCACGACTTTCCCTTCCAACTAGTGACTAATAGTTTCAACTTCAATGATCATCGCAACTACAAAGAAATAAATAAGAACAGAAATCTGGGGTTAGATGGGCAGTGTGCGAGGACGCAAACAGTTTGATGGGAGACATGTGCCTCGCTTCAAAATTCACTAGGAAGGAGGAAAAAAAAGGTTGTTTTTTTTCCATGAAGCCTGTTATTAGCTTTAATACCAGATGAGAGGATGAAATTAAAGAGTGACTATCATTAGGGAAAAAAATGATAAATGTCCAGCTGTGCTCTGTCGCGGCTCAGGAGTAATACTTCACAAGGAATAATAAAATAAGAGGTCATTAAATATTATAATTTCTTTTTAAGCTCTGCTCTACATGTATTTTTGATTAAACACAAGAACGATAGCTTCTCTCCAGATGGGTAGAAAATGAGTTTCATGTAACAAATCTAATTCCAAAGAGTCGGGGAAAAAGTCAGAATTCTGTGGAAGAGGATTCAGTCATCTTGAAATGTTTTTTTTTTTTAATTTTTTTTTTAAATTTGTTGTTTCTGACTTTAAACTCAGAATACCAAAGGAAATGACCGTGTAGCCCTATTCTCAGGATAGAGTCAGAGTTCTGAGTTTAAAGTCAGAACTTTAAAGTGAGAATTTTCACGTAGACATATTTGGCCGGAACCCTCTTCTGCAGAAGTTTAGAATAAAGTTAGAAGAAAAAAAAAATTCTTGAGGCCCAAATCCTGAACTTTGCTGACATAGACTCCAATATTTGCAGATTTATGTCTTTCAGAACAGAATATTATCACTCTTCAGATTCTCTGTGTGCTGATTGAGATTCATTCAGCCTCACACAGGAGTTTATGATATCCGATGCTGAATCGTTACATGGTATTTCTTTTTGGTCTGATGGTTTGGACTTGTGCTTCTGACAGCTGTAGCGGCACCACCAGACTGCATTCTTTCCATTGGTGGTGATTCCATGACAAACAGCCGGGCTACTGGCATTCCCCCACTCCCATCCCAAGAACACACCCATCCACAGACACTCACATTCTGTGGAGCCTTTGGGCCTGAATGACGGACGTGTTCAGGTACAACACATGGACCAGCACCCCAACAGGGTAATAATTGGGTTTTTGCAAGGATGCCAAGCAGTGGTGGATTGTGTTTCCAGTTCAGATATTAGCTCCACCTACACACAGACGACACAGAAGCACTTCAATGATGACGCTTCTCTGAGGCTCTCTACCTGACTTTGACTGGGCCCACTCCAGCTCCACCAATGAGAGGTGGACCTCTGCTTGAGTTCATTGTCTGTTCTGCATGACCCAGTAGCCCTTGAGCTTCACCTCACAAAGTGATGACCTGACAGTCGTCTCCAGATTTACCTGGAAGAGAACAGAATTCATGTTGCCCTTAAGCAAAGCAAAGCAAAGCAACCCCACAATATCATCGACATCATCATCTGTATTCAAATGTTTGACTCTGTCCATTGAATATTCTGGCACAAGCTCCAGGGGCCATTGAGTTCGGCTGCGGAAAAAGTCAGATGAGCCTTAAGGTTCTTCTAAGTTAGCAGAGTCTTTCACCTCAGCCCTCTGTCACGGATTCCATTTTTGCCTTTTGCCTTTGGAATAATGGAGCCGGGATCTCAGTCCTCTGTTGAGGGAGAGAAGCCTGAAGTTCCTTAAACGTTTCTTTGGATCTTTTGAGACATCCTCAAAGAGAACTATGGATGTGGCTTCTGATCTGTGCAGTAATCATAAAGATTGATTATTTATTGACAGTCCTTCCTTTTATTCTCTTTTTTGCCGGACAACTAAAAGGCATTTTGATTCTGATTCTGATTCTGAGCCTTTGCTGTGCTCTTGGAGGGAATTTGGAAGGTGGTCCACTCCAGGGAAGGTTCCCTATTTTTCCCCATTTGTAGATAATGTGTCTCACTATGGATCTTTGGAATGTTGGAGACCAAAAAATACCCATGTAACCCTTTACATACTGCAGTGAAGTATGTAAAGTGATGTTGTGAATGCAGTTTGGTAGTTTAATGGATTTAGTGTTAGGGGTGCAAATACTTTTTCACACTGGCCGAGCTGGTTTAACATGAGCTTTTTTCATCCCGTCAATATAATTATTATTTAAATGACGTATTTGCAGTGTGTGGCTCTCTTTTATATGAGATTATTTTTGGCCACCCAACGCAGTTTAATTTAAAATACACACAAAATAAAAGAACCCAGGATTCTTTTTGTCTGTACTGTGGATGGTTGTTCCCCTCATCATCCTCTGCTGGGTTGGTAAGGAGCTGACGGACCTCGACGGGCCTCCTCGATTTAAAGGCATCTTTTTTTCTTTTCTTTTTTCATCTTGACTTAACTGCTACTAGCTGCTCTTCGAATCTCCTGTTTTTGGGTTCCAGACATAACGTCACACCCCCCTCATGACCCCCCGCCTCGCCAGCTCACTCCGTTCCTTGGGCGCCTTCATTACCTCCCCCGCTGGCTCAGAACCCGACAACAAAGACCCCCCCCCCCCCCCCCCCCCCCCACACACACACACACACACACACACACATGCAAACACAATTTATGCATTTGTAATGTGCGTGCAGAATTATGAGGCGAAATAAAGGCGCAACAGTTTGGAAAAGAAAAAGGAGCGGATGGAAAAAGTTTTGCCACGTTGTTCTGAATTAGCCAGATTATTATTTTTAAAAAATGGTTTCAGTCTTTTCTTTGAAGGCTTCAGACGAGTCAGTTGAGTGACTTTAAGTACTTCTCCATTTTGGAGTAGAGAGGATTTATTTTGTTTGATAGGTTTAAAGAATTGTGGAGGTGTTGCTTCTCCATTTATGGACCTCTTTCATCCAAACACAAACGGTAGAGATGTGAACTCTACCGAGGGCCACCTTATGGAGCTGATAATCACAGTAGAGAAGGAGAAGTTCTTGTTCTACCGCCTGCTCCAACGAGAGCACTCATCTGTCAAGAACATGGCCCTCGCATGAAACCCAACCAAAATGATTTTTCCACTGTAAGCACTTCAAAAACCTGAATGGCTCCTAATTGAAAAAGAACATGGTTATAACATGGTTATGAGCGTCTGGCTGGATTCATATAAAACCAGTGCAAGTGTTTTCCTCTGGGATTTTGTTTTTGCCTTGTTTTAGCCTCTGTTCCGTTCTGGAAAAAGCATCGAGGGGCTCTTTAACAGCTCTGTTGGTGAACTGTGCTCGAGCTCTGACACAATGAGGCAAGACAAGGTTGGCGAAAAAGCTAAATGTCATCAGAATCTAAAAATAGTCGCTCTCAGAGCTCGTTTAAGTGTATGGGTCTCGTTTGATGTCTCCAGAACATGAAAACACATCAGAATGTGTGTGTATGCTGTGTTTGTGGTGTTTTTGCTGGTGTTCTATTGGTTTATAGAGCCACATTAAAGTTTCACCACTCTAGATGAGAATGGCAGCTCTTTTCATCACAAACAAGACAACAAAGCAATTGTTTTTTGCCCCCACAGACACTGGTCCAGATTTTTCATCTTCGACCAGTGGATGTGGACTGTAGAGGTACTGTACCTCTTAGCTGCAACTAAATGCATCAAGACTGATTGGGAAACCATGGCAATACATCCTGCAACTTGTTCTGTTCTGCTGCAAAGTCAAGCTTGTTCAAGTGATGGGAGAATAAAAAAAACGCACTGAATGTATTAGTTGAAAACTATTATGTGATAAAAAGAAGGCAAGGCTAAGAATTAATCAATCCACAGTTGTGGTTAAGTTTCATGAAAAACTCAGTGTGTGTGAGTACACGCCTCACTGAAGAGTCCAGTTTCCACATAATGACGTGACCAGAGGCCTACCTGGCCCCCGTCCAACTCTAGGTAACTTCAACATGCATCGCTCCAAACGGCTGAGCTCCATCCTTAAACATCTCCATCTGCTCTCGTTTAACGCTCCTTCTCAGCATTTGAGAATTCCCATGCGGTTTGAAGCCTCGCTCTAATGAAGCGCAATTAAAATGAAAACAAGGTAATGAAAAATATTTACCCCGAGCCCAATGGAGTGGCTGCCGAAGCTCATGGCTTCTCTTAATCCAACCCATATGCCTGTCTTCATAAAATCCCACCTTTCTTGGGCGTGAGTGTTTGTGTCAACAAGTGAATAAAGTCCTGATGGAGTGCAGGAGAGCATTAAGCCTCAGTTTACAGGAAGCAGAATATCCTCACCATGCCAAATCTCCAGCTGAGCCAACCAGCTACTGGAGACATTTAATGTAAATGTTAATTTGTTAAAGGGGCTTCCGATTGACTTTGACCACCTCTCCAAACACATCCAATAATTTTTATCCTGAGGCGTTTTCCTCGACAAAGCGCCGATACGAACACATTGGGCGATGTGAATGAATAAAGGTCAGTGTGAGCGATGAAGAGGCTGTGTTGGGAATTGAAAACACAGATCCTGGCAGAGTTAGAGGCATGTATTATTCACCAAAGCCACAGGCAAATCCTTTTTCTCATCTCAGGAAATTTAGTGATCAAAGTGACTTTAAATGCAGATATGTGCTTGAAAAGTGAATTTTTGTCCCATCACAAACTGATGACGTATAGAACACAGGACTGGAGAGTGAGGTGATGCACAGGACATGACCAAAAAGAAAACGATCCACACATCACACAGTGTTTTCCCCCCCGATTTAGTTTTGAGTTTCTCACCGTACTTAAACCAAATTCTTCTCAATTCTGTCCCTTAATGTTAATGTTTCTCATCATGCTTTTAAAAATCACAAAAGACACAAACCCGTATTGGACATTCTATGCTCATCTTTAGTAAAAGCCAAAAGCATTTCTTTTGTGTGAGTCAGATATTTTTCCTTAATATCCATCTCATCATAAATGTGGAAACAGGATCCAAAGTCAATTTCTTATTACCTCCATCAACGACGGATGAACATTATATGATCTCCTGCATTTGTTTGTCTCAAAAAGTTGTGAAGAGACTTAAGATAAATTTTGTGTGGAGAGTGTCTGGATCAAAGTAAGAATGAATTAGTGAGGAGTGTCTGGTTATGGATTCTAAATCAGTGATTTGGCAAAATCATGAAAGAATTTTAATAAAAGGCCATTTAAAATGAAAAAAAAAAACAGGCATGAAGAACTCATGGTGTCCCACCACTTTGACAATTGACTCCAGATCCGTATGTGAGAGAGTAATAGATATATTTGGAGGGGAACTATTTGTATTGGGTCACAGCGGGATATCCTTCGTGCTTCTTCCAGACTGCAAGTCTGAATTTATTCACTTGGACAAGCTTGGCTATGCAGCAGAATAAGAACAAGTAGCATACTGTCCATTCAGCAGGTTTTCATCTGGTCTTGAGTCATTCAAGTGGATTTCATACACCTGTTTGGTAAAGAGCTACCAAACAGCCATAACATTATAACGGGTGAAGTCAGAATTGGTTATCTCATTACAATAACACCTTTAAGTGGGATACATTAGGCGGAGACATTTAAGACATTTAAGTTGATGTGTCAGCAACAAGGCAATGGACGCCCCAAGGCTTATTGACGCTCATGTTGTCCGATACCAAAACCTGGTATGGGACAACACGTCATGATGTAGCTGCAGAAGCTACATCATGGTGTGTAGCTTCTGCGGCTATAGCTGCAGAACAAGAGCTACTGTAGCAAATGACGGTTGTTCCCCTAGACATTCATTCCCCACCTGAGCTGATCTTAACTGAGTGTTGCCATGGCGACTAAGTCTGTAAGAGTAACTGTAGCAAAACATTGGCTGAAAAAAGTTACTGCCAGTTCTGATAGAAAGGTTACAGAACAAACATCCCAAAGCTACACCATTTGATGGAGGTGGTTTTAATCTTATGGCTGTTTAGATGTTCAAGTTTCCTAGTCAGAGTTTAGCAAAATCTTTCTCTAATTCTCAGCAGGTTCAATCACCATCAGCTGATTTGCTAACAAAGCTAGGATGTTAGCTTTGTGATGATTAGCATGTTAGCTCTGTACAATAATTGTAAATGATAATAGATTGCAATTATTTATTTCAAATATCCTTTGATTTCATATAATGTCTAGCTTCATAAGGCGGTAAAATACAGTTTGGGTGTCGCCATTATGGAGCTAATGTTTATTCTATGTTAGCAGCCGTTAGCATTTCTCTTGGCTTCCATGCTTTCATTATACAACAAAAAAGCTGAGCTGCTTGGAGGGATACATTCTTCGCCTTCAGCACATTTAACTTCTGTTTTGACCATCTGCTATCTGTTGTATATTAGTACATTAGACAGTAATTTTACATCACTCATGCGAATTGTAAAGAAAATGTTTGATTGGACAACATGCTGTGGGGAACGGCTGTGATTGGTCGGTGCCTTCTTTGTGCTGAGTTTGCATTTTAAAAGTCAGTATCACTGGATAATAGTCACATGATTTGTGAAGCTATAGTCAAAGTCAATTGAGGTTAGAATTTGATTAATTACCATTGCTACCATTGCTAATATTAGAATTTAGTTCTAATTACCACTCAGCCAGAATCTCACAGGGCAGCTAGCATTTCTGTAGCCTGTTGATTTTTAGCTTTGGTAAACTGTTAACTGCTAAAACTATTCCATCTGCTGGGTTGGATAACAAAAGAGATTAAAAAAAACACACAAAAAAACAACTTGTTGATCCTCCTTTGGAGACCTGAGATGTTTTTTCTTGACTCTCCTGACTTAAGGAGATCATTCTGATCTTTGCTCCAGTGTCACTGCCCCGACATATCGAAAATCTCCCCAGACCATGTGCAGATTACGTGAGAAGCTGTGTTAGAGTCATTCCGTCAGAGGGGACTTATTAAGAAAACAGAACCGGCTTGACATTCCTCTGTCAACATGACATTCCCATTTCTGGAAATGCCGTAACATTCCCACGAAGGTTTCAGTGAAGGGCTCACACCAGCGGCCGGCTGAAGTTCTGCTCATTTTTATGGGATGTTTGTAAGAGAAAAACTGCCCCCCTTTTGCTCCCTGAGAGCCCAACAGGGTCCCCTCAGTGAGGCGCTCTCTTGGGCCGGTGCTGTGATCCATTCCAGATGGCGGTGCTGTGTGGCAGGGGACAGGTCCGGAGTATGGAGGCTTCACGCGGCCCTGATTGATAGGGGCCAGGATGAAGTTGAGAGTCAAATTTCTTGACTCCTATCTCCCTCCTTCCTTGCTGTCCTTTTTTTTTTTTGTTCTTTTTGCTCTGTACCCCATCTATCCAATCTGCCGCCAGGTCATGCTTATGTTTTATGTAGCCTGTGGAGCTCGCCGGGGAGCAGACGGCGTTGTGCTTCACGTCTGGCTCCTTGCCTCACTTCTGCTGTGCGTTTAATGAACTCTTTTACAGTCAGAGGATGAATCTCAACCGCAATTTATAGGCACCGAGAACCAGTTTTCAATTATTCTTTCTATGTGCCACGCTGTGACATGTTAATTGCAGTAAATTGTAGAATAAATAGTAAATTCAAACTGAAACAATTAATGTAACTCTTGAGTCAAGAGCAGGAATGGAACCGTTTTATTCCATTTCCCTCTGTGTTTGCAAACTTTTCCATTGCATGTTTACCTTACAGAGGATTGCCTGGTTATTACTGTGTCATGTTTACTCACATTCTTTATTTGCTTGCTTTCCAAAGTTGTGCACAAGGTGCGTGCACACATAAAACACAATCCGATTAAGCAACCTCACAAATGATCACACCTTCAGCGGTGGCCAAACAAAGCATTGAAGGCTTATCCGTTTATTGCACAACCAGCTTTCTAGCCTTTGTAAAAATGTTATGATGTCCAGCATCTATATTTTTTTTCCCCCGTTTGAACAGAGAGAATGTTTCTGCCCTGAAGTATCTTTGCTGAAATGTTTGGGTTTTGGCGTCCGTCTATAAATGTTTCTCCTTCTCTTTCCCCCTCAGGACCATGCCGACTCTCCAGAGCCCTGCCATCCTGCTGCTTTCTAGCTTCCTGATTGGTCTGAGCTACTCTCTGAACCCAAGAGACCCCAATGTGTGCAGCCTGTGGGAGAGGTGAGGCCTTTTAGACTGTCACAAACACATTAACGTCACTGATTACATCCAATGAAAGATTTTTCCCATACATATTTCAGCTCACAGCTTACTTTGTCCTTTTAAAAGGATATAAAAGGGTCAAGACAATCGTTCATCATGTAAATGACCAAATAAACCTAACAGTATCACTTTGTGATAAACATTTTTTCTTTCTTATCTCAATATGTAATGTATGTGTGCATGTAATGCTCAGCAGCTGCTCTCTGCTTTACCACAGAAAATGATTGTTGGATACTCTCATATCCAACAATTTTAAAACGATTAATCGAGTGGCCAGTGCTTGGATAAGTACTGTATATGAAGTCACATAGCTAATCAAATAACCATTTTTCAAACCAATTAATAATGAAAGTCATGTTTGGATAGCAGTGATCTATTTTATCAGTCAATTATTTCACATCTAACTGGTAGAATTGAAATACTGTGGACTAATGCCCTAAAACATTTACAGTAACGTTGCTTTGTGATGCTCTTCTATTTTTTTCTGCCACGGCCATGATTGGAGTTGAATGCTGGGTCCTGCTCTACTGTTTGGTTGAGCACATTTTCACATTATATGACTGAAGGTGTTTATAAAGTGACCCTGTGGCAGCATGTATATGCTAAAGAGTAAGGGGCCTGAGATGGAGCCCTGGTGGAAACCACATGTCAAAGGGGGCACTGAGGAGGAGGCATCAACCATGGCGATTTTTTTCCGGGCATATTAAAGCTTGTGAGGACTTAATAGATATAATTATGTACCTTGATACAACCAAAAATTACTAATAAGGTTCAAATAGTTTTTATAAAGACATGCTTTACCAAAAGGTTGGGCTAATCTAATTAAAATCGAGTATTTTTCAAGAAATGTGTCAAAGATATTAAATAAATAAATGCCCCAAAGAAACAAAAAATGGGAAGAGTAATTTTTCAATGGGTTATTTTTTCTTATAGATTTCTTATGGAAGATAAAGCTAGCGCGATGAAATAGCTTAAGTTAATTCATCTATAGTTTTAATGTGTTAAAGTTTTCAGGTATTTGATCATAACCCAATGTTTTGGTAAAGTTGAAATTGTGACCTGATGATGGGAAACAGAGAAATCTGTGTTTGATCTGCGGGGGATGAATCTCTGTGCTGCAATTAGTTACAACTATCCCGATATTCAATAATTGGTTTTGCTTTAAATGTAAGAGATGGTATTAAATATTCAAATCCAAATATACAGTCTTTCCTTCTCTTTGTGTAATTTACAGATGATTCATATTAAAATATATCCGGAAGTCATCAATGATGTGATTTAATGACAGTTTATATATTTTTTATTTCTGATTTTAATTCAAAATATCCCTGTTTTTGATTTACAATGAGAGTGTGTGTTCTGCTTCTCAGCTTCACCACCTCAGTGAAAGAGTCCTACTCGCATCCTTACGACCATGTGACTGAGGAGCCCTGCTCAGACCCCCGGACCTCCTATAGATGCACACGCCACAGGTAGAAACCATATAATGACCCATTTCCTGCTGGTCGGACTTCCTGTTCCTGTCAGTGGGAGGTCAAAGCATCCTGTGTTATTCTTTCAGGATCACCTACAAGACGGCCTACAGGCAGGCAGTGAAGACCGACTACCGCAAGAGGTACCAGTGCTGTCCAGGCTACTACGAGAGCAGAGACAAATGTGTCCGTAAGTAAATATTTAAACGTTAGAGCAGTTCGCCATCCTTTTGGAGATCTTGACGGTACAATATTAATCTGATTATTGAAAAAAAAAAAAATTCTAAAAAAGTGTGGAAATATAAATAAACCAAAATCAAACATGGTGGGATGTGATCAATCAATCAATCTTTATTTATATAGTGCCAATTCACAACAACAGTTGTCTCAAGGTGCTTTCCAGAAAGAGCAGGTCTAGACCAGACTCTTTATATAATTATGAGCGATCATTAATGAGCGAAGGGAGCAATGGCCTGTCTGTATTATCCAATCCCAAGAGCTACTGCAGCCAAAAATGCCGCAAAAGTTCATGCTGGTTCTGATAGAAAGGCGACCCAACTCACAGGGCATTGCGGATCGGTTTTGACGGCAGAATGGGACCCAATTACGCAGTTGGTTTTAATGTTATTGCTGATCGTTGTTTGGTAAATGTGCGCCGCAGTTGGAATAAATAGTTCATTCTTGTCATCTGAAAAGACTAACCTCTGATTGTCCACACTGAGTGGTGACATGTACAAATAAGAGTGAAACCATAATCTCACGTGGGTCGAGGCACTTCCACCACCGCTGCAGAAACTTCCTCATACATCACCGTATGATCGATGGCGGTAATGACAGGCCTACTGCGCTCTGCTCTGACATTCTGGTGTAAAGTGTTTTTGTTCAGCGGAGATAAATTGCATCTTTGGTTGTCGTGCCGCTGCAGTCCTATGACACACCGGTGCTGGTTTCATCCTTACACAAAAGCCCATCATCACTGTTTTGAGTTTTGTAATTGAGATATCCACCCACCGACGGGTCATCAATGCCTCCTTCTAAACCCACTCTACACACAATGTTATTTATTCTTTTAAATAGATATGATGACAGGTAATTATACTTACCACATTCTTTTGATGACAAGTTAGCCTTTTCATCGCTTCCCCAAATCCCCAGCCTCCGCTACACCTTTAACTCCAGGAAAATACGTCAAATTATTGTTTACGGGGTTTAAATGGAAGGAAAAGAAACATGTGCACACACGACACGTGGCTCTCGGGGGAATGTGGTAAGAATACACTTGTCTTTTGTAACAAAACTGAAGATATCTCTAGTGGACTTAAAAGGCTCCAACCAATAAATCCAGCTTGAATGAAGTGATAAGAGGAGCATTCATGACGCCGGCAACAACAGAACTCTCAGAAGAAGCTCCTTCACAGCAGGAACAGCATCTTGGCATCTATCACATCCACGATGCCTTTGACTTGTTGAAAATTAGACAAAAAGTTCAAGCAGACAAACTCAGGATCTCTACAAATGTTGTGTTCTCTTCCATACAAATGGGCCGTGATTGGTTGATCTTGAACTCATCCTATTTGCCAGAGAACTTTTCGCCATCTGATCTGAACTCTCTATGCTGTGCAGCAGCTTCAGACACCTGAACACCTCACTGTGCTGAATATTTGTCCAGCTGGCTATTCTTCACAAAGACTGCTCTGTTCTAAAGTGTGTTTCTCATCAACAGCTCGCTGCACTAAAGAGTGTGTCCACGGCCGATGTGTTGCTCCGGATCGTTGCCAGTGTGAGGGAGGCTGGCGAGGCGACGACTGTTCCAGCGGTATGAATCAGCCCCTGCTTTCTCAAGACGTTCCTAAAACTCATTTCATTTTTTCATATTTGCCTCTCTCTGCTCCGTCCATTGAGAGTCCCACATGAGTTAATCTACACAACAGGAAACGACACCTGAGTCATGCAGACGATCGGGGCGAAAACCACGCTATCCCACACAGCAGACCTGTCCAAACACAAAAACAGCACGCTACTTTAGAAATAAGAGAGATTGAATCATTTTTACTTTCATTCAGCAACATATAACAATTTAAAAGATGATCACACTCACTCCCTTTGCGGGGGAAATGTACCTTTCTTCCCAAGACACCTAAGTCAAAATAAGGTATCTTAAATGCTGGCACAGCTTAGATGAGAACCTTCTCTTTGTCTATTATTAGTGATCAGTCAGCAGCCTTTGTTTATAGATAATCAACCATCCTGTCGCGATACGTCTCACTATAGTCTACACCAAACCTCCAACAAGGCAGTCCAGACTAAATCCGTGGGTCACTATCTATGTGTGGTGTCACAGCGTTGGCATCGTCCTTATAAGGAAGGTGTCTGGATACAAATATTGTCCAGGCGTCTCGAAGTGAGCTGAGCTTGCTTTATAATTATAGTAGAATAGTTATAGTACAATAATTATTGCATGGACAGAATTAGGTTTAGTAAGACATATAACTAACATATAACTAGACGTTCCTGTAGCTTCCACCTGCAGCTGGACACATAAATTGCGTCATGATGATATTTTTTGCTCGATCCTATCCGAGTATACGGAAAGCTGCCATAGTCTGAAAAAAGAAAAAAATCCTCCAACCTCTTCCTTTTACCTGCCAAGACTTCTTTTATGAAATTGGCAAAAATGGTTATTTAACTCACTGAATCCAACCCAGCTTGTCTTGTTTTAAATTCTCCTTCAATTTGATCAACCAAACAACATTGGATGTGACAACAGAAGCATATTTTTATGCTTATATTTATGGTCGTTTTCCAGTACGCCATTACTTTCAGCTGGGTCAATAGTACACAGCCTCGCTTAATTTTCCCCCTATGCTTCAGCAGAGAGGGAATTAGCTTTAACGGGTAGCGGCTGATGCCTTGACAGGGGGATGATGGGAAGGGGAAATGGAAAATGTTACTCCACTCCCTTTCTCTTGCATGGCCAACTTCTCTCCTTACTTCCCTCCCCTAAAGCCTCACTTTCATTTTTTTTGTTTTCTCTCAGCTCTTCTTTCTTCCACTCCTCCTCTCACCAGTATTGGCTCCATTGTATGTGCTACAAAGGAGGCCTTTTTGGCAGAAGGGGGCCTCATACTTCCTGGATGACTGTGTTGAGCTACCTACATTTGGAGAAAGAGGAGATGGTGCTGGGATTTTCACACTGAACACTTTTAAGAACTGTTTGACCATTAGTAAGGAGGATAGAAAAGAGGGTTCAAAAAAACTCAACACCCGAACTTTCCCCATGAAACAAAGCGATTAAGAGAGTAGGACTTAATGCTTTATTTAAGCCCCATTTCAGAGCAGATTTGATCGACAGACCTTTAATAAGGAGAAAAGAGCAAGGGTCAGCGAGATGTCTAAGAGATTATGTGGACTTTGGACGCAAAGCAAAACCCAAACCAGCACTTGGAAAATTCTCAAGGGGAAATGGAAGAATTTTTCCCACCATATCAGTGTGCATTCCTCATAATGGACAGTGAAGAGATGCCAGTTCTGAAGTGTGTGCCAGACAGCGGGTTTGCATGCATGCAGTATAACCAATACTGGTTTGTATAATGACGATGTGTTCTTAAAGACACTCCGTATTTAGGGCCATCCACTCATCTTCATTTCCATATTGTTGGTATAAAGATCTCCAAAGTCTTTTAATCCTGTGATCTGCTTTCATGGATGTTCACTTTGTACGACTCAGGGGTAAAGTGTCCCAGTAGAAATAAATAACGAGTCCTTTTTGTTATACTGATATGAAATCTAATCAAAGGCCTCTCTTAGCAGGTACTCAGAGTCAGAGCATTAAAAGACTAGTCTCTCCTTAAATGCATTCATCATTTGTTTTAGGAGTTCAGAATAAGTTACAGTTTGTTTTTGTAACCCAAACGCAGACCCGTTTTACCCGAATTCCCTCTCTGGTGAGGCATAGGGGGGGAAATGGAATAGGTCTGGTTTCAGGACCAACCACTATGGTACTGTATCAACAAATCAGCGTTATGAAGTCAAAGCCATCGAATGTAGAAAGTGCTGCAATACACAAATACGAGATGTCACAGTAGACGCCAGAGCTGCTGTGTTACGCCCCATTAATGCAAATGGATATGGACACAGCAGCGACTAAAGAAGGAAGTCAGTGGAGGCAAACTTAAAGCAGGGTTTAAAAAAAACTTATGGACACCACAGGGAAGAAAATAGGAAATGAAAAAGTAAGAACACCGTCCGTTCACAGGTGGCAGTGCATTCAACGACCTCACAGACCAACCAAAAGAGCATCATAGCCTCTGCTTCTGCTGCTTTTACTGACCATCAACATCACAACCTCCTCTAATCTCAATATTTTTGTTGTGCGGGAAACTTCTGACTTTTCATTAAGTCTATTGAAGTATATGAGCGTTTATGGATGCAGCACAAATTAGTCTTTTTCAGCCATACAGCTCTGGACCTGGGCGTATTATCTAAAATGCTATAGTTCCACCGTTGCTTTGTTTGGTCTTCCTTTTGGCTTTGTTGCGCAATCACTCCGTAAAAAATGGCCAAAGTGGTCTTCCTCATGTGCAAACAGTTGAATCTGGTTCTCAAGGAACTTCTCATTAAAGTCTCATCATGAGATGACTCAAATCATTCGTCAAGGTTGTGGCTTTTCTTGTGTGCCCCTCAAATCACATGCAGAAACTGATGTCAGCTAAGCTAACTGTATTTGATTAAGCCCAAACTTGGCAGAGGAAGCCTTTCTCTGGAGGTTTTACGTTTACATGCAGATAAGCAGACAAATGGGCAGGAATTGTTGGTGGACAGCTTAAACAGTCAACCGGTTGCGTTAAAATCCCACGTCCAATCGGGTGTCTCCGCCTCGCTCACCCATCTACTGTCTGGATCTATCAGCCCTGCAGACCCTCGATTAAATCTCTCGCGCCGTCCTGGAGAACGTCTGTGTAAACATAATCGCTGCTCCAGCTGAGTTTCTCATTCCTCAAAGTGACACGCTCCTGCAGGACCCCTCTCTAATGCCCACACAGAACAAGCGAACGTATGATTCATTCAAACGAAAGAGGCGGGGGTCCTGTTCCAAGTTAGTGCAATAAACACTCCAGTCCGAGGCAGAGACCAAATTTGGCTCGGCTCTACTCCTCTGTGTAATTATTGTCAGAGAAGTAATGTAATTCTCAGAGCTGTGGAAGGGCATGTGTGCAGCAGAGGTAGAGGGGAGGGGGGGCTGGGAACATGGACTGGTATGACGTGGAGCTCTGGCCTTGGTGGACAGTTCATTCGGTGCATGATCAAATTCACAGAGGCTCGCGTGAAATCGTTGGAAGTGTTTTAGCTTGACGGAAGACACTGAAGGCCGTCTCTGAATTACATCACTGCTATTGGGTGTCATGTTTTCTGGCTGATGTTATTGATGAGAAATACCAAGAATGCACCCTTGACCGATGCAGGCTCTCATAAAATGACCCAGAGGACTGAGATCACTTCGCCGTCAACCGAAATCCAAGCTTGTGTGAATCTCCACTGCATGCTAACCCCTCTGGAGCCAATCCTCAGGCCACTGAAAAATCAACCTCTCAAAACTGAGCCGTCCTGTGAGCCCCATGTTAATCTCCCTGACAACTCCAAATTATCTGTTGGTAACACAACGCTCCAGCGCTAATGTGGAGGATTTGGATGCGGACGGAGGGACAGTGATGTTGGTTAGAATCGCCGCTTTATGTCATCCGCAAACACTCTTCCTCCTCTGCCGTGCCATCGTGTTATACTCCGTGCTGAGTGTAATCACGTTTGTTAGTGTTTAATGACATCATGCTGTTCTGTAAGTGAACCCCCATGTTGTATGGGAGGAAAATCGCTTGAGGAAAACCAAAACTAGCCCCAAAGCAGCGTATGCACTTTATCTTGTATACACTTATTTTGCTTGAGTGTTTTTCTTTCATTTCCAGCGCAGCAGAGTCGATTGGACTCGATGTTTACAGTTGTGGGCGTATTACTGGAAGCTGACTGGGTTGATTTTTAGGAAAATGTGGGCGCCGAAATGGAGAGCTTTCCCGCTGTGAATGTGTGCAGCTGATTACAGAAACAGTAGCAGCAGCGGAAATAAATCTGGATAAGTACGCGTTCAAATGTGAGGATGTGTCCAATATAAATCCAGAGGGTGATATGGATCCTTGAAATCATATTATAATTATTCATCTTCTCACATAACCAAGTAACCAGAATGGAATCTATATAATTTAGGGATTAAATGGAAATATTCCATGAATCCCACTAACTTAAAGACACTTTTTCCTTAAATTAACCAGAAGCATTAGAGGTTCCATTTCAATTTCTTTGCTCCACATGCTTATAAACAATAAAAGTTTGTTCCGTTACCTTCCAGCCTGTGATGACAAACACTGGGGACCAGGATGCAGCCAACAGTGCAAGTGTGAGAACGGAGCTCTGTGTGATCCGGTCAAGGGGGCATGCCAGTGTTCTCCGGGCTTCATCGGACGCAACTGCGAGGACTCCTGTCCAGCAGGAACCTTCGGGAAGGGCTGCCTGCAGCGCTGCAAGTGTGGGACCGGTGGATCCTGCGATAGAGCAACCGGAGAATGCTTATGTCGGGACGGATTCACCGGGACTTTGTAAGTGCACAAAGATAAGTAGGAAAATACAGAAACAGAAAAAGAGATAAGAAACATAAATATATCATTTTAGAATGGATTCCCTTTTAACTGATTTGATATTTGTGATGTTTAGTTGACATATTATTTGTCAGTTAACCCTCTGGAATCTGGGGCTATTAACCTTAATCTTAACCGTAACACTTTACATTCATTAATGTTCATCTTGCAGCATCACTGATAAACACAGAATTACAAACTACCTAATCTTAACAGAGATTTATTTTCTTATAAAGAACATGCTTGATAAGATTTCATGTTAAAAAGTTGTGCTGCAAAATGTGATTCCTCACAGTGGCATGCTGAACATTCTTAAACGTGGTATAAAAAGGGTTTGGGTTAACCCCAACCCCAGCCTCACCTCAGACTCCAGAAAATAAGAACAATTTTCAACAGATATTTTCACATTTTGCTTGATTTTTTGCCGCGTGCAGCTTGACACAATGTCCTTTTTGGCACGCGCCATTTAAAGACTATCTACATGATAGGTTTCACTAAGAAGACGCTTGAAACCAGAACTTCATTATTCATCCATTCATGACACTTAACTTCATTATCTAAATGTTTCTCAGTAGGTTTCTCACTTTCAAGCTATTTGTTTCCACTACTTACTTTAAGATTGAAGAAGGCCCTGCTGCACCTTTACCCATGAGTCATCTGTATTTATATGCCCCTATGGATGATTAGACATTGCACATTCTTACTCAATATATATTAGTGGAAACTCTATCTCGGCCAAATGTGGACCTTCAGCACCGCGCCCCGATCTGGATGAGAAACACTGACTTTGGGGCTGCTGTCCTTGGTTTTTGTTTGTATTTGAAGTGTATCCATGATGTTATACCTCTAGGGTTTATTGGAGATTATATTTATGCCAGCTTTAGTACTTTCAGCAGGGCAATCAGATACGCTGAAGACACGTTCCAACCATGACGATTCCCACGATGGCGTTCCGTAATCAGGAGCTTCTGATGGGGTTTCTCCGCCCTTTTATCTATTTTTCTAAAAAGTAGTTTAGAATTGTATAAAACAGCGGTATCAAGTCATCTCATAGAAAGATAGATTCAAAACCTGTTCCTCTGCATAGGAGTCTTATCATTAAAACCAGAACGTCTGCACGCACTCATCCGCCACAAAAATGAAAAACCGACATTACAAAGCAGAGAACTGATCATATTAACTCAGAATGTTATTTTAAATGTTTGAAATATATCACTTAAATGTAAATAGGAACAAGAATATCGCATGCAAATACCATGGACCATACCTCTGTTTTTTTATCGGTTTGAATAATTGATTTCAGAATAATGTTTATATTTTAAACCAAATTTGCTCCGGATAAAAAGATGATGTACGTCTTGTCACTCCAGCTGCGAGAAGGCGTGTCCCAGGAAATGCCAGGCACGGTGCCCCTGCCAGAACGGTGGCATCTGTAGGGGCAAAGGGATCTGCGCTTGCCCACCTGGATGGACGGTATGTTTAAGTTTATTCCAGCTCCGAGAGTCCAACCGTCAGGTTCTCCACTGACGCTGACAGATTTTGATTTAGCTCCTGCTTTGTAATCCAGCTGGCTCCAAACGTTGGAGAATCTTGGAGTCTCTTTGTCTCGACACTGACTTATCTTTGAAGGCACTTTTAAGGAAACTTGTCAGCTCTAGAGGGATACAGATGATTTTCCATGAAGGGGAAGAATTTATCCTGGACTTTCTTTGTTTTTGGAAGTCAAGCACGCGGCAGAAGTTGATAATGATTCCACTCTAAAAGCAGAGGAGAGATTATTTCCTGATTATCTAAATCATTTTGCTGCATTTGTGTGTCTCTCTCTGGCTCAGGGTTTTTCCCTTGTTGTTCTGCAGGGTCCAGTTTGCACGGAGCGATGCCCGGAGGGACGGTTTGGACCAAACTGTGCTGAGGAGTGTGTCTGCCACAACAGGGGCAAATGTGACCCTGAAAGCGGACAGTGCCAGTGTGCTAAAGGGTTCACTGGTAGCAGGTGTGTAGGTTCTGTACGTGACCGTCTTCAGGTCCTCTCTCCTGTGAGAGTAGAGATGCCGTGAGTGACGGCTCAATCTGGAGAAACCTTGCAAACCTTGGTTAAACAACAACAGCAGAGTGTGTGTGGGTCGCTGTCAGACCTGATTTATAGACACTGACCAGTTTCCCTTTGCAGCTTTCGTGTTTTTCTGTCAAATTGAATTGGTTTATAAATCTAACAGACACCAGATATGGACAACAGCCTTGGTTAACATCACAAAGGGCCATCCAAAATTCAAAATGAAAGTTTGGATCGTGTTTGTGGTTGAGGCGCAACAGACTCACTCATTACTCCTCATTTGTGCAGCTCCTCTGTCCGTCCCTCTAACCTCCACGCTCCTGTGCTTCAGGTGTAACGAGGAATGCGCCGCGGGCACTTACGGGCAGGACTGTAAAGGTGTGTGCGACTGTGCCAACGGTGCACGCTGCTACAACATCGACGGAGGCTGCCTGTGCGAGCCGGGCTTCAGCGGTCCGCACTGCAGGGACAGGATGTGCGCGGCGGGCAAATATGGGATGCACTGTGAACGCAGTTGTCTGTGCCAGGACAAACACACACTCAGGTGAGCAGGAGAGGCAAACAAACATCTGAGTCAGTGTCCCTCTGGTGGGAGAAATAATAAGATTGTGATGGATGGAAACACCAGTGAGCAGAGCCACACAGACATCATTTGGTTATAATGGCTATTTCGTTCTTAAAGTTTGCAGAAATGTTTTATAAACTTCAGGTTTTTCCTCCAAACATCTCTCAAAAGTTGATTTTCTCTGCTAAATGTCGTTTCTTGTGAGGCTGGAGTAATTATGTCCTCAGCACCTCATGATGAGCTCATTGCTGCCATCTGTGTCCTTAAACAACTCGGGCTTATGCTGCCTTCGTGACACATCGGAAACTGGGAAAACACAACTCCATTTTGGATAAAATGATTTGAAAGCATGATGGAACTGGATTTTTTTTATTTTTGGAAACCCGAGTGGAAATTCAATGCCTGGATTTTTTATTGATGGGGACACTAATAATACAAATGCTTTTCATTTACTTTCAACAAGTTATTCACAATTGTATGTGAAATGTTTGCATTCAGGTAGTTTCAGGCTTTATCAATATGAACAGAGTAGTTCTGAGTTGATGTAGGTTTTTTCAGATTTTGGAAAGTTCCAAATTGGTATTACAGAGTTTACCGTTGTCTTGAACGCAGCATAATTGTTTGATTTTCATCCTGAAAAGAACTGACCTCAACCAGAAGAAAAGAAAGCGCTCGGGTTATAACTATCTCTTGCATCTCAGTTCCTCTCTTACGTCACCTAAAAGCAACGGTCCAAAGATAGTAAAACCCTCATAATGTGACTCACAGACCAGCACTTTGAATTTTGGCAGCTCAGCAAAATAATTTTGAACTGTTTTTTTTTTTCAAATTTGACACCAACCAGAATAATTGGAATCAAATTTGAGTTTCAAAGTGATCTTCAACTCAGTAGCAGAATTATTATATGTTGTCTCACAGTAGTGGAATTTCTGTGAGCACTTAAAACTTAAACAGTCTGGATCACCAGATCAGGGATATTACTTTGATCTTGTGTTATCTCTTTGATGTTCCTTCAACTGTTTGGTTGACCAGATTTTGAATCACTATTTCTTGATGTAAAAAGGGGGGTTCTTGACTGACCCAGTTGATAATATGACCTAGCAGCGTGTATCTGCTAAAGAGTAAGGGACCAAGGTAGGGGCCCTGGGGGACACCACAGGTCAAAGGGGCCCCTGAGGAGGAAGCATTAACCATGGCTATCAAAGTCCTATTTGATAAGTAGGATTTTTAGGCGGCATATTAAAGCATCTGAGGAATTACAGAACCAAATTGTATATCTTAATACAACGTCTAATATGGGTCAACTTGTTTTCTATAAACATGCTTTTAACAAAACTGTAGCTTATCAAATTGAAGTTTTTCATGAAAACAACATTTCTTCATGAAAACATTTTGTAAGTCTGATTATTATTATAATTATTATTATTTAGCGATCTCCAGCATAAAAATGTCATTTGGGATCAATAACTTCTTATCTAATCTTGTTTTTTGAAACACACCTCTCCAAAAAGTTCAACCAAAATCCCAACACTAACCACCACAGACAAACCGACCCTGGTTTAGATATAGATATAACCTCCTTAGTGGATGCAGTGATGAGGGAACACAACAAGTATGAATCAACAAAGTACTCATTTTTTGTCTCATACACCGAGAATGTTTTTTTTTTTAACCTCATTTGGTTGTTTGTTTTTTTTTGGATTTCACCACATTTATATCTCATTCCATTCTCCAGCTGTCACCCAATGAAAGGAGAGTGTACCTGCCATCCAGGCTGGGCAGGACTGTTCTGTAACGAGACCTGCTCTCACGGTTTCTACGGTCATGGCTGCCTGGAGCCGTGCCTGTGCGTGAACGGAGGGGTGTGCGATAGCGCCACTGGGCAATGTCAGTGCGCCGCCGGCTTCACGGTGAGGGAGGGATTCAACTGAGAATAATTGAATTGGTAAAATGCTCCTTGTAGGTTTATTAAAGTCAGTTTTTGTTTCTATTGCAGGGGGTTCACTGTGAGAATCCATGTAAAAGTGGCACCTTTGGAAAGAACTGCTCCCTGGAGTGCTCCTGTGACAGATTCGTGGATTGCTCGCCGATGGACGGGACATGTTTCTGTAAAGAGGGTAAAATGAATCATGATGATGATTAATGACAAGTGAACGGGTGACTGGAAAGAAATTGAGGGAACTTCGTTTCAAACATGACTAATGATCCTTCACGTGTCTGCAGGCTGGCGAGGCTCAGACTGTTCCATCCCCTGCTCTGAGGGAACATGGGGGCCGGGATGTAACGCCACCTGCCATTGCGCCAACGGGGCAAAATGTAACCCCGCAGACGGATCCTGCACCTGCACAGCCGGATGGCGGGGGCCAAACTGCGTCCAACCCTGCCCGGTAAAATGCCTGCATATGAATTCTCATAGTTTGACCTGTTTGTTGATGAAGCGGTGAAGAGGAGCGGAAACTGAGAAGCTCAAACCTGGTAAAAAAGAGGCGTTAGATGCACAAAACTGTGAAAAAGTATTCAACCCCTTCCTAATTTCTTCTATTTTTTTTTGTGTTTCTCACACTAACTTGTGTCAGATCTTCAGACAGACTTCCAAATAAAACAAAGTTAACCTGAATAAATAAAAATTCTATATTTAAGATAGATAGTTGTGTCACATCTAGCAGCAGCAACTGCCACCAAAAGCTTCTGAAAACTGGAGATCAGTCTCTGACATCACTGCGGGGGACTTTTGGACCACTCTTCTCTGCAGAACTGTTTTAATGCAGCGACTCTGAAGGGTTTGTGTGGGCATGAATTGTTCTTTTCAGGTCCCACCTCAGTATCTCAGTGGTGTTCAAACTTTGACTAGGACACTCCAAAACTTTTATTCTGATGTGATACTTGCTGAGCCGTTCAGAAGTGGACTCACTCTTCTGCTCTGGGTCGTTTTCTTTCTACAAGACTGAGTTCTGATGACCTGACATTCTCATCAGGGCAAAGAATCGCTACAAGATTACAGTTAGATCTGACATGTAGTTTTAGATACATCAAAAATAGATAATAATCTGATCTCTCAGTATGACATCATAGTTTGATGACTATCTCACCAGTGTGGATGGGAAATAGATCTTAAGATTCATTGGTAATGATCTTTAAAAAGTCTTTAAACGTCTTTGATATAAGCCTTGGAAACCTGTACATACAGTTTTCAACACTTTATTGCAAAGGAGATTGTAAACTGGAAATAAAATGATAATAAAAGATATAATAAGATACAAAAATAATAAGATAGAACTTTGTGAATCCCATTTTTGAGTCTGAAATATTCAATTTACTTATAAAAAACGTAAGTACAAATGAAGATGTAGGCATTAAACAGATCTTATGACATGTCTGACAGTATTAGCAGTAAAGGAAGATAACACCAGCTGCAGAGGATGAGAAGAATCTACTCCATGTTTAGTCTCTGAACGTCTGAATGGACTTCTTGTTCTGATAAGCCTGAAAGACAAATCAAAGCGGATAATCGTAGAGGACATATCAGTCTGTAGAAATGTTGTCCGGCTCTTCATCCCTCTCTTCATCCCTCTCCTCCCACTCTGCATCCTTTCATTTGTAATTTGGTCGCGCGCCCCCCTCTTTCCCGCGCTGCCAGCCCACCAGGCCGCCGTACATCAGCAGGCTGCTTCTTCAGTATCCGGTCCGTCTCTGGCTGAGCGGGCTGGTCCTTAAGGAGATTCCGCTGACGACTCTCTGCCTGCTGGCATTTGTTCACATATGCAGATGGACACGTTTGGGCCGGGCTGCGTGAAGAGGTGTGACTGTGTTCACGCCGACGGCTGCCAGGCTGCCAGCGGGGAGTGCCACTGTCTGCCAGGCTGGGGGGGTAAGTGATGACGTCATTCCTCATCACGGCGCTGCCAGCTTGGCTTCAGATCACTAGATCCGATCCAACACAACAAAGTCAGCCACAGGTTTAAAAGAACCCTGTCGGTCATTAATTCTCATTGTTCTCAGACAATCTGATGTTGTTTCTGGTTCACGTCATACCGACCATTTTTTATACTATAATGATATAGTAATATAAAATACAATAATTATTATTATTATTCTATCTTTTTTTATTGCTGCTTTTATCTGTTTTTACCTTTTAGCACTTTGAGATTGGATCCAAATGTAAAGTGTGTTATAAATAAAAAAGTATTTTTATTATGTTATGCTAATTAGCATCTTAGCATATGGTGTCAATCAATCACAGAGAATATATAAATATTCTCTGTGATAATAATAATACATTTAATGTTTCATGTTAATATTATTATCATATTTAGTGTCTTTGTATTATGTTTCTTTTACTTCATGATGTTGTTTTGGTTCAGGCTTTACTTAAGCCTTGGGCTTTTTTCCTCTTCCTGCATGATAGATTAGTCATCTTTGATACTATTTGTTTTCTGTGTGTTTAGATTAATGCAGACTAAACTAAACTCCTAAACTAAGTTTATTAGGGTGGAGCTCATGACCTCCTCCAATGAGAGGAAATGAATAATGATGGTTGTTGTTTCTCAAAGGAGGGTCTATGGCTTCGCCATAGTAGGCTCTGTTTATTCACTTGGCGGAGGTATTCACCTTTCTGAGAGTCCTCTGGTTCTAAATGATATTTCATTAGTTTTACACCATTAATTCTTGTTTTTTTTAAAAAGACCATGCATATTTTATGTTAAAAAAAAAGTTTTAATTAGTTAGTAATGTAATATGTTGTAAAAAGTTACAACTAATAAAAAAACACTGTTTTTATGAATATTTCTCGCTGAAATCAAGTGGAGTACAAGTATCAATGCAGCATAAAATAGTCAGCAACAGGAACCTACAAATCAGAACATTTTATTCACACTTTGGTTTTTCCTTTAAGTTGAAATTTTGAAAGTAAAGTTTACTTTAGTAAAGTTTTTTTTTTTAGGTCTTCTCTTCTTTGTTTGTTGTTGGAAGATAATCAAACTTATGGTGTACCATAGGGTACAACAAATAAACAATGTATTCATCATTCATGCATCCATCCTACAGCAGCGTCCTACTCCACCTTTCATCCCAGCTGAAAGGTGGGGTGAAACTATTTTTGACAATTTTAGACTCAAAAAACCCAACTTAAGTAAAATGGTTTTGGAACCCGGAGAGAATGTGCAGACCCGGCACGGAAGGGCTCGGGTCCACGGGTGGATTTGATCCCTGAACTTTTTCGGTGTGGGACAACAGTTTTGTCCACTACACCACCCTGCTGCCCCAGTATTAAATCAGCTGGTATGAAATATACACAGGACTAAAACATTCAATATTAGATTATTGCATCAATGCTTGAAGAGGAACTAGTCTCCCTCGATATAGAGACATTAATGATGCATCCACATTTCATCATTTACAACAACTCATATTCAAAGTCAAAGGGGCGGGGCTTGTTTTTTGTTTGTCAGCGGGATTGTACTAAAAAACTAATAAAACTACACGAGGGATTCTCAGCAAATTTAGTTGAATGATAAGACGTATGTCAGGGAAAAGAACAACATTAAATTTGATTCCCCCCCCACACACACACACACACACACACATTCTTTAACATTACTAGCTGGGGCAATTTTTCAACATTTTCCACTAATTGCAGTAACAGAACTTACTGAACCAATTTGCTCCAAACATATCAGAGGTGTGGGTTCAGGCATAACAGATGTGTGCAGAACTATTTGGATTGAAGTATGGAGACGTGGAGTGCCTTCATGGTGTCATCGCTTTAGTCAGTGATGTGACTACTTCTGTCACGTCTGTGGCTTTATTGAAATTTTTTCTAAGTTCTTGTATCATCTTTTTAGCGTCTTAAACTGTCGTCTTTGTAGCCTGTAAACAATGCGTCTCTTTTAACTCTAGCATTTTGTAGCATGTAGCAATTTACATCACTTTCTACATACAAATACATCGTAACCTGCATTTACATCTGCGATACAAAAGCAGTTTTTTTGATAATAACACCCAGATTGTGGGCCTGAACTGCTTATTCATCCACTCCTTTTTTTTTCTTCTTTCTCCTAGGTTCTCGCTGTAGCGAGCCGTGTTCTGAGGGCTTGTGGGGGCGCCACTGTAACCAGACCTGCTTCAAGCATTGCCCCAACAGCGACACGTGTGTGAGGGAGACTGGAGCCTGTGTGTGTCGCCCGGGCTTCTGGGGAGTCACCTGTCAGAACAGTGAGTGCTGCTGTCTGCCAGCTGACACACAGCAAACATGTGACCAGATCAAACCCAGAATTTACAGTGCAGCATCTGCCGTGGATCATTCTTTGTCTCTCGACCTCCAGAATGCAGAGCCGGAATGTACGGAGACCAGTGCAGTATGTCCTGTCCGTCCTGCAGCCAGTCGTACCTCTGCCACCACGTGACGGGAGAGTGTGACTGCCTACCAGGACACACTGGCGCCAACTGTGACCAAGGTGGGCATCAAGGATTATACACCCAGGTGCAAATCATACAAACCCATAAATAAATGGGCTTTTATATTTGACGCTGTGTGTTTAACAGTTTGTCCAGCGGGCTACTACGGCAAAATGTGTTCCGAAGTGTGTGTCAACTGTGCCAACAACTCCACATGTGACCACCGGGACGGACACTGTGAATGTTTGTCAGGCTGGACCGCAACCGACTGCTCCATACGTGAGTGAATCTACGAAAAGGCTTTTTCAAAATGAGTATAGTATAAACTTTATGCAACATAAAATTATCCTTGAAGGACTTATTAATATAACTTTCTGTGATTATTAATATCTGAGACATTAATAGTCATCTTGATTGATATCTCAAGTTTTGCTTCTTTATTTTTAGGGTACAACTAGCTCTTATTCACGTCAATATAAGTGCTAATTATTCGTTATTTAATCTATTATTTATCAGTCAGTTGAGGAAAATGCTGATTAAAGTTTCCACTGGGAAATAAAGAGGTTTTTTTGTATGTCTTTGCAAAGTTCAAAGTGTAAAGGTATTAAAAAAACAACATATTTTCACATTAAAAGGTGAAGTTAGAGGATGTTTGGTATTTCTGCATGGAAATTTATATCATTCAGTAAAAAATGAGAATGGAATTCAGTAAAGCACATAACTATTAACAGTCTCCTTTAATTCAACCAAGCCTTATCCAAAATCAAATTCATTCCACTTCAACAATAATTTCTGTTTATTTCTGTTTGTATTGGTAAACAACTTAAATCTTTTGAATTACTCCTAGATATGTCTGATGTTTAGATGTTTTGCATCAATATCCCTGCATTATTCCTCGGGACATTATACAAACATCTGCTGAAGAAACAATCTTGTAATGTTAGAAAAATGGACCAAATAAATATACACTTGGTCCGCCCCGTTATCTGGATCGGCACCACAGTTTCACTTTCACCTAAAACTCCATGTTTCATGATGATCTGCTCAGTGGACTTAATAATGTATATATGTGTGTAATCCTGAGGAGAATTCAACAAACGCTCCTCGGTGCGGGTAGTTGTAAATATTGTTGGAGAATTATTAGTTATCAGCTAATTGTTGCAGCTTTAAATTTGAATATTTCTCTGTAGTATTATCATTAAGTGTATTTATAAAAGAAACTAGAGGCGAGTTATAATGTCACTCCTGTTTACCCATCAGGTGGATTATGGCAGTAAAGGGATATTCACCAGAGTTAGATACTTGCATGTGTCTAATGGCTGGATGTGATTTGTTCCTGTTCTTTTCCAGCTTGTAGTCCGGGACGCTTTGGATCTTTCTGTAGTCAGACCTGCTCCTGTCAACCCAACCTCCTCTGTGACCGCTTCACTGGAGAGTGCCTGTGTGAGGGTGGAGGAGAGGACTGCAAACAAGGTAGACCCCCAAACCTTCACTCCTACTGAGCTTATATCAGCGGGTAAAAGCTGAGCATCTTCATATTCCAGCTGTGAATTTTAGTGGGATCTGTGGCCGTCCTTGTTCCATCTCAGAACGCCGCTCCAGCTCGTGTATTTGTGTTTTCCGCCGCCAGGCTCGTCTGAGCAGTCAGGGAGCGTCATGGTTCCTCTTCCTCCCGGTGAGCGGGAGTCGTGGGGAGCCATCAGCGGCATCGTGGTGCTCGTCATCCTGGTGGTTCTGCTGCTGGCGCTGCTGCTGCTCTACCGCCGCAGGCAGAAGTACAAACAGAACAACACGCCCACCGTCTCCTTCTCCACCAGCCGCACAGTCAACTCTGAGTACGCCGTTCCAGGTACAGTACGGAGGATGTTTCTGTCGGGTCATAACGTATGAGTAGTCATTAATATTCATCATTGGAACAGAGGGAGCTAAAGTAAACCCATTCTTTACTCACGTACAAGAACAGGAAAAAAGACTCTGCTGAAAGTAAAGTGTTGATTCCACTTCTTTAATCGGATTAAAGTGGGAAAGTAGAGGCTGTGAAACGTCTTCTGAGAGTGTAAGAGTAAAAGATAAAGCCCTTTGGAGGACATTTCTACTGACTGACGGTGAAAACCAATCTGAACCTCATGTGATTTAACACAATATCAATTTAAGTGTTTAGGAGCTTTTTTCCAACTTCTCTTAGCTTCTCTACAAGTAGAAGAAAACAAACTGAGGCGCTCTCCTCGCATGTTTTATGTCCGTCATCCGTGTGTCTGTGTGTGTTATGCACATTCTCCGTGTGTTGTCGTCCCTTCAGGTTGAAATAAGTCTTGATGATGGGAAAGCATCCAAAAATACAAAATAATAATAACCTACTAAAGTAAGTCGCCTGTTCTGAAAATGTAAGGAGTAGAAAGTTACGTTTATTGTGTTGAAATGAATGTTTGAGTGAAACTCAAACGTCCAAAAAATAAAAACTCCAGTAATGTGCACATTTCAGAACCGCACCTGTTTGAAAACTTCCTCCAAATCCAAATTAAATCAGTTTTTCTTGTGTTACATTATCCATGCGGATCTATAAATCACATCATATAAATGATACGAAAGCAGCAGCAACAGGAAGCAAACCTCATTAGCCTCCCTTCTAAAAATCTCCTCCTTTTTTACTTCCAAACATGAACTCATGTCCAGTCCAACACTTCCAGATCTGTGAACAAGCAACAAAACAAACATCCCCCAGAAGAAACAGCGGCACTGCCAATGTCAGTTTGTGGCTGGCGGGCTGCAGCACGTTCAACAGAAGCTAAACGCACTCGCTAATGTCAGTGTGGTTCGCGTGGCTGCCGGATTCATCATGACCTTTAAATACTATTGGTGAAAAGGTGTAGTTAGCCACGACTCATGAGCTTCAGCGAAGATTCTCTCCTCCGGTCTCCTGTTCTTCTGATTGGGCTCACCCTGCCAGCTGCTGTCAATCAAACACGCTGATGAAGCCCCGCCCCTCCAGTTGTGAAACCATATTTTCCTTTAAATAATCCTTATTAAAGTTAGCGTTACTTTGATCAGAACAGATTGTTCATGTCTTGTACGGTGCAGTGCGGTGCCGTAATAGTAAGTATTGTTGCCTCCCAGCAAAAAAGGTTCTGGGTTCAAATCCACCAGGGGTTATTTGGCTTTTGTGCCTGAAGTTTGAAAATCATTAAACATTCAATATCAGCGACTCTAAAAGGCCTGTAGGTACGAATGTGAGCTTGAATGGATGTTTGTCTCTGTACGATCATCCCTGGGATGAAGATAAGTCTCTAGTCCATGCTGTACCCGCCCCATATGCTCTAGAAGATAAGCAGTTCCAGAAAATGGTGAAGGATAAGGATTGGAACGGATCGCTTCAAGTGAGGATTGGACTGAGTGTGTCTGATAGATGGAAGGAAATCAAACCCATTACCAAGTGGTCGATACTAGTCAGTATTAGATCTCATCATTAGATTTGTATATATTCCCACTTGGTTTTTGTTAATTATACGGTAATGATTTTAAGTTCCTGTTTGCTTTTTGTAATTATTGCTCCACAGAGATGCATTTTATGGAGGTTGAGGTCATTTAACTGCAGCAGACGTGACTCTGTGTTGCTTGTCTTGGCCCGCAGATGTTCCTCACAGTTACCACCACTACTACTCCAACCCCAGCTACCACACACTGAGCCAGAACCGACCTCCACTGCCACACCTCCCCAACAACCATGACCGCACCATCAAGGTGAATGTCAGCTCCGCTGCAGCCGTGAGCTCATCCCTGCTGCACGCGGACATAAAACGCCATCTATCCCCTCACCGACCGCTTCCTCGCACGTCATGTCACAAACATCATTCAGCTGCATCAAGTTTATTTGCTTGAATGATTCATGATTTCCCTCTTGTGCCGGTCATACAGAACACCAATAACCAGCTGTTCTGCAGCGTGAAGAACATGGACAGGGAGAGACGCGGCCTGTTTGGAGTTGAGAGCAACGCGACTCTCCCTGCGGACTGGAAGCACCACGAACCCCGTAAAGACCAAGGTCCGTCCGGGTGGATCGTTTTCTTTACACTTTATCCATTTAGAGGCGGCGCTTATGGAAAAAAGCAGCAGTAGATTAAAAAATAATGAGTGGATGGACATTTATAAGCTCATGAAACAATTTGTTTTGCTGACCGACTGAACACAGCTACATTCAAATCATCTGTTAAACCTCCACTTACTGCTAATATAACAACCCTCAAACTATTTCCCTGATTCTAAGCGCCAGTGAAAAACTCAGTAAATAAAAATGTTAAGTGATCTCCCACTGACAGATGAAGGGGCCAAGGTGTTTAAAAATAAAGTATTTAATACGAGCAGCATGTAAGGCCTGCACTGATAAACTCCTCCAGAACACCTGGGGAGAGAAGAAAATCACATTAAGAGTTTAAATAGTGAGACATTCAGGGGCTGAGACCTGCAGAAACAAATAACAATAAAATCTAAAACAGCAAGAAGAAGAGAAAGTGCGTCCAGAGCTCGTTCTCATCTGGCTCTGATTTTGCGGGTTTCCAAACTACTTTGTCTGTTTTTGATTCCTTTTCCATAAATAGAGACGAAGATTTGCCTTTTATTGTTTACAGGAGCCTTCGGGATCGACCGCAGCTACAGCTACAGCGCCAGCCTCGGAAAATATTACAACAAAGGTAGTTCATCAGCCTGTTTTCACCCCTGTAACGACCCGCCGTTAAGAAGCAGCGACAACGTAAAAAGTCTTATTACATAAAGGTGCACGATTACGTCATCGTCAGCTGCATCAAATGTTCATGATGTCATACTTTCAGCCTTTGGACAAAGATTCTTTTTGTCACGCCCCTTGAAAGGAAACTGCACCCTTCCAATGTCTGTAACTGCTTATCCTGGTCAGGGTTGCGGGGCTGGAGCCTCACCCAGCCGACATTGGCGGAGTGGAAGTTAGCCTCAGGGTCAACACCTTCACACCTGAGGGCACTTTAGAGTCACCAATTCACCTGTATTGCATGTTTTTGGACCGTAGGAGGAGGCTAGAGCGCTCAGAGAGAACCCACGCAAACATGGGGAGAACATTTGACGCCCCACAGAAAGGCCCCAAAAGCCTGAGGTGGATTTGAACCCGGAACCTGTGCTGTTCCGGTGCATGAATATTTTAGCCATGCTAGCAGCAGGACTTGACAGATAAAGATGTAGTCGGCACAACTTTAGTCCGGACTGAGATATCGCAGCAAGTTTTGGATCCACTGACGTTAACTTTGGTGCATACTTTAAATTAAATGATAAAACTTAGCAAATGTTGTAATGCTAACATGCTACACTGAGTGAACGAACGTAAACCTGAACCCAGGAGGTTGTGCTTTCACCTGTGTCCGTATTTTTGTTGGTCTGATTGTCAGCGGAATTACACAAAAATGACTGAACAGATTTCCATGAAACTTCTTTGGGGGATGGGTCTATGTCCAGAATAAACCCGGTTCATTTCTGGTGTTGATTGGGATAAAGGGGCCGATCAAAGATTTCCTTTCCTCTGCATGATTGTGAAGATGTTCTCCCTTTGCACTGACAGAGCTGAAAGACACGGTGGCGGTGAGCAGCAGCTCCCTGAACAGCGAGAATCCTTACGCCACCATCAAAGACATTCCCGGCCTTCCCTTCTGCCCGCCGGAGAGCAGCTACATGGAGATGAAGTCGGCCGTGCCCAGAGAACGCGCCTACACCGAGATCACTCCGCCGCCGTTCCACACGGCCACCTTACGCAGAGGTGAGCATTTTTAAATTAGATCTACCGTTACCTCGTCCGTATGAGGAGGATCGGATCGGGTTTTTGCAGAGAGCCTGTCTCACAACAAAAAACTAGAACTTTATGTATTTAGCTCAATCTGTAATCAGCTAATAGGAACCGAACATCAGAACCATCCAGAACTACGAGGGAGAATTTAAAGGATGAGAAATATAAAGATCCTGATGCTCCTCATTGCTGTAACAAACACGAGATAAAACGTTGTAATCCGACTTAACAATTATATATAACACAAAGTGAAGAAAAACAGATAATTTTATATTTAGATGTTGGAAAAGTGAAAAAATTACTTCACTGATTTACTGATTATCAAAATTGCTTTGCATATAATGAGCTGAATGTGTTTCTTTGAACGGGTCACCAACTAATAGATCAATTCGGACCTCAAACCTAATAATGTACAATGAGAACTGTTTTTTTCAGCTGACTGACTTTTTTTACTTGAAATATACGCCTGACAAATCTTAAATGGAGGTTATAGTTTTTGGTAAAACCTGGATTTTTTCTTCGTTTTGTTGCTAAATAATAATTTAATAATATTTATATCTTCATTTGTTTGGAGTGGCTTATTTTTAAATTTTTCATATAAAACTTATTTGACATTATTTGTTTATTTTTATTACTTTTGAGGAAGACGAGCGACCACTTTGTGGAAACTAGTGGGAATCCCAATTAGGAAAAACTGTATAAAATGAAACATATTTTAACCTTTAATCAAAGTCAAACTACAAAGCTGAGATTTGAAACAAAACAAAAAGAAAGTTGCCATCAAAGCCGATGACTGAACCGTTGGATCAGGATTCATCCTCTGACAGATGGGAACATCTTAAAGACGGAGACACTGAGAAGAAGACGGAGGAGCGGGAGTGAAGGCTCACTGAGTTTGTTTCATTAGATAATAGAAGTTACACGGACATCAGGAAGAAGCCAGGCTGATAAATGATGACAGGGAACTAATCTTAATGTTAGGAAATTCTTAGTTTGGTGCAAATATCAGCTTGATGTTGGTCTTTTTCCTCGAGTGAAGGAGAAAACCACCCGCTGCTGGATCCTGGTCGTCTGGAACACTTTGGGTGAGGAGATGCGAGAAAAAATGGCAGCCGTCTTCATCACCACTTTCTTCTCGTTAGTCACGCTCCAGCACCGAGGGTGTGCGTGTTGAGACAGCTTTTGTCTGCAGCTCCATTCAAACCATCAACAGGATGTCGTTTTCCTCCGCCATCCTCCCAAAACATGGACAATAAATCCATCAGTGTGAGACACGTCCTTCATCTGTTTCTGATTTGATGTCAATTATGGGATGACATTTGATTGATGCAGCGACACTGAACGCAAGGAAGATTTCTTTAAGGGGAAAATCAAGTGTATTCAATCGTGTATCTTCGTCGAGTCTAGATTTGTGGATATTCTTACCTCGAAGTAGAAGTACACGATACCGGTACCAGATACTGGGCTTGTGTACATGCAGTCTGAAATTCTGATGCTAGGTCCTTCCGCATTAAATCACTTAATATGTCCCTGCTGCCGTTCATCTTAGAATAGAGTAAGTATTTAAAAAAAGGTACATAAGAGAGAAAAAACTGACTCCGATAAAACCGGAGCGGATCCTTCTTCTCCTTCTTCTTCTTCTTCTTCTTCTTCTTCTTCTTCTTCTCCTTCTTCTTCTTCTTTGGGATGTTTCCTTTACGAGTCGCCGCAGCGGATCACCTGATTCCATCTTGCCCTGTCCTCTTCATCTTCTTCTGTCACACCAACCAACTGCATGTCCTCTCTCACCACATCCAGCAACCTCCCCTTTGGCCTTCCCCTTTTTCTCCTGCCTGGTAACTCCATCTCCAGCATCCTTCCACCAATTGATCCACTGTCCCTCCTCTTCAGGTGTCTGAACCATCTCAGTCTGGCCTCTCTGACTTTGGCCACCAGACATAAGCTGTCCCTCTGATGCGCTCCTTTCTAATCCTGTCCATCCTCCTCACCCCATCTGAACAGAACATTCTAGATCCCAGATATGAGCTTCCCGGCCGCGACTACATCTCAGACATGGTTCTACCAACGCTGCATGAACCCGCTGACCGTTGCCTCGTATATCAGACTTCAGATTCAAAGTCACATCTGATGAAAACTAAACGTGTGCTGAAAGAAAAATAAGGAGATCAACTTGAATCGGTGGCAGTATCCAAAAAGTACTCATTCTTAGTCTGACGAAATCCAATTTGTATACATTTCAAAATATCACAAGACACAACTACTTACAACAGTTTAAATATGTATATAAGTATCTTGATAAAAATATGACATGATTAAAATGTAGGAGGCTATGGAAGCACCTCTCATCCTCACTATCAGTGTGTTGTTCCTCCTTTTCTCCCTCCAGAGCGTCAGAGCTCCCTGGGTCACGCTCCACATGAGGACCCCCAGAGCCACTACGACCTCCCTGTGAACAGCCACATCCCGGGACACTACGACCTGCCTCCTGTCCGCAGACCCCCCTCACCTAGGAGAACACCTCAGTGACAGTCGACGCAGAAGAAGAAGAAGTGTCCCTCCTCCTCTCTTTGGGGATGACTTTAGGACCACGCTCACTAAGAAAGAGTGTGACAATCAGAGTTGTAGACCCCCACATCAGCGGCGAGGCTTATGCCCCCACAGAGGAACCATTGTTAAACTCAACACTGCCCCCTGGTGGGCTCTGGTGGTGCCGGCTTCACCGTGACAGACTTGTCATCCAGATTCAGGAGCCAGAAGGCTGTGGTGAGGAAGGCTGAGCTGTGGCGACGCCAGTGGGGCTTCATGGGAAAAAAAAAACGCCACAAGACTTCACAGTTAAAATCAGCCACTGGGGAATATTTAAGTGTTTGAACTCATGTAAACCTGTAGAAACAGAAGCTTTCCACGCGTTTGGCTTACAACCCGTATCTTTCAGAATTCAGATTTGTCATCAAAAATCCTCACTGTGGTGTTAAAGTTTCTATGTTGCCATCAAAGAAACCTTGTCAACCTTAAAAAAAAAAAAAAAGGGAAAGAGACAAAGGTCATGGGGGCAAAACATTCCAACATAGACATGACACATAAATGTTTGTTTTTTTCTTGTGCACGTGTGTGGGATTCTGGAACCAAAGTACCAAAGATGTGTTCACGACCCGAACACCCTCATCATGTCACATCACGTGTCTAGAATGTGGCATTTACAGCATGAAACACGTTTTCCTGTTTGTTCAATCTGTTATTGCTGCTGTCAGATGAAAACAATGTAAATATATAAATAAGTGTATTTTTAGCTGCACAGCCACGCAGAAGAAGAACCCCTACTTTGAGACGGTCGTGGATCTGAGGGGTCTGTGGGACCAAAATAGCTCAGCGTTGGCGCAAACGCCCTGTGTTGTAAAAATGTGCCATGACTTAATGGGGAATTACAGGCCAAATCAAAGCAGCGCCATGAATGCCAATACTCTGTCCCACGGCAGTTCATGTTTTTATGGTATTTAAAGGACAAAAAAATAACTCTTACTTATCAGCTGGACACATAGGGCCAGTTGTGAAAATAAAATAGACAAGATTAATGCAGCAGGGATGTTACATACAGACGTTTCAATTACATGTATTCATTTTTGTGTCTGCCTACATTACCCAGAATGCAAATGTACAAGTGGTTAGTATAAGCTCAAAGTGGAGTTTTTTAAGCTTTGGTCCGAGCCTTCGCCGGTTCCAGTGAGGTCATTCGAGTCATAAAATGAAAACTTTGTGTTTTGCCCTGAGTTGACGGAAGTGATGTCATTCTTCCATGTTTTCTGGTCCGGATGCAAAAAACCAACAAGGATCATAACAACGCAAAGTGGTCGACCATGAACGATTAAATAGATAATTGGTTTGAATAGGTGACCAAACTTCCGTTTGAGGTCTGTGTGTGGTCACGCAAAGACTAATAATAATAATACATTTAATTTATAATGCACTTTACATTTGGATCAAATCTCAAAGTGCTACAAAGTAAAATCAGATAAAAGCGTCAATTAAAAATGTGATCAAAAAGCAGCAATGTTAATTAACATATAGGTTCTGCTAAAAAGGAAAGTTTTAAGTCCTTTTTTAAAAGTCTCAAAAGTCGTCTGTGGAGCCCTCAGATGCTCAGGGAGGGCGTTCCACAGACAAGGGGCGTCGGAACAGAAAGCCCGATCACCCATGGTGCTGAGTTTATCCGGGGAAGGAGGAGACCGTATGAGTGGGTTGAATCAGATCAGGGCTCAGATCAGGCTTAAAGATCAGACATTTTCATATATATTTGTATCTGATCGACACTCTGGGTCAGTTTCAACACACAGATCTAAAAACCCTCTGAGATGATTCCTCAAGTTTTGCAGAGATAATGTGCGATCTGTTGCTTGTAGTCTGTCGCCGTTAACGGTTTTCAGCATCCGATGGGATTGAAGCCCAGAACCTGACATGAAAGGATCGACACACTCATTTCTTATTCTGATTTATTGTCAGACCATAATAAAATCTGCTTCAGCAGTCATCACTCACAGTCGCTCCTTCTTTGTAACAGTTTTCTGACAACCTAAGCGCTTGGCTGCATCATGTGACCACAACAGTGACATCACCATGGCAACACCCTTAATGATTAAAACCAACTTTTTTTTATCGTATAATTGAACTTGCTGTTTAATTGGACATTTATGAACTCTATCAAAACTTTGTTTGACCAGTGCAGTCAATATGCTTCAAAGAGTTTAAAAGTATTCATGGAAAGAAAATATCTGTGGGTCTCATCTTAAAATAAGGATAAGAATAGGATTTTGGATTTTGTTTTTAACAGTATCGGCTAATTTAAGTTAAAATTAAAATGCTATCTTTATTCCCAGAAATCTCTTTAAAACTAGAATTCCCCAAATAACTTCATACATGACCTTAATCCTCTTCTGTGGGTTTTATTCCTCTAAGTTGTATTTGTTCCGTCTTGTTTTGCTTCTAAACAATGTCAGAGATTGTATATGTTTGTTCTGTATGAATGTTTGAAGTAAACACGAACCCTGTGTACCATAAAGAATGTACATTTAGCTTTAAATGCTCATTTGTGGGTAGAACTTATATGGCTTTGTATTTTTGAATGTAACCATGGTAACACGTGTATATAATGTAAATAAAAACGGCTGCACTTTTCCGTGATTTCATTTGCTGGATACAACGACACGAGTCAGTCAATGGAAAAAAAAAGAAGGATTTATTCATCATTTTAGAAAAGAAAAAACACATTTTATCAAGTGAATGCATGGCTTTCTCATGACGTCAGAGTAACATCAATGTCACGACAGAAGTAACACAAATCCTACTTCAAGACAATTGCAACTTTGGCATTAAAGGCTCTCAAGGAGAAATCCCTTTCTGTGGCACTTTAAATTCCTTCAAATAATTCCGTCTGCAGGCGGACAAGGAGGGGTCGGGATTAGCTGCGGTTTGGGCTCGAGCTAACATTGAATACAAACATTCAAAAACAAAAACGGCTGTGTGTTTCAGGAAACATCATGGCGTATTTTGCTGGTTTATGATCAAATCAGGAAATTATCTATTTGGCTTAGAGAGATCATTTAGTTAGTAGTTGCATATTTTGCATAATTGCATGAAGCAATCATGTCTCAGGAACTTAATGTGCTTTTGTTGTCTATATATTTCTGTTACAAAGGCCTGTGCTGAACATCTCTGCAGCCGGCCGTTTCTTTTAACTTCAAACATTAAGGACGTTTCTTTCAGGCACTTTTGAGACCATAGAGTCTAAATCAGAAATCCGCGTAAGGCAAAGAAAATAATCAAATATCATAAAGTAAGTACAATAGAAAAAAATAAAAATTACAACACCAAAAGGAAGCCATCAAGTATTTTCCATAAATGCTTGGCTATTATACTTTTCACTAGAGTATAAATGAGTTAAGCTGCCGGACTACAGTACGAATCTACCTGCCGTGCGTATTTGGCGAGGCCCTCAGTGAAAGAAGTGCGTGAAGCTAAAGTATAAAGTATAAAAAAACAAAAAACATAATCCCGCTCAGATTACTGCGCCAAACTCGAGGATTAAAAACCAGGAAACAGAGCAAAAAAAAAAGATTTTATGGCCAGTTCTCAGGAGCAACACAAAGGACAGCTGACAGTCACGTGACCGCGATATGAGGGCGTGAGTTCCGACCTCATCCAAAGACACATTTCAATCTCTAACCTGTGACATATCTTCTACTTATCTACTGTTGTCCACTTTAAAGAAGCAGCGACACATCTCAAGAAGAATATTGATGACTTTCTTGAACAATTTGAGCAACTCTATAAAAATATACTGTATATATGGCACCAAATGTTTTCATACATATTTCCCTGGGTTTAAATAGAATCCTGAAGTTTCCCATTATAACAGAACATTATCCAAATTTCTTCAAAAATAATAATAAAATAATAACTCCATCAAATCAAAAATACACACCTCACCCGTTTTTATCACCGGGTGCATTCAATTTATCCTCCAAACAAGAATTCCTCGTCCAAAAACACAACTAAAAAAAAAAAAACTTTCTCTGGGGTCGAGCTGTGCATTGCAGGAAAGATATATTCATCTCAAATAATTATTTTCTCTGTGTGCACCACAGCTGCCCAGCCACAGGACTTCATTCCACCCACTGTGGAAATGGACTAAAGCTGAGGTTAATGAGAAGAACCTGCTGAACACCCTGAGCCGAAACCGGTCCGGTTTCCTCAGGAGGCTCTACCAATCCAATCTACCTCCTCTCTATGGCGTACAAACAAAATAAAGCACGAGACGTTGGACGCATTTTCTATTGTATACGTCATGATTAACATGTTCAATAAAGATTTGATCTACTTTTTTTTTTTATTTATATATATAATTATTTAAAAAAAACAAAAAACTAGAAGATTGGATCTAATCAATGGGACCCCACAGGATTGGACCTCCGGGCGTCTGTTCGGCCGTAGGGCCCCGGCGGGGTTCACGAACTGTGCGTGTTGACAGCCACTAAATGTGAAACCCCGGCTCGGATCCAAGCACACGCGCTGGTCGATGAAGCTCTGTGCGTGTGTGTGTGTGTGTGTGTGTGCGTGTGCGAGAAGAGCAGGATACAATAAGGGCGTTAGCACGGCACACATGCAATAATATAAGCTGAAAATCCAAAAAACAAACTACTCAAAGTGAACATGAGACCCTGTGACCTGTGACCCAAAAACCTCCAAGCAAATCTAACCTGCAGGTGATTCTGGGTACAGAGTAAGACACGAGCTCATTCAAAAAATAAAGACAAAACATCCCAACGGTAGAAAAACCATCATCCTCCTCCTCCTCTGTGGGCGACAGGAGGTGAGCGGCGGCCGTCCGGTTTCTACATGACGGAGCAGTTCTCCGGTTTGACGCGGCTCTGCGGGAGGAGAGGAGGGACGGTGAGCGTTAGAAGTGGAGAAAACACACAAAACCAATAAACTGGGGGAATAACCAGCATATTTTTTATAACTTAGATCTCTGAGCACATAGAATAGTAAACAATACAGTGTAATCGATTACTTTAGTAATAGTTTGAATGTAAATCAGTATCAAAAACAACCTAATAGTTTATCGAACATATTGTTGGTCGTGAAGCCTTCGGAACTTTTTCTCTGATTGTTTGGTTTCTTTATTTGAACAACACTATGAGTCGGTAAGTTTAAGGTTTCTAAAAGGATAAAACTGTATCGAGCGAACCTTTGGCCCGATACATCCTGGAATATCCTGGAACTACTCAACATTTTTGATCAGTACAACATTTCCTGTAACTTTATCCGGCCGGGGTTTGAGGGGGACTGGATCCGATCCCAGCTGGCCAATATGCCGGTTATTCACAGGGTCAGAACATAAAGACAAACAAACATGTATATCTACCTCTTGCAAGATCAGACTGCATATATTTTAAGACATTGTTTTTTGTTTTTTTACCAAATGTTAGCACAAAACACAAGTTTACGAGCAGACAGATGGTAAAAAAAACAACAACAACAACAAAACAACAACCATTCACGCTTCATTCACACCTACAGGCGATGTCAGTGAGACGCTGGAGAACCGTGAGGGGAACCCACACAGTCTTGGGGAGAACATGGAGGCTCCACACAGAATGGCCCCCAGTGAAGACAGAACTGGATTTGAACCCAGAACCTCCTTAATGTGAGGCAGGTGTGTGACCCGCTGTGTTTCCGGTAACAGATTCATGTGATGGTGAATCCTTATCACCGGCTGTAATGATGTGTCGTCACACACAGACGATGAAGTACCTGTCTGGGTTGGTTGGAGCCCATGAAAAAGGAATGTCCCACCAGGCCTTCAGTGAGACCCCCGCTGCTGCTGCCGACGCACGAGCGTTCTGACGTCTGCCCACAGGAGTCGCAGATCACCGTGCGGCTCCTCAGATTGTACTCGTTGTCTGCGCCGCTGGTGCTGTGAGCTCCCTGCAGGGGGCGACACACAGCAGGGTGAGATGGCACACTTCCACACTTACCTCATTTGGATCAGAATTCTGGAGTCTTCAGCTGGATCCGGACTAAACTTGCAAAAAAAATGTGAAACTTCCCCTGAGCCAGATCAGAACAGCAGGGGTTTGTATTCTCCTTCTGGATCCAACGGAACCAGGATTTGGTTTGTTTGCCGTGTGAAGCACTTTTGGACTAATTACAGGCAGTTAAAGCAGAGAACCGTCACAATGAAAGAAGAAAAGGAAAACCAAACAGGAGAAGGAGGGAGTTAAAAATGAGTCACGGTACCACATGAGAAAAGGAGGGAACCAGGTTTAAAATAGTGATAGAGTCAGACATATTAATGAATCGTCCACGGAAGAAAGACCGCCGTAAAAACACGAGCAATTAGTAGAATCTGTTCATCCAACTAGAAGAGGATTGTTTTTTCACTTTTTAAAGACCTTTATTGAGAAGGACATCAATTGTACAAACATTTAGTCCACCATGTGAAACAAAAACGTGTATGAAAATAAATGAACTCAGAAAAAAGAAATAAACCGAGAGTAAAGCATTCCCCTTTGAATAGATCTCTGTACAGTTTGACTGTTTTGTTACTTTTCTGAGCGACTAGGAGTGCTAGGGTGCTAATATAGTCCTCAAAGTCACACAGAAAAACTATAAAACTGGGGGAGACCTTGTTAAATTTACATTTGTGAATGTGAAAGTTTCCATACATAATGAACCGTAAAGTCAATAACATGTTTCTTGTGTTCAAAAGACATAATGACATTTTTTACATTCAATTTTGATGTCATCATTTATTTTACACAATAAATCTCTTTCCAATCGAGCCAATAAAGAAATGGAATATGAACAGAAGGGAAATAAATGTTTTACAGATTCTGCTTCATCGTTACAAAAGCTGCATTTGCCGTCAATGTCGAAAGAATTTTGAGAAATATAAATTTGTTGGATATATATTGTGCAAAACGTTGATTGTTTTATCGATACACAACTTGTTATGCAATAACCTGGTTCTCTGCCAGTCGGTGTCTTTGAAGACGTTGTCTGAAAAAGTATTCCCTCTTGGGAGATATTGTCCGCTTTTTATAAATTCTGAGTCCATAATATCGACTCCATCAAATCCTCAGAAGGGGATCAACTCTAAGTGCGTCTTGAAATTGAAGTTGGCTTTTCATGAGAAGCCATCAGGAATTCTTGCTTTGGTTACAAAATTAAACTCTTTACTTGTGAGGGGAAAGGAATTGATAAGAAGGAAACTTCCCCGTCAGAATCAAAGAGATCAGTTACATAAATCATTCTTTTATCAACCCAATTCTGATCAAATACAGATTTTTCCATGGAATTAACGAGGCGCTGACATCAGACACACAGACGCCAGTCTACCAGCCAATCAATCATCAAATAAAGGAGGAAGCAGCCCACGTAGATGAAGATGACGGGACATCAGGTGGTCAGGAAAGGTTCTTTAGTTACAATTCAGAATCAAAAGTGAAAACGTACACAGTGAAGAAAAACCGGAACCCTTTGGGACTAGCAGCTCTGAAAGTGCTTTTACTTCACACGGCTAACGGACTGGTGGAGGCGGTATAATTTACCATGTCATCATCTTCATCATCATGGAACAGGGTGCGCGTCACTTTCCTCATGGCCATTTCCTGATGGGAGACAGAACCTTTCAGTTATTACAGCTGAAAGAGGAACGTAAGACGAGATCAGGGAACTGTAGGTGGTCTCAGACCTCTCCAGCGGCGCTGATGAGGCAGGTCTGCAGGAGGTCGCCGGTGCCCCAGGAGTTCTGGTTCTTCCAGACCAGGTCAGAGGGCGGGTTGTGGGTTCCATTGCCAGAGGCAGCCCATATCTGGAACAGTCAAAGGTTGGGGTTTGCAGGGATCATGAAGTTAACTATTGAAAGACCCGTTGGAGGAGTTTCCTGCTCAGAGGCCGAGGAGCTCACGCATAACATGTCGTTTCTCCAATTTGAAAACATTGATTTTTTTTCTACTTGAAGTTATCTGCTAACTGCTACTAGCTTCTTCAAAGACTTCCTGTTGTGAACCGCACCTGTAACACATCTTCTAAACGTCACACTCGATCTGTAATGCCGGCCCAGCCATTTTAAACAGATGTTTCGCCTCCACTGCCACTTCAACGATCAACCAACTCAGCCCTGCTCTACGCCTCCACTGCATTCATACAGAACAGAGGGGCAGGACAAAGGCCCACCTTGAAAAGGCAGTGTAAAAGGGGTTGGACGGCATAGTTGGGGGATTCTCTGCAGTTCCATCACTGAGACAGCAGTGGAGGTAGTAACAGAGGCATATAGGACTTCTCTATGTAACTAGACAAAGAAGCAGAATGGGGATGTGACATTTAGACAACATTATGGCTGCAGACCGCCACTAGAAGACTTAAAAGCTGCTAGTAGCCGTTAGAAGCTAACACGAAGAGGAAAGTCAAGTCAGTGTGAGAAAAGCTTCTTAACCTCCGAGCAGAGGACGACATAAACCGTCGTCTAACAGTCAAGGTAACTGATTTTATTTGTGGCCACGTTAATCCGTTGTTCAGAGAAAATGCTACATGGTGCTAATGAGAAGCTAATGCTAACATGTTGCACCGGATAATTGATCCATAGCAGCAGACATTTCAACAAACACAAATCTATAGAGCTGAGAGAAACTTACAGTGACGTTTCCTCCAGCCTTCAGAGTGAACTTGTTGGGAAACTTGTAGATGATGGGGCTGCCACTGCCAACTTGTCTCTTCACCTGCCAGTTGCCCAAAGATTGGTCCTACAGGTGAGACATTGGAGGAAAGATGTTAGAAGTAAAGGTGTAAAAGGTGAAGGCTACACACAAATATGTGTCCATCATTCTTAAACACAAACGGCAGCATCAAAACTAATAGAACGTATTTTATGATCACACGATGATTAATTAAATAATAAAAAATGGAGTATTGTACAAGTATTCTATTCAATATCATTATGGAAAACATGGGGGGGGGGGAGAAAATAAAACTTTTTTCATCTAATCATATTGTATGTATCTTCTTTCCTTACCTCGTCGGCCTTGTTGCTGAGGCGGACATACTTGCCCTCCAGGTCGACCTCATCCACTGTGATGCGTCCGCTAGCGGAGGCGTGCTGACTGATGCGAGTCTTGGTTACGGAGCCCCCTGCCATGCTGGAGGTCTCGCTGTCGTTGTCATTGAGGCGGCGCTTCTTGGTGCTGCCCACGCCAGAGGAGTTGCGGCTGCTGGAGGCAGCGATGGCGGTGGCGGCGGTGGCGGATTGGAGCAGGCGGCTGGTGTGGCTTTGACCTGAGGCGGAGGTCCGTGTCACTGTGACCTTGGTGGGTGGAGGGCTGGGTGACAGACGCAGCCTGGGGAAACAGGGAGGAAGAGAGTTGGATGTTATATATAGATGGAGGCAGTAAGTGTGACAAAGTGATACAGTCTCACATTGTTGAGTCTCCGCGTCTCATCTTTACCCTCACCACAGTGACCCAGCTGCTGGACCGTCTGGTGGACACAAGAATCCTGAAGCAGAACTGATCTCAGAACTGTTCTCCTCTTACTACATCTGCTGATAACGCAAGAGGTTTTTTTCGAGAAAAAAAAAGTCCTATCAGTCTAAACTCTTGCATCTCCCTGAACCCCGTTTATGTTCCGTTTTCCATTACAGCACCTGTCAAAGGAGTGGAAACCGTTTCTTATTAAAGTGAATAGGAAGGCGTGACCAAACATTTGACTGGTGCCGTGTATGAGTCGGGTTTCTGAACTTGACTGTGAACAGGATCTCATTAAAGACCTGGGCTGCAGGAGAGAGAAAACGTGTAGACAAGAAGAGTAATATCCTGACAGGTTTGGAAACACTGTATTCTCTTGATCTCCAGGGAAAACAGCCGATATATTTAAAAACAGGACAGCGGATGTGCATATACTTCATTTGGATGCGAAGCAGCCGAAGAAGAAAACAGACCAGGTTTTACATATCATGGCCAAAACTATGTGGACATGTGAGCATTACACCCGTATGTGTCTGTTGATCGTTTCCCTCTAAGCCGCTCCGTCTCCATTCCTCTGGTTTCAGCCGCAAACTACATCTCAGAACCAGGCGGCAGGGATTTGATCCCATTCAGCCACAACGGAGCCTGTTAAACGTATCACATGACCATTTGATTGCTATCATTCAATCTTTCTTTAAATTATTTTGCAGAATCCTCTCCATCCATCCGCAAAAAATAGGCTGAGTGGTCGGCCATATTTCCAGCATCGCGGCGTTTTTCCACTGTTTTATGTTTGCCTGGCGCTCTTTAATAATGTCGTCTGGTTTCTCTTATTTATTCTTCTAGGCGTGGAGAATTAAATCACCCTTCAGCTCCACCAACTGTTTATCTCCCATCTCTCAATCGGTGCTATTGACAGGAACAAAATGGATCATTTTGGCACGAACACCAGGCTGCTGTGGGCACATTTTGGTTTTAAGCCAAATCCTAAAAAGAGCCCGGTTTCTTAGAGGAGGCGATCTGCCAATTTTTCTGCACAAGACGGCGGTCTAACACAAACAAAAACTCTAATAAAATCCATACATATGCACCACTTCACCAAATTCTCTGAACTTTGACATCCTCGGCTGCAGCAGGTGGAGCTGAGGATGTTGTTCCACACAATCCGGATATCAGGTCAATCCTGGCCTTTGACGCAATCTGCCGGGGATTACTTGAGCAAGAACCAGAAACCCCTGCTCTTCTTTTTAAGATGAGTTTGTGTCATTAAACTGTGATTGGGGCTTATACTTAAAAGGTTCGAAGATTGAATCCTTAATTTGTATTTATTTGTTATTTGTGTAACAATTAATGGTCAGCTAAAGTGTAATGATCGTGACAGGTCCGAGGTCCAACGCCGACGTTTGATGATCAAGTTTATTCGGTACCACTTTAGAATGAGACTACATTTATAAAGGATTTATAAATGGTTACTAAATCATTAGTAAACATTTATAAACAGCTTATAGCATTTCTTTCAATTTATTAATGTGGGTCACTATTTGGCAATATCATATGAGCTGTAGAGATAAGTGGGCTCACAATTTGGCAAGAGTCCGGTCCCTGATACCCTTTATATCTAATGAGTTATAGCATCTTATTAATGATTTGTAAAGTGTTTACAACTTGATTAATAAACGTATTACGTATAAATGTACAGGCCTTTCATAAATCTTTCCCGTTTATCCATCGGGCCGAGGTCAGACAGGTTCTACAAACAAGTGGATGAAAACTTCTGGGCCAGATGCAAAGTCACACAGTTTACTGTGTGAAACATGACTGTATGCTGAAATATTAGGATTTTCCTCCAATGGAATGAAAGGGTCCAAACCGGAAAAAAGCTACAGACCAAAGGAACTATGTGGGCAGGGAGGTTTTGTTTAAGCCTGTGGTGTTGCCGCGTTAATTGTATTTACTACATGTTTGCTGATTAAGGACGATCTGCTCTTGACTGGGAAAGTCAGCAGAGAGTTATTACTTTAAATCCTGCCCTGTTGTTAGTGTCTGACTTCCTGGGAAAACATGTAGACCTTCATTTATCTCACACTCGCTGTTTAACAACAAGCTCACCTCTCCTCCTCTCCCTCCAGCAGCTTCCTGTAGGCACTGATCTCCATGTCCAGGGCCAGTTTGATGTCCAGCAGCTCCTGGTACTCTTCCAGCTGCTGCACCAACCGAGATCGCATCTCGGCCATCTCTTTCTCTTTATCATCTATCCGCCGCCGCATCAAGTCCCGCTCCCTTGACATCGCCTCCTCCAGCTCGCGCACCTTGGCCTCGCTAGTAGACAGCTGATTAACAGATAAAACACATACAGGAGGCGAGTCAATTAGGAGGCAGATCGAGCTGTCTGCCCTCTCTTTTAACGGTTTAAGCCCTGGGAATCTGCTCGCTGATCAGTGAGCGGAAGCTTAATGTTTAATCAATAAGTGGTGTTTAGTGGCGAAGGAAATTTTTTTATTTGTGGGCAATTATAACCCTCATCCACACAGCAGTGGAACCAGTAACGCCACAGCGAGAGGGGGTGACTGCCGGTATGGGTGTGAGTGTGTATACCTGTTTCTGCAGCATGCTGAGCTGGCCCGACATGCCCTCCAGTCGAATACGGGTCTGCTGCAGCTCCTCATGGGCAGCTCCCACCAAGTGGCTGTTCCTGTCGGCTGATTGGCGGGCGTTCTCCAGCTGGCAGACAGAGAGACGGTGCGGTCAGCACTGACCTGCCTGACTTAAATATGTCGCCTGAAATACAGACGATCCCCTCGGAGCTGTGTTTGCTCACCCAAATGGTTACATCCCCTGAGTTAAGTCTTTCAACTCTTTTGTAGATCAATCTATTCAGACCAGTATTCAGTTCACAAACATCAAATCATCTCGTTCACAAACAGTGTTCCGAAAATTGATTTTAACAATGGGTCTTATTAAGTAAACAAGTGTGCAGCCTTGATTGAAGTGACTTCAACAGACAAAAACTTAAATCAACTATACAGAAAATGAAATGTAGATCGAATGAAAGTTCAGACAGGAGGACTATCCCCTTGCACACTCTGGCCTAAGCTCTTGCCACTCTGTTATCGCCACCCCATAAACATGATCAGTCTAAATCAGCTAGACTTCAGCTCTGGGTGTCGACAGACGTGTGTCCTCCATCATACCGAACTTACCTTAGAGTTGTAGGTCTTCTCAATCTCCTGCTTGTAGAGGCGTAACTGATCCTCATGTTGGGCCCTCAAGTCAGTCAGAGCCTCAGCCAGCTTGCTATCGAAGTCAATCTGCCGCCCGCCGTCGATCTCCAAAACACGAGACTCGTGACGACGTTTGGACTCACACAGCTCCTACACACACACACATGGTGATGCCATCAGTCTACTTTGTTAGTTTAGTTTTTTAGATTTCCAAAATGCCTAATCTTTGACATGAGAGGATAAGAAGCTGGCGTGAAATCCTTAAGTCTCCATTAAACTTTGTGTTGATTTTTGGTTTATTTCCTTTCAGGCGGTATGTACAATTGGAAAAGAAATCACCTGTAGAGCTCTGGTTGATGAATGTAATTGCATTGATTAGTCTGACTGTGCAGTATTTCCTTGTTTAGAATTACGCAGTACCAATTGAGAAATCTACATCCCTGTTGACCTTTGACTCCTAATCATTATATTTACAATTTGGAAACCCAGGTTTGGGTCAGGACTGGACTCGGAGTCATTGTGGTTATCTGGGCATTTAATTTAGATCTTGTCAGCATTTACACTTTACTAGGTTTTATTTCTCAAGTCAAGATAAATCTGCCATGGAAAAGAATAAAAGAGGTGAGAAAAAGGAGAGTTCAGGTTTGAGACAGAACTGCATCAGGAATGCAAATCAAACAAGCAGGTGGTTGGAAGTGAATCAGTATCCTGTGGTGAAGATGAAAAGTAGGACAGATGACTTAGACAGCTGAATAAAAATAGAAGTCTACAAGTGAAGGGTGACAACCTGTTTGTAGATGTTCTTCTGGAACTCCAGTTCCTCCTTCAGGGTCTGCAGGCGGTTCTCGGCGTCCACTCTCCTCAGCATCTCATCCTGCAGCTGCCTCTTGGCATCGGCAAAGTTACCATCCAACTGGGAGGAAAAAGAGGAGGAGGGGAGAGGAGACGTTGAGAGACGAGGAATGCGAGAAGGAAAAAAGAAAAAAATTAAACCGTTTGTGTTGTGATGAGCCGTGAAGCACTCAACCCTCTTTTAAAAAGACAACCTGCAGTTCTTCAAGGTGCCAGTAGATGGAGTAAAATCACAACTTTATCTACATCACTCTAATTCATTGATAAAACAAACAGCACCAAAAGCAACCTTGTCTAACTCAGAACCTCCTCCTCATTCATAATCAACTGCCTGGAGGGTTTTCATTAAAATGACCACTTTCACTCAAGCACTTAGGAAGAAGTAGAAGAGGAAGAAGAAGAAGCACACACAGAATTTAAACTATGGCTCTCACAAATGTGACAGTTTTTCTAACAGAGGACAACAAAAGATTTGAAAACGCGGCTCTCACAGCTTTAGAGGTTCACCTTATGTAAATAATGACAGAACCACAATGGATTCAGTCCGCAACTTAGAGCCACATGCCAAGGAGTGGAGATCCTCTTAAGACGCTTGTTCTGCCACAATGAATTACTAACATGCAAATCTCCATGTTTTCTGAAGGAGCAGCTTTTTGCTTTGAGCCATGGAAACACCCCCTCCCTGACATCAATACCCATGGAAGACTTCAAATAATAAACTTGTACCTTAGCCAGCTGGGCTTTGAGGTCTTTCAGCTCAGCCTCCAGGGTTCGCTTTTCCCCCAAGGCAGTGGTGAGGGAAGCATCTTTAGAGTTGAGCAGGGCCTCCAGGTCCCTCAGCCTGGCCACAGCCGCCTCCAGGTCGGACTCCTTTTTCCCATTTCTGTAAAGGCAGAAAGGTGTGGACATTAATTTGAGCTCTCTTTGACATCTGTCTCATCCCCGTTGGCCAGTAATGGCCTCTTAAAAAGGCAGTGCCTCTTTTTTTCAGTTGTTTTTCTTTTTATCTGGCGCCAGTTGATACCCCGATGAGCCGAAGGTGCTGTGGATGTCATCTCAGGCGGCTTTGAAAATTCACACCAAAGCGCCGACTACTTAATCTCTGTTAGTTAACGTAACATTTATTTGCATTGAGTTTCGGTGTATTGTGTGAGGTACACAGCCTCTGTGCTTGAAAGTTCTCACGCTTGAGTGAATAAGACAACGAGACCGATGCTGTCGTCACCGACACCGGCAAGGGCAAATCCCCGAAAAGTCCCCAATCCCCTGCATCGGAAGGAGATTAGGAAATAAATGTGAAGTTATTTACACAGTATTTTTAGTGAAAAAGAAAGAAAAAAAAAACTATTCATCAAAAACCTGGTTAAGATATAATAGACAATATTAATCTCCTCCAGTCGATTGGACCAAATGTTGACTAAATCGGATCAATGGCTGATAAATTATGGCCAAAATACTTTTGGAGGTAGAGCTCCCCCTAATGTCAGAAATATACAACTGAACTTTCCAAAAATCAATCCAGTTCTTCCTCTTACTAATGTCTATAAGGAGTCAAAGTTTAAAATGACCCACGATATAGTTTTTGAGTTCGGTCTGGAAAACAACATTTTTGGTAAAAAAGCTCCTCCTAGTGACTAAAGTATGAACTATGAACGTAAGCCACAATGTATCCTATATAGAGATCCTTGAGTGGATTCATACGCACCACATCTGGACTAAAACCGATAGACGGTTGAGAAATTATGTCCTGACCATTTTGGAGATAAACTGAAAGACCGATCTCGCCCAAAATCAATCCAGTTTTTCCTCGTATTAAAGCCTAAGTGGGTATACAATTTGAAATGAACCCATGATATACTTTGAAGACTGAACTGGAGCAACACATCATTGGGCTTTTATGAACCCTCGGTGCGGAGTAAGAGTCCTTTCAACTGTTCGTGGAACTTGCATTTGTTACGCATGAGTTTGTGCACCTCATCTCCTCTATACAGGAAATAATTTAGAGTTGTGGTTGGAAGGAAAAGAAAGTTGGACGCAGCAATGGAAAAGAAATACATTTCTAGCAGATGAGGAGGAGAGCGGCGGGGGGGGAGAGGTTGCAAACAGCATAGGTGGTTCAGACACAGCCAAGGAGGAAATGGACTGCCTGTTATTCTATTTTGCCTCGCGGGCCAGTCTTCATTGTCGCTAATAATGGCCATCTGCTGGGGGAGATGGCTTCCAGGCGTCTCAGGAAGACCTCAGAGTTCTCCAGTCACCGACAGCCGGGAATTAGTACCAGCACACAGAATGAGACACAGATACACTCTAACTCTGACACCAGCACACTCACAATGAGATAAAGTTGTTCCACAGCTGATTAACAATTTACAACGGAGATCCAGTCCATTCACAAGCTATTACCCTCGGAGTGAGACTGTAATTTATTGGCTTATGACACGGCAATCAATATCTATTACTGCGTTCAGTAAACAGCAATACGGCTTTTGAAGAGGCTGAAAATGCAAATTGACTTGCTGAAAGGAGTCGGAACAAAGAGAGAAAACGAAACTAGTGGAAAAGCTAAACTGCACCGTAGCAGCGTGCTTCGAGGAAAAAAAACAGAAGAAAAAAAAACAGAAAAGGGCTGAAAGGTGAATAAGCTGTAAAAATAATCTTTTACATCCATGAAAATTCTACACTCAAATCAAAATAAAACGTATAATGATGATTTCCAGGAGTAAAATAGGGCTTCTAGAATTGGAAAGGGTAATTACAAAACAAAGACCCCCCTGATTATACATTGTTCTGACAGAAAAAAGCCCAGCCAGTGTTTGAGTGGGTCCGGATCACATCAGAATCATGGCTACCTGTGCACAAATCTACACAGCCAACATGTACCATAAAATCCACTGAACGAGGCTTAGTTTTATTTTCACTACGAGCATATGTAGACTACGGTAACTCAACAATCCCCTTTTCCAGGGGAGTCACTGAATATAAACTAGACCTATGCCTTCGTCCCAGACAGTAAGGGCATATCCCCAAAAAGTAGAGTAAGTAAAGAATAAGCTCCCCCTACTGTGTAAAAAGGGAACTATTTGCGTGACTAAAACATGATGTATACAAGATGGATAGCTTTGAGTGGATTCATGTGCACCAATTAGGAATAAATCCAAATAGGTGCATAATTGGTGAGGTCGATTGGCGCTGAGAGGCCTAGTTTGATGAATTCAGCAAACATGCGCCATGAACGCACACTAATCCGAGCTACCACGGCTCAAAACATCTCGCAAGTAAACCACAAAACACAAATCCTGTCATTTGTAACACAGTAAGGACAGAACAGAGGAGGAACTACCCCGCAAAACACACCTCAAATTTGACTCACCCTGAGGAATAAACGTTTCATGAAGCTAACGTTGGCAGAGCGGTTTAAGCTAGCTAAAGAACAGAGGCAGCCAAGAGCCCCGAAGTCCCTGAACGAAACCAACATATAACATGATGGACTGAACGAGGCTTACAAAGTTTTATTTTCGCTACAAAATGTTGTACAATTGTTTTTAAGAACGCACGGCGGGTAGAACGGAGCGTAAATTAATTTCAACAGTTCAGAATAAATACACAATGCCGACTCGCCTTTCTTCCACTGTAGTCTTTCATAATAAGAGCACTTAAAATACTTTACTCAGTATGATTTTAAAACTTAAAAATATCAGAATCGGCCTAAACCAGTATTGGCAGGTCAGACTTTATAAAAACTGGGGATCGATGATTGTCCAAGAAAAATTGCAATTAGTGCACCTTTTGTAATAACAGGAACAGGTGTCTTTATGTAGAAGGGGAACTCATCAGGTGGATTCCTTTTTAGCAGAACATATAACTTTAATTAACATTGATGCTTTTTGGTCAGGTTTTTCTATAGTTATTATTTTTATTATTTATTGATGCTTTTATCTGCTTTTACTTTGGAGCACTTTGAAATTTGATCCAAATGTAAAGTGCATTATAAATTAAATGTATTATTATTATTATTATTATTATTCCGACTGGATCACAGAGAAAAATTGTTTACTTTTCAACCCAGCTGAAAAAGTTCTCAACACACAGAAAAAAAGCCTGCATCTGAGAGGAGCACACACACACACACACACACATGCTCAGCATTAACACATCTTTGAGCTGCAATGGCTGGAGCTCCTGGGAGAACATGTTAGCCATCAGAAAGCGTGGAGGTGCATATTGAACAGGTGGTTTAGTGACTGGATTAAAACGAGGAGTGGTTACTTCTGTGAAAGTATCTGTGTGCGAGTTTAACCAGCTCTGGCTGGGCTGTGTAAACTCCTCCTCCAAGGCTGCCGTTGTAATAGTGGAACATTTTTAATTCACCACAAAGCTGCCCACACATTATGGACTTTAAAAATGAACCCAAACAACCAGAACAGGAATGAGAGACAAAGAGATGTTTGCTTTTTTTACTAACTGGGCTGCTTAAAGTAAATGCAATAGCAATGTGTACATGTACACACACACGTTCCTATTTTAATCTATATAGCACTTTAGCTACTCGTTAATACGCCCTCCAATTAAATATTTTAATAGTGTGATTCAGCAGGTGAATGTTTGTGAGCCGCTGTGATGTTCATTAGTGGCTAATGGGACCAGTGGATCGGCTCTAGCAGTGGATTATTGGACAGAAGTGAGTTCCGTACGGCGACATTTATACATGTCTTTATACATTAATGTAAAGATAATGAAAATCAGTTACAGCAGAATTACATACAGTGAATTAAAATCTCTTATATCAGTGCAAGAAGCTCCTGTGTGATTCTCAAACAGGAAAAAAAAAAAAGAAGGAAAAGAGCCAAATACTTAAAGGTAATGCTGTGTTTACCACGTATAATGTGTAACGTGTTTGTTTAACGTATTAGCAGGTTATTAGTAGAACACACAAGCTACAACTGAGCCTGATGGGAAAATCACTCTCTGGGTATGTCCCCAAAAAAAACAGAGTTTGACAAAACAAATTAAAAATTCAATCTGAAATCCTGAAGGTAGCAGGAATGTTGGTAAGTTTCATGGCAATACTTTCCGTAGTCAAAACATTTCAATCCCAATTCAAGGGTTCACCCTCACGATGGCAGAACTGATGAGGTCATTCAACCACCCTGACTGTCTGTACAAAGATTTATCTGCCAGTCCACCACATGATGAGGTATTTCACAGACTGAGTGAACATTATGAGCTGCTGTCGGTGCGGGAAAAAAATCCCCAAGGGAACAAATTTTATGGTAGTCCGGCCAGCAATTACTTAATAACTTTAATCAACTTAATATTCACGTCTGAGGAAACAAGAGGACCAACTCACCAACAGAATTTTAGATACACAGCATGGTGACACATCCAATGAGATGAACCCAGTGGTAAGTGGAATTAGAGAGACATTCACATACAGCAGGGAGGTGAAGTATTAATAATAATATCATTATTAAATTAACTTTATTTGAACAGCCTCGGGCAGGGAATTCCATAGCCCGGGACCCCTGATGGCAAAAGTTAGATTCCCCTCTGGTCGCCAGCTTCAACCTGCTGACCACCAGCATGTTACAGGAGGCGCATAGGCGGTTCAAAGCTCTGTGAAGTAACTGGGTGCCACCATGTTGGGCCATAAAGGTTATGAAAAGAATCTGCTTGTGATTGGCAGCTAATAAGGGGAGGCAAATATCGTGTGGTAGAACATTGTGGTTCTTACCGACTCTGTGCGTCGATGTAATGATATGACCAAAGACATGAAAAATCTGGGTCATAATTCATTTACTTTTTTAATTATTTATCTCCACAAACTGTACAAATTGTCGTCATCTTGTGTGCTGCAACTTTTGTGCAACGCTCAAAGTTAAGTTCCAATTATTGAGCCCAAAGTTTGATTAAAAACATAGAATTTTTGGATTAGGCCAAATAACAATGTTCCAGTACAGGTGCGATCTTAGAAAGAGACTTCACCAGAATAAATATGGCCCTTAAAAGCATTGTTTGTCAATGTTAAGCTGTGTTTCACGTCCTGGCACCAAGTTTCACATTTTTCTGGTGGTTTATAATGTATTAATAATAATATAACTTTATTTAAAGGTGAACTTTTCATACAAGGTATGTAGCTCAAAGTGCTTTATGAACAAAAACGGCACATTAAAACACGAAAAAAATGAAGTGACATGATAAAAAAGATGTAATGGACAGTAGGAGGGTGACATTAATTAAAAGCTGAAGCAAATAAATTGGCTTTTAGCTGGCGTTCAGTTAATTAAAACCAAATGTATCCAGAGTCACGCTGCTTATCTGCTGCCCTTTGTAAAATTACACGATAGGACATAGAAATCTTCACAATTTTTAGGAGAAGTTTGAGCCTGTGGCAAAATTAAAATCTCCTAATTGATCTAATTTTTGTTTCCAAAAGCGGCTCCAGCCGTCTGGAAACAAAAGTCCAGCAGAATATAATGGAAAATGTCTGACAAAAAAATGGTTTGGTCTCTGACTCCCTATAATGAGACATTTATCAATTTGTAAAATCACTGCATTTAATACAGACTAAGAGTAAATGTGGAGTAGATTTGTAGACACCCATATAAGGAATAGACAAAAGGAATAGTTTTGGATGATTTAGCCGTCGTAGCTCCTTCATGACAAAATATTTAAAAGCATTAAGCTGCTGCAACAAAGAGTCATTTTTCTTTTAACAGACACGAAATTTTAGACATACGTGTATCACTGACAATAATCACATGGAAATAAACAAACACCAGAACAATGGCCACGCGGTCCAAAACCAGAACCTCGGTTCAACATAGACAGAACGGCGCCATTGTTTAATTTTCTCTGCAGGTTTCCTCAAGGATGATGATCCTGTATGTCGACTTTAAACCACGCGTGGAGCGCGCAGAGAGTGGATGGATTTTGGAAACCCTGGTCAGTGTGTGTGTGTTTTTGTCTCCCTTTAGTCTGTGTGCGTGTCTGTGTGCGGGGGTGTATTTTTGCATGTTTGAGTCTCTTCTCCTGCACTGTGTGGGAGTGTTGGCTGCAAACCCTGTGTCTACTGGTTGAAGTGCACTCTGTGTGTGTGTGTGTGTGTGTGTGTGTGTGTGTGTGTGTAAGGCCTCAGCTCTAAATGGGTTTGCTGGCACATACTTGTGTGTCCTCATAGACTATTTACATAATCCAGTGTATGAGCTCTTCATACGGACGTTTGTTTTACACCACCTGTTTATAGATCCCAGTATAAGACTTGTGTGATTAGAGAGCTTCAGTATAAATATCTCCCGACTTTCTGTTTACACTCCATCAGAAGCCTCGCAGTCTGCGCTCGGAACACGTGCGGCGTCACTCGGCTGTAATTTCTAAAGAATCACATCATTAATATTTACAGTGCAACACCAAGACAGCATGAAACCAACAAATGCGGAGCTGAAAATGTTGCAGCGCCGACACAAATTACATATTACGTCTGGGAAATTAAGTAAAAAAACGTTTTAAAAAAAACCAGAGATGGATCTTTGTGCCAAGAGGACGGCGCAGCACACTTCATATTCTGGACTGAAAGTGTAAATTCGGGGGAAAATTATTGATATTTTTTGAGTGTAGACCACTCGCCTTATTTCTTTCCTCCCACACAAAAAATGTCTGCACTTTTGAAATAAAACATTACTGCGAAATAATAAACATCTATCATCTTTCCGCCGCTTCAATCTGCCCCATCAAAGCCTTTTCAAAGCTCTTTTTCCCTTCTCAATTGAGAAATCACACATTTTGAAGCAGAGACAAAATGGGAGCTATTGGCTGTGTATGACAGGGCAGAGGAGGGAAGGAGGGGCCGGTGGGGTGGGAGAGTGTGAAATGGAAATGTGAAAAAGAAAGAGACCAAAAAGAAAAAGGAAGAGGGGGAATAATAGGAGAGGAGAAATCTGAGGAGCAGGAGCGGGAATGTGTTGGCTCGGCTCCCAGACTCAAGGATGACTCACAGCTATCCTTGTGCGCCGCAGTAACGAGAAACGAACCCCACCTCGTGGAGTGAAAGAGAGGAAAAAAAACCACTGCCCCCCCCCCCCCCTCCTCCTGTTTTGCTATGCCATTGCCATGGCAACCGAGGCCTTTTCGTTAGGACTGCTAGTATGCCACGGTGTGGACGCAATGGAATTTAAAAAAAAAATAAGACTTTCCTCAGCAGATTTCAGAAATATGAGATCTGGAGCGCTTTTAGAACACAACAACCCATAATTTACACAAGATACAACGGCCAATTTCACTGGAGCCCCCGAACTGAAAAAAAAAAAAAGGGCTTTACGAGACCTTGGAAACTCCAACGAGACAATCAGCAGATGAAACTAAGGTGAAACCTCAACTGGAGACATGGATTAAGTCTCTTTAGGAGGATCTGTGAAAAACTTTTCACAATTTGAATTCATCAATCTGGATTTATAAAGGCAACTAAAACACATTTTGCAGAACCTAAGAGAAAAATGTTCATGGCACTTTGCCAGACCTACAATTCAAAACACTTGAGGTTATACAGTTTAAATATCTGACCTTTAACTGCCTCGTTTTTTCCACTTCGCAAAACAAAATCCATGCTCTCACTTCTGAAGGTCAAACCAGTCCCCCACATTTAGAGCACCAGAATCTGGCGGATCCAGTTTTTCCAAGATAAACTAAAAGCCATTTACACCTTTGCATCTATAACATTATAGTTAGAGGTAAGTTTAGACTTTTCTTTTTGCCAAGGCTTTGAACAGCTTAGATTTGATTGAAATGATTACCGTCACAGCGGCAGAACTTCGTTTTTGATTGGCGTCATGCTCCGCCCTCATCACTCCCTGTAGATGTGGTAATATAGAGATATTGGGGAGTGTTTAACGAGCGTATCGGACCCTGAAGCTGGGCCTACAGGTGGACTCTGGAGCGGAAAGTGCAGGCAGCAATAAAGGAAGAGCAGCAGCAGCAATAAAGGAAGAGCAGCAGCAGCAGCGACAGGCAGAGGGAGAAATGGGAAATTGTTGCTTCTTAATTTGGGAGGGTGTGGCGCGTCACGGGTTTGTGTGTATTTACAACAGGGCACACCGAGCTGTTTGTCTGCACCAGACTAGCTTGCAGGCTTTGCTCCGTGAATGCTTAATTCGCTTGATTTGTATTCCAATTACTCTGGGTAATTCACAAACCTCACACCAAGGAAAAATAAATAAATACAAGAAATTCTGGAAAGACACGTCTCTGTTGATTTTCTTGAACATTTTCAACGTTGTGAGCAATTAATCCTATTTTACATTTTAAGTAGCAGAAATCTCAAATTAATATTTCCCTCCCTGGACGAATAAAACCAATTTGATCCGCAAGGCTGGTTTGTGCTGGAGCGAAGTGTGTTGACCAATATTCCAGGGGATGAAGGATCCATGAAGAACAAAGTAGCTGTGGGGGTCTCTGATATGTACATGCACCGGTTCACCTGGGAGCTGCCCACTACTGCTGCAGCTTTGTGCTGTTTTCCACAGAGCAGCTCCCCTGCAGCAATGGGGGGAGTTAGTGTTTGAAAGAATAGCACATGGGTACGTCTGCTGAAGCTGTGGAGGAGCAGGGGGGGGGGGGCTCATATCTCAGCCAGTGTGCTTAACGCAGTGACTCTTTGTAAGGGGCTGCAATAGTAACAAACGATTCATCACCTCGTCCATTTCCTGTAGTACTATTTAAAGAATTCCTCTGACATGCAGGATCAGTGTTCAATGATCCATATGGTATGTTCCTGTATAAACACACACCCACACACTCACACACACACACACACACACAGCCCCACCCACCCACACACAGGTCTGGTGAGCATGTATGGGCACAAGTGGGTGGGGTTTCCCCGATGACTCACCGCTCAAACATTGTGGAAAAAAAGGGGTTCTCCCAATTTCCCTATAGAATTAACATGTTCCTTTCTCCAGTAGTCAGAGCGGACCCCCCCCTCCTCCCACCGCTACTACGTTCAGTTTGACTCGTGACAGAGCCGCTTCATGTGGACATCAGTGGAGGGAAAAGGTGAAGAGGAAGGGTGTGTTATAGTCAACAGGCTCATGGAACCAGGAGTAGATAGGCAGCAGGAAAACATGCTGCCCTATAATACAATACTGGTTTAATTAGCCGTTACGATAAACGATGAGCCGCAAATAATCTCAATTGTCTATACAAGCTCATGAAATAGCCAAAAATTCCCATCACATACTCTCTGAGCCCACGTCGTTTGTTACGTCGGTCCAATCATCCGATACCCCTTTAATCATTCACCTAAATGTTGAGAAAAAAAGCCTCACTTCAATCATTGTGGGCATTTTAAGGTCCCAGATAGGAATTTTGGAATAGGAGAAGAGAACTATCTAAATTACAGAAATAGTTATTTCTAAAGGCAAAGGGAAACCCCTGCATGCCCAATTTGGGCGGGGTCATAAAAACAGGGGAACTTCTTCTTTTAAACTAATTCTGACTTTGAGAATAAACTTTAAAAATCATCTTTCAGAAAAGACCAGGAGCGAGAAGAATAAAAAAAAAGGTCCAACTAATCTGGAGTTTCCTACCCGTGCTGTGACACTATGGCAATAGAACACGCAGTAAAACAAATATTCCAGGCTGACACATGACTGCTTCCTGTGTCTCCCGGGGGAAGAGGAACACAAAATAAGGGATTGTGTGATTGTGTGTGTGTGTGTGAGTGTGTGTTAACCACCAAAAAAACCAACAACGCAGCCTTTGCCAGTGGTCACCTGCTCGGTCACCATGTGGCAGAAGGGAACAGAGTTCCCAGTGTCCTCAAGTTTTAAAGCAGAGCAAATGTCGAGCGTGTCTGATGGGTTTCACTTCTGACGACGCCACCAGAGGAGGAGGAGAGAACAGAGTGGGAAGGCAACATTTTCTCATGGTAAACTCTGGCCTTTGTCAAGCTGTCCACAAAACAGACTGAACAGAAATATGTGATTTCTTTGTCCCATTCATGCTTATTTGATCATGTAGATGTTCAAACATAGTGTCAGTCAAAGATTTGTGTCCACACACATGAAAATGACAAAACCATCTCTTGTTCCTCCTCCCTGCATGATTCGCTGATCAATCATCAGAGAGGGAGTCAGCCGCCGGCTTCCAGGTTATCTTTGTCTTGGTTTATAATCAACTATCCCTGGTACTAAATCAGATTATCTCCAATGATTAAGACGGCTGCCAGGATACTGCGTCTCCCTTTTATGTTTACATGACGCCATGACAACTCAGAGTACACATGAACGCAGAAGTAAAGAGGAGAAATGGCACTCATGAAGTCAAATAAGAAAAGTAACAATGCCCACGGCGACATTCAAGCTAGTCTTGGGGGAGAGAAACAACCCGGACCAAACCTGAAAGACATCGATACGGAAGCGCTTTACTACCATGAGAGAGAAAAAAAAATGTATGAGTATAATTACATAACTTGAAAAATAAAAAAAAAACAAAAAAACATAACGTGATAGATTTAACGTAATAACTTGATCATTTTTATATTTTAAAGTGATCATTTTGAAAATTATCCATCACGTTAAAACGTGAAGGTCATCACGTTATAACTTGAAAATAATGTAAAAACGTGAAAAATGATCACTTCATAATGTGGTAACGTGAAAATTCTTGTCTCCACTCTCGCTGAAAGTGGAGACATTTTACCAAAAGCACAAATTCTCTGCATGTCTGTAGCGTTGCAATAACTGCAAAGCGTCTCAATTTGCAGTAAAATTCTCAAGAATCCTCCAAGTTGATCTTGAAACCTCATTTATGTTGCATGTTTTTACACCTTATTGTGTTCTAGTCCCGTTTCATGAGGCAGAGCCCTCTTTTCAGCTGCATACAGTTACAGTAATACTCCGTGGGTATAAAATGAAACGCTGCTATTGTTAGCTGTAAGCTAAACTAAACCCATGTGGAGTTTATGGGACTGTGATGACTTTCCGTCAGCATTCTTCTTCTTATGCTGGCCTGTGAGGAAAGAGCATGTGCTGCCTGGTCTGTAACAAAGTGGAAGTTGTGGGATGAGCTTTTTTTTGATTGGACATTCTCACGCAAAGGCAGAGCGGACTGGCACTGAATCCTGACCGGAGACACCAAACGCTCTCTGGTGAGAGTGGGAGAGAACAAGCAGTACACATCCAGAGCAAAACGTGGGACTTGGCACCACATGGCATAAGGTGGGTTCTAAAATGCTGAAAATGTCGTTAAGTTGACATTCCTCTGCGTTCCTGCAATTGTCTAAACATGGGTCTAATGTTCGCTGTGGCCAACCCCACCCATCTGGCCCAAATGCCTGCTGAGGCACAAGAGTGTGTGAATGGAAAAATACCATTTCAGCTGTGCATAAAAAAACATCTTTACACAGCAGCAAAGAAGAATACTGAAGGACTCAAATGATTATAGGTTTTCACCGTTTAATTATCTCAGCCAGAAAGGATACTATGAAAAAGGATATCCACGCTTACTTTTTATTGGATTTTTATCTTTTAACTTATTATCTTAGACATCTGTAAATTGACCATAAAATGACAAATAATATGTTTTCAAAGAAAGAAAGTAAAAGACAGTCAGACTTATACAATTATTTCATGGTGAATAGTTGTATATCATAGAAAATTGTCTATTTTAATTAACCTTTTTGGTAAAATATGTTTTTAAAAAACTATTTGACCCTTTTTTTAAACTTTTTTTGTATCAAGTTACATAACTCAAAAAACAACAACATACTTTTGGTATAAGCTATGGTTTAAGCCTCATCCTCGGTGGCCCTTTAACCTATGGTGTTTCCCAGGGCTCCATCCTTGGCCCCTTACTCTTTAAAAATATACATGCTGCCACTGGGTCATGTTATATATATATTTCTCAATAAGAAATAGTGACTGAGAATGAGCTTAACCAAAGACTTGAGCAGGACATTAAAGGGTTTTAATCAGCCTGTCCAATCATTATATAAGTGGAACAAAAGAAGATAGTCAGGGAACTGAAACAGAACAAAAAAAAACACATTAAGATGTAGAAACCTGGCTTCTCATCACATTCCCTCATTATAGTTCCTCTGTCCTAATAAACAAGAGCAAAGTTAATGTGGAACATGTGAGACTCAAACACCAGTTTAAAGAGCTCCCTTTCAAAGTCTGAGCCATGTTTGTATTACTCTAGAACTGCTTCAAAGATCCAATTCAGCTTGTATTTATTTCAGAGTTATTGCAGATCTGGAAAGGGTACAGTTGTTACATAACTTTAAAAACGGGGTGGGAACATTGGGAACTAACTTTATCCTCTCCTAATGGGACGGTCCTAAGAAAGAAAGAAAGAAAGAAAGAGAGAGAGAGAGAGAAAGAAAGAGCGAGAAAGAGAGAAAGAGAGCGAGAGAGAGACTCTGTGGAGTCCCACCATCTTAAAAGCGATTTTGTCAATCCACGTGCAAGTGAGTCATAGACGGCTCGGCTGGCTCTGACAGTTCTATGGAAACTCTAATTCTATGAACTTCATTCTAGCGCACACACAAACATATACATACACACGCACCCACATACATACATACACACACACACACACACACACAAACAGAAAAAACAACAGCCTGCCAAAACCTTGGCCCTGCACAGAGTCAAAGACCGACTCTCATTACCCGTCCACCAATAAACCGTACGTTTACAGGACTGCCACATGTTTTCCATCGTGAAATATTCTGTTTGGGCCTAAGAGAACAAATAGTTACCAGACCAGCCAACAGAACCTTCACATACTCTCAGCAGACGTTAGGGGGACTATCTGTAATCTGTAGGACGTCTGTTAAAAGTCCTTTTACTAAAGTCTAATCTCAAGGTAGAGTTCAGCGACATTATGAGTCATATGTGTAACAAGGAAAGGTCATAAACAGGAATAAACCGGAATACTCCTGCAAAATAAAAGTACTACTGGAAAATAAAATTACTAGTAGGAAATAAAAATACTAGTAGGAAATAGAAGTACTACTGGAAAATAAAAGTACTAGTAGGAAATAAAAGTACTAGTAGGAAATAAAAGTACTAGTAGGAAATAAAAGTACTACTAGTAAATAAAAGTACTACTGGAAAATAAAAGTACTACTAGGAAATAAAAGTACTACTGGAAAATAAAAGTACTACTGGAAAATAAAAGTACTACTAGGAAATAAAAGTACTACAAGGAAATAAAAGTACTACTGGAAAATAAAAGTACTAGTAGGAAATAGAAGTACTAATGGAAAATAAAAGTACTACTAGGAAATAAAAGTACTACTGGAAAATAAAAGTACTACTAGGAAATAAAAGTACTACTGGAAAATGAAAGTACTACCAGGAAATAAAAGTACTACTGGAAAATAAAAGTACTACTAGGAAATAAAAGTACTACTGGAAAATAAAAGTACTACCAGGAAATAAAAGTACTACCAGGAAATAAAAGTACTACCAGGAAATAAAAGTACTACTGGAAAATAAAAGTACAAAAGTGAAACTTTGGTGACTTTCTCTGAGCTTTTTTTAAAAGTTTTAAGTGTTTGTCACACAAGTCAAGTTGTTTGAATGCTTAGAGTCGTAATCTGGGCTTGTTAGGAGTTTTTTTTTGAACATCTTGAGAGAAAAACTATTATTATTATTATTATCACACATTAATAAAAAGGTTGAACAGTCCCTCCATCCATCCATCCATCCATCCATCCATCCATCTTCTGTGGCTGCTTATTAAGTTCAGGGTCCCTTCCAAATAAATGAAAGCCATATGTTCAGCCATAACTTTATGACCACTGTGTTCTGACACCTTTCTATCAGAACCAGCAATTAGCGCTACAGCAGCTCTTTGTCACTCCCCATAATCAAATCAACCTCAACCAGTTCAGCATCTGTCCACCCTGAGACCCCTCCGGTAGGTCCGAACCACTGCAGACTGGGAAAACCCAGTGTTCAGACTCTCAGACAAGTCCAGCCATCGCAAGCTGGCCCCTGTCAAACTCGCTCAGATCAATTTCCTTTCTCCTAATTCTGATCATCACTTTTTGATTAATGCAGCTGACAGACAGACTAACCAACTAATTCAGGCATAAATATTACCTCCATGTAGGATAATAATGCTCAGAGTAGGTCATTATTAGACGTCTCTCTTACTGGTCTAGCTCTCAGTGTTAGTCGTTGAACAGGAGACACTTTACATCTGCTGTTGTTTAAGACCTATTCATTAATAAATTATACATCACTGCTGTTTGAACTAGAAAAATATCTGTTTTTCAGGCTCTTCAATGTGGAGCGGTATCTTTAATGTCCTGCTGCCTCGTGTGGTACAATTTACATCACAGCCAGAAAACCTAACAAAACAACTCCTCTGTGACTTCTTCTCTGCCCCGGTGTGACTCGCTGTGACTCGCTGTGACTCGCTGTGACTGACGATTGTCTGCTGTCACGTAACACCAGCTGAGCTCACGGTGGGGGAAAGAGGGTTTCCCCCGAGGCGACCAGAGCAGCGGTAGAAGAATGAGATCAGACGGCGTGAGAGAAGACGTCGAGCAGAGAGATGAAATCTGCCGCTGTTGCTGGTTGGCGGTTTGCTGACTGTTTTGTTGTTAGTCCGTGTAAGGTTCATCTTCTGGAGATCTAATCTGAGAGAATGTTTGATTTGTTCACGTCCTGCTCGACATTCTAATCCTAGAGGCTGGTGGAGACGAGGCCGTGCTTGAGAGAGAAATGAAAGAATTCAGGATGAAGACAGGTGTAATTAACGACATTAACGACAGCGGCTCCGAGCCAACAAGGACGAGGGACTGGGATTCTCCCACTGCTCAATGAAGGACTTCTACCTGCATCTCTGCTATGTGCTTACGACAGCGATTACAGAAGCTGACAGATGAAGAGACATCTCTCTGCTGACATCACTTCATGGTAATCCATCAATCACCAGGTTAAACGTAAAGCCTTTTCCTAACTTCAAAACAATGAGAATGAGACAAACTTACTTCCCACTAAATCCACACAACATTTTGTTTGTGTTTACATAATCGGTCTTTCAGACGTTGGAGAATCTGTACAGAATAATGTCCAACTTAGACTTTACGCTGAAGTTCTCATATATCAACATATTACATAGTTTGCTTCAATAACCTTTAAGATTCGCATTTTAAACAAACAAAACAAAAAAACAAAAATACAATAAAACCGGGTTTTAGAACAAATATAACTAATTTTATTAAACAATTGTTATACTATTTTATTAAACATTTTGCCCCAGCGGATCAATAAAATATTCAGATTCTGATTTGTTTGCGTATTTACTGGAGTTTCCCAAATACTTTCTACAAAGACTTTTACAGTACTTTCTGTTTGATGCACTCAAACAGATTTTTCTATTTTGTTTTAAAGATTGTTTTGGGCCCTTATGTCTTCATTGATAGGACAGACAGACCAGAGGCAGGGAGAAAGAGATGCCAGGGTTAGTTTCTGCTACACAGTCAGAGGTACTTTCCTACTTGCTTAACAAAACAAAGACGCCATGATGACGTACTGTTGCCATCAGACTATTGGAAGAAAGCAGCAAAGCATTTAAAGAATCTCTACTCCAGCAGAGGTGGAGTTCAGGCTCGTTCTTGTCCATTTTAGGAAGAGACATTTCATCTCCTGAGGATTAATGTGAACAACCTGCATCAGTCCTCCTGTTATTCCTAACTAGGGCCAATAATAGCACAGCGGTATAATGGGTAACCTAAATTTTAATGGGCTAGACGTCTAAAGTTTCACTGGAGATAGATATATAGAGTGTTAGACTATTTTTTATATTAGAAAGCCTTTCTCTGGAAACTCCTACTTCTATTTTCTCCTCAGAGACAGGTTGGCTAAATAATGTCTGTGTTTTTGATGTTGTATGCATAAATGTCAGTATGTCATATGTAGAAAATAGTGAAATATAAAATTAAGTGGTGAAATAGAACTTAAAATAAGTCACAGTAACATTTCCCATTATTATATTTTAATCGATCCTTATATCCATTTGTATTATTATTGTCGTTATATTAACTTTACATTATATTGAATTATCTGAATGGGCTGTTATGGGAAATGTAGTTAATTTATAAAACACACAGTTAATTTATATAGACACTAAAGGAATTATGGGTAATTATAATGTTTATAACACATAAAAGAAGTTATAGTAATAAAAAAAAATGCTAAAAGTGATACCAATCTCTTTCTGTATTATTGGTCATATTTTAACTAGGCTCTGTAATGGAAATGGAAGGAGGTGGAAATGTGCTTAATCTGATTATTGCACTTCCTAAATGGATTAATCCATGAACATAAGAGATCTTTGTACTATTTTCTTCCACGGTTTCAGTCTGAGGGGCGTGTTGTGCCACGCTGAGTCGACATCAGCCGTTCTATCTAACATTGTTCCAGCAAACTGGCTGGCAGAGATGTCGGAGGGCGTTGTCGACCTGCTTCCAAACCAAACTCTGCCGAGGTAGTTCCTTTCTTTTGTATGTATTGAAAATAGATCTGATCCAGACACGGGCGCGGCTGTTTCCTTTCAAACCTCGACGGTTGAGTCTCAATCTTATCATCTATGCTAATATGTTAATTATTCATCTCCATTATTGATTATTTGATCTAATAAATTTGAGGAAGTATTTCTACACTTCTAGCGTTGTGCCCAAACATGAAGATGTTTAGCTAAGCAGAATCTTTTCACGTTTTTTCCGATTCAACTTAAGCTACTTTAGAATGTTAGTTACTCACTAGCTTTTTATTACGCTGAAAAATTAAGTTCCATTTGCCATTTAGAAATTTTTGTAACTCATTAATAAACGGCCAAATGTGCTGCAGAACTTTTGTCTTACCAAAAAGGGACCCACATTGATAAATAGAGATATTTGTTATAAGTTGTTAACAAATGTTTACAAATGTCTCTTAATTATAACCTTACTATAAACTATTTTTAAATCATTTAAAAAGGCAATCTTACTGGAAAGTGTACAGTAAATCTAAGCGTAATAAAGAAGCTGGGAATAGAATATAGAATATATAATTTATCAAAGTTAACTTTTTCATATACACTGTCAAATGATTTGAGCTCTGTAGTTAAACATATGACTGTAACTGAAAATCTACATTTGTTGCATTAAATCTGTTTGGGTGGAGCGTAAAGGAGGGAGCTGGGGAGCGAGGCCTGCCGGTGCCAGGGATTATCTGGTTATCCAACGTAGACTCTTGCTTCACAGCTGGAGGACCGACTGGGCAGGAGACAGCAGGCAGATGGACTAATCCAATATTAAAGAGCAATGACTAAACAAAGTCTAGATGAATCTGGGCCTACTCTGTAGCTCATAGTTTCCCCGACCTACTTTATTTCCTGAACTTGCATATCTGGTTTCAGGATTCACACCTCATTTTTACAGCCCCACATTCCACAGACGCCTGCTTCGTCAAGAGTGTTGAATCATTTAAAAGTTAAACATTACTGTGGGGAGAAAACAACCTTTCTGGACCAACAGCTCGAGGTTTTTCAGCAGGCTGGACATGCGTTAGTTGCACTAGTCTGACATACAAAGATGCGCCTGTGAGGAGAAGAAGTGTCATGCCCTCCGGCTGAACTGGTGTGTCTGGTCAACTGACATGGAGTGTCGGCTCCACCTGCTCATACAATTAACAAAAACTGAAAGGAATAGGGACAATATAGTTTATTAAAGATTGTAATAGACTATATATGGAAACAAATTCAGACTCGAGAAGCAAAAAGTGTTTATTTTGTCTTGAAAATTCAGGGGGAAAAAGTCCCCCTAATGAGTGAAATGTAAATAATGGCACTACAGTATGAAAAATACAAGTTGGATTAAGGAGGTTTTTCTTGGAGAAAAAAAGTCTCCTCCTAGGGATCAAAGTATGAACTATTCGCGTAAAACATGTCATGTACAAAAGAGACCTCCCCCGTTTGATTAATATGCATTAAATTTGTATTAAATCGTTATAAATAAAACTTATTATTATTAAATCGGAGCAATGGTTGTGAAATTATGGTCAGAAACTTTGATTTAGGTGGCGATAACTCTCCGCCTATTGGTGGAAATATGCAACCGAGCATTCCCCTTTTCAATCCAGTTCTTCCTCACATTAAGGTATATGGGGTTGTAAAATTTGAAAGTGATCCATGATATGGATTTTGAGTTATTGCGTTAACACGAAGGATCTGTGGCGGATGTGGCTATGACCTTGGCATAATGTCTCGTTTTTGAGGATATAAATATATATATAAATTCAGATTCTTCACTCCGACTGTTGATTTGTGGCCCCCAGGGGGAGAAAACACGTTTTAGAAATTATTTTCCACAGGTAGCTTTAGCAGGTGATGATGCACTTTCACTCTCACAGGGTTTAATCTGTTTCAATGTTTGTGTTTTAATGCCGTGATCAAACTATATTCTGATGATACCTGTTTAATGCATTTTGCGTAAGGGCCCTCTGACCACTGATGTCCTGTTTTAAACATGGAATGTTGAATCTCCGGTCTGTACGCTTGGGAGTATTAATAAAGTGACCGTAACCATTCACAACAAGTCATCAAGTTGTGGGTCATGGTGGTCCGGTGTTTGTCTGCTGCTGTTGCCACTTGAAGCTGGTCTCAGCGGCCGCTCAAAGCAGCCCTTCCATGTATATTAATAAACCCGACTTCTTGCTACACAGTCAGCCCATTCCAGAAGCCATGAAAAACCTCTGAGTCACCACACAGTCACATGGTTGAAACAGGACTCCCAGGCCTCCATGGCAACCAAACATCAAACAGACTGGATAAAGTGTGGCAGATAGAGCCGGCCCATTCTGGACTGAATGACTCTTTTCCACCACACTTGCGTCAAACGGGGCCTGCCTTTTTTGGCAGACAATAACGCTGCAGGAAGCAGGATTTACTTTTTTTCAACAAAGTAGGAGGAGAATTGCAAAAAGGCACAAACAAACGCATTACGATACTGTCAACATTTGCAGATTGCATGAGGGCTTCTATCCAGAGCTGAACCCACCTACAGTCAGAGCAAAGAAAACCACAGATTGATGAGGATGGGACAAAGCTGACACAGACAGAGGAGGACAAAAGAGGCTCATTAAAGGCACATTTCCCTAAAAAATTGTCACACTCTTTTTCTCGTTTCCAGTTTAGCGTACATTCACATGACCACACTTCAGACTTCACATTCAATAGTGATGCCAACTAAGTGACAATAACACTAGTGTGCTAAATGGGGAAGGCACTGCGTGTCACGTGTGATCCTATTATGTACATGTACACACACACAGGCACGCGCACACACACACACACACACCTTTCACTAGGGACAATTGCCTTGTTGAAATTCAGGTCTTAAACGGGGGATTGAATATGTCTAAGCTCTCTATCCTATCACTCCATGGCTAAAGAGGACATGCAGTTTGACAAGTAAGGGTTAGTATGAATACTTAATGTTGAGTACTTTCATTTCCTCAGACCTGTCTAACCTGAGAGTGCGTTTTTGCCAAGACATTGACACATTCCCCAGCAGCCCCCACCGGCTGAGTCTCAGTCTAGTCTGAAAACGTTCACCTACGCAGCTGGAATGACAGCTGATGACATCACTATCAACAAACACCAAACTGCAGGTGAGGCTGCCACTGAGGAAGAATGTTAAAAATAAACCAGAAATAATATAATTCCACACCATGTAGGTGATAACGCAAGACGTCAGTCATTCATTCATTGCCCTCATATACACACACACACAAACAAACACACACCCACCTTCAGTGTTTTGTTTGCTTACAAGGTCTGGGTTCATTAATGTGACTTTCTCCTGGTGAAATATTAACTTTGCTGATAAAATCGACACCGAACGACACAAGAAATCCTCAACGTTAACACATATATGACTCAATACAATGATTTGATTTGTTTTGAATGCATAGGTGGGATTTTATAGCGTTGTAAACTGCATTGATTGTCTTTGCAGATTGGGCAGATGTGTATTCTACACTTCTATTCATTACTTCATTGCGTTATAATGAACTCATGGAACTTTAAGCAGCTCAGTCGTGTCAAAGAACATCTTATACATTAGGGCAGTAATTCTACCTCCAAGAAGCGGGCTGTGTGTTAAAGGTGGGTCCCGTTTGGCGGGAGGTGTGCCGTTTCCAGCATCCTCCGGGGGGTTGAAATGACATAACCGTCCCTGCCAACTGACGAATCATACACACATAACGACCAGGAATGTCACGGATGTTAATGTGAGGTTTGTCTTCACTTTGTATTCCTAGTAGACAATTACGGTGCTGCACCGCCCCAGCTTTACTCAGGCATCCCAGCACAAAAGGCTAAGTTACAGCATTCAAAGCCGCGTGTTCAGCTGTTCTGACTGCAACGCCTCCTTAACCACTGATATAATACATTTTAGAAAGACATAAACATTTATAATATTTTTTTAAGGGACAAATATGCAACAAAGACTGGCTGATGTTCTGTCTTAAGTGTGGGGACAAAATGTGGCCCATGTTTCAACAAATCTTCTGCATTAATAATAATAATAATAATAATACATTTAATTTATAATGCACTTTACATTTGGATCAAATCTCAAAGTGCTACATCATTATCCTTTTTTTAATCTGCCGCTGACATTTTTGGCTAATAATGTGAAAAGAATATTATTATTAGACATAAGGGAGTATTCTAAATGTATCGTTGGATCCCTTTCCAACAAATACTTAGGATTAAAGAAAAGATTTCAGGTCCGCTGAAACCTGCCATGCACGAAACCACTAAGTCCTGGCTATATGTATAATATGCTTAAAATATTTACTATCAAAATGATGACACATCCACTCCAACATCATAAGCTCCTCCTACCTGGCTTTGAGTTCCTTATGCTCCTCCCTGATCTTGCTCAGCTCCAGTTGCAGGCGTGCCCGCTCTTTGGCCACCTGGTCCAGGGTCTTGCGGGCGTCGGCCAGCTCGGCCTCATAGGCACTCTTGATGCCGGACAAGTCGCGGCTGACCAGAGACTCCGACTCAGTGATGCGGAGTCGCAGTCCGGCATTCTCCGACTCCAGCGAACGCACCTTGTCGATGTAGACAGCCAGCCGGTCATTGAGGTTGCTGAGGTCCTCCTTCTCCTGCAGCCTGGTGATGCGGTTCGGAGACAGGACAGTGGTGGCACCCCGGCTGGAGCATTTCTGTCTTGGGGTTTCCATGGTAATAGCAACTCAATAAGATGCAGAGGGGGTGAATCACTGGCTGTGGGGGAGGAAGGCCAACGGAAAAAGAAAAAAAAGAGTTAATGAAAACCACAATAACTGGGCTGCATTCCCTGCACCAAATCGCTGGTTCAATCTCACATGAAACTTTGAATGACAGGGGAAAAAAATGTTCCACTCTTGCATATCCCAGATCCTCTTTTGGGCAGCCGACGTCAGAGCCGCGTACGCTCACAGTTCTGTCTCATAATATATGCCATGATCCTCTTTCCAGCTCATCTACTAAACTTTGTTTCTCTGCTAGATGTACTTCTATACATCATATTTAAAATGTATGAATGTATAGAAGTACTTTTCAAGACTGCTGAATTTTGGGGCATTAGGACTTCCTGCTCGTCTTCTTTCGGTGATCCTGATAGCAACCATTGTTCACGCCGGCACGTTCCCCGCAGAGGTTAACACTCTACCGGGACATACGCCTTGCTCCATTAAATTGTTGTTTGAGTAGTTAAGCCACTTTATGATCGTCACTCCTGAGCAAACATACCGCAGATGAGAACCAACCCCCACTTTGGGCTACCAAACATTGATAATTACTTATAATTACTTATAATTACATCGATGATACGCAGCCTCGGCTTGAGAGAGGAAAATAAATAAAAAAAATTCCTCTATTTCTCTGCTCTCAGGAGTATTTCCGAGGAAAATGACCAGCCTGGAAGTGCTTACAACTCACAATCTTGCCGTCAACTACATCCGCCAGAACCGATAGAGGATCAGAGCAAAGTGTTGACTTATAATATAAACAAGCTCTGGGGGATGATCGGGTGCATCCATGCTTAGAGTGAAATCACTAATTGAGATCTATGTTAAAGACTAGAAGTATAGAATATTTGTGTTTCATTCTCTGACATTATGTTTTTGGGTGTATTTGAAATGACAGAGTGAAGAAAATCCTTAAAATCATGCAATAAGGGTTTTTCTATATCAGACAGCTGCAAACTGCAATTACTGCTGCCTACAGCGAGTCACTTCAACAATATTAATAAATCTATCAGCACTGTTATTATCTACGGCGGCCAAATTGAGGTGACATTACAACTATTTCATTTCCCAGCAGCTGCTCCACTCAACCTAACCAACGCTCGCTCCTGATCGGCGGGAAAGCCTGCTCCTACTTGGCTGAGCTGTGGGCGGTTGCACCAAACTTTGCCATCCACCCATCCCCTCATAACCCGTCACCAAAGAGTGCATGCACAGACATGCAGTCCCATTGTGGGTGGGATGACACACACATGCGTGCACACGCCCCAAAGGAGCAGACGCGTACTCGTACACAAGCACCCACTGAAGAAATGAAGGATCCATTCAAGCTCCCAAACTGTGGCGAGAATGAACAGGTGCCGCATGCTGCCCCATTAATCAACACCAGCAGACGGTGAAATGAGCCACAACTTTTCACGAGATGTAAAAAGTTGCTCTGACAAAGTTAAACTGAGACCAAATAAAAGTGACTGAACAAGTTCGACAAGAGCGGCCCGGCCACGTAATCTGCATAACAGCAGAACTATGTGAACCTTAACTCAGCTGTGTGAGGGGCTCTCTCTCTGCAGCCGCCCGGTGATGGCTCCAAAAGTGTGGTCAGAACTTTCTGGAGGTCTATCTGCTGGTTCTATGGGTGTGTGTGTTATGTGCGAGTGTGTGTGTGTGTGTGAGCGTAGGCCTTACCCCAGAGGAGCGTAGAGAAGAGAATCCGTCGATAAATGCAGTCTTGGTCTCTGCTTGTGGGTGTGTGCGCCTTTGGCTCGTGCCCTGAACTGCTCTCCTAGCTGAGGCTCATTGAACATGTACCTAGTGCTGAAGAGGGAGAGAAGGGTGGGAGCATGAGAGAAGCGAGGGGAGGGTGGGGCGGTGAGGAGGAGTCAGTGCTAGTAGGCAGCCTGCATGGACTCTCAGATAGCAGCAGCTGAGTTTATCTCTCCCTGCACAGCCGCTATCTCCTTCTCTCTCACTTTGCTGAGACAGAGCTCAGTCAGACGCCCTGACCTCAGCGGCAGGCTGCGAGCGGTGTGTCAATAAAACGCCGTGACACTGATGATACTGAGCAGCTCCCAGGTGGGTGAAAGACTGGGAATAAGCAGCCCTCACCCTGCTCCTCCCCGCTGCTGTGAAGAATACAATCCTGACTGCCTTTTCTGGCTGAAGACACTTGACAAACATGACAGTGAAATTTCTATTACAGCTAAAGGAGAACCCTGCCTGCCTTTAAGAAAAGGGAGCAACCGAGGTTTAAATGAGTGAACAAGTCTCAGGTTTATAGAAATCATTCATCATAGCGGGGTCCTGATGTTATCCGTGGCTGAAATATAGCCTGCGGGGAGGCTTGTCCACGGAATCCACACGGAATCCAAGGAGGATAAGGTCCACGGATCATTTCCATCATCCCTCCAGAGATAGAGAGAGTTATTCCCACAAGACATCCTGGAGTTCTGAAGCACCAAGTTGATTCTGGTCTTATATTTATTTCCTCGGGGTGGAGTTAATGCAATCACAGGTCCAATCAAGTTCTGATGGAAGGGAAAAAGACACTTTCAGCTAGTGAATTAGTCTCCTCACCATGGAAATCAATGTTCAGTCATGTCTGTGTGTCCATGTGTGTCCATGTGTGTACATGTGTGTCCATGTGTGTCCATGTGTGTGGTTAAACAAGACAAGAGGATAGTGTTTCTGTTTTTGGGCATGGGGCAGAGCCAGTGTCTGAGGGAGTATCCTGGCTTCAGTGCGGCCTTCCAGTGGAAACCAGCCGTCAGTCTCTGACTCACATGTCCCGTTTACAAACAGCCAAATACCTCAGCCTCCTCCTCTTCCTCCTCTGTGCCTCGCTCTCCTTTCCCTCCATGTGGAAGCTCTCAGCCGGTTTCCACAGTCGGTGTGCACAAAGAATATTTAAGCCGTATTACGTCTTCTACAAGTAAGGGCCAACTAGAACAAAACACTACAAGCCTAAAAAGTCAGAAATGATAAACGACACTTTTTGCAGTTCACTCCTGAACAAACATTCCCCACCAACAACCACCTCAGGCAAATAAAACACTTATAATTACTCATAATAACTCTTAAAACATGCAGCCGCAGCCAGAAAACGTTTGCTAACATCTCTGCTCTTAGTGCGTTGTTTCGCAGAAAAATACACAGGGCTTGTAATTGTAATTACTACTTAACATGTTGAGTAAAAATATTAGCAGATTCTGCACAACGCCCATATAAAGACACGTGAAAGCTAAATGAGAGTAGAATCATTTAAAAATAATAGTTTCCTTCATTCTGTGTGTTTGACATTTTAGTGATGTGATGACATGTTCACTATATAAGAAGAGAAAACTCACAAATGTTCAGGGTTCTTTCATTAAATGTGAGTCGAGGAATCTTTGAAAAGGATTTCTACAAAATGTGGGTCAAAGTACTCAGAATTCAATCTGTGCTGGTGTGGATGGAGCAGAACCTTTGTCTTAGGTAAATGTGAGCAAAGTGACATGGAAATATTGAAAGTTCAACTGGTGGTAAATTATAAATAAATATTATGGGATACACACCTTAAGGGCTGCAAAAAGTCAGCTGAGAATTTCGTTCAACTCATCATCATTTTCAATTTTAAACTTAATATTTTCCCACAACATTAAAAAAATAAAATAAAAACAGAATAAAAATATCACATGTTGGTGATTTTGTTTTTCCTCTTCTGTGCTACTGTGATGGGATGCCCACCATAGGGAGAGAGAACATGACTGCCTGAGCTTCATTCAACTCTTTCCAGACGTTTTCGAGAATATGTGGATTATCTGTAATGGCTGAATGAGAGCAAACCAAAGGTCTATTGTGATAAAACCGTCAACAAAGGTAAGTAGAAGAAACAAATTACTGAATTCCGTTGAGAGTTTTTCGTTACAGATGGACCAATAAGGTCACAAAGGTCCGTTTGCCCCCTTTTGCCGGGCATAAAAAAATAGAATAATTTTGATTCACAGTTTGTGTCTGAATCCCATCGAGCACAAGGACAGGAACAGACATGACTAAATACTGAACAAAGTCTGTGCTTTCTTGCCGTGCTGTCCTTGATTCGCCCAACAGCTTTCTCTTTCCCTCTTTCTACCCTCCAGACATTCAGGGAGGGCGGCAGGGACAAGGTGTGCCCATTGTGAAATCTTAATTCCTGCATCAGGAGCTGCTGACTCGCTGCTCCCTAGGAGGTGAAAAAAGTACTCAATTCAACAGCCAAAACATTTAAACCACCTGGATAGTATTGAATAGGTCCCCGTTACGTTGCCAAAACCCTCAACTGTGAGCTCTGACACCTTCCTGCCAGAACCAGCTTGTTTTTTTTCAGCAACTGGTAGTTCTTTTGGGGATTAGACATGGGTTTGCCTTTGTTCCCTATGAACATCAATGAGCATTGGGCACCAATGACCGTGCCACAGATTCAACGGTTGTTCTTCCTCAGAACACCTTTTTTTGGCACTGGAAACCAGGAACCAACAAACTTGCAGTTCTAAGATGCTTTGACCCAACTGTGGTAACCATAACAATTTTGACTATGTCAAAGTTGCTCAGATCCTTATGCTTGAGGTCGAATTGTTTACTTCCTGCCTAACATATCATACCCACAGTAATAAGATTACTGATGTTACGCTGACTTCGCCTGTATGTGGTCATAATGTTACGGCTGATCTGTGATAATAAGATAGTTAAAATACTGTCATTCTGGACAATATCTTAAAATTTGATGGGACAAAGGATTTTTTTTTTTAAAACAAGGCACCAATTCTAGTTTGATAACCTGAGGAACAACTCTCCAATTCTCTCACACTCTCTCACACACACACACACACACACACACACACCTTCTCTCTCACACACACACACACACACACACACACACACACACACACACACACCTTCTCATTCAGAGGTAAATACTACAGAGCCTACTCTCGCGGCATTCACTCTGCTATTCAAGGCACCATTGTCCACAACTTCCCTTTCACTTTCTTGGTTTTTCATAATAGAACTAAATATTAGTTTGATATTCTGAGAATAATATGTACAAATTATTTTCTACATGATGCTAGCAGCCTGAAGTCCTAATTCATTTTAATATCCGTTGTCAACGTTCAGGAATAATGAACAAATAGGGAGACAGAAGAGTGTTTTATCTTTGTGGAGAGGCTTTTCTTTACTGGGTGTGTCGAACCGGATATAAACCGTGACGCCGGAAGGATCACACACTAGACTCTTTACTTCAAAATGCAGCATGAGGAAGTAGCTGTCCCGAGGGGAAAGTGGGAAACTGTTGTTGGGACAGAATAACAGGCCAAAAAACCTGAACTACTTTAGGTAGGAAAGTTATTTTTGTTTGAGTGGGGACCTGGAGTCACCTCTATTTCTCCCAGCAGCACATCCTATCAGCGTCTGCATGCTGGAGTCCAGCTAGAAAACAGGATGTCTGAAATCCATAAACATTTGAGTACTTAAATATTACTTCACACTGATAAGTACGTGTCCTGCTTTACAGTTCAGGGACAAAAAGCTGTTAAAAAACGATTAAAGTTAATTTTCAGATTCATCAGTAAAGTAAAATGAGCTAAATTTGGTTTTACTGTATTTTATTCTTTTATATTACTTTTACTTTTCTTAGATATATATTTATATTTTCATATTTTACTTTTTTCTGGTGTGAATAATTCTCCATTTTTCACTGCTTGATTAGTAGTTTTGTGGTTTATTTTATTGTAGTTTTGACTCGAGCTAGCCGGCTTTAAAAGGCGCTGTACAAAATAAATGTTCATTGTTTGATCTAATAAAATTATTAATAAGTTACATCTAATTTAATCTGTCAACCTCATTTCTTTGTTAATTAAAACCTCTCTTTCATTTAATTTATTTATTGCTTTTGTATTATAGCTAGTTGGTCTATTTGTGCTACTCGGCGGTTGGAGAGCGACCAAACAAAATTTTCTTTTGGCGACTACTAAGACAAATAAAGTCTCTTTTGTCGTAACGAAACAAGACATAATTTATGCAGGCCATTTTATCTGAGAAAAACTACCGAGCGGATTTGCGTGTAATTTTACTTAAAAGGTAGGTTTTGGCATATCCTAGAGGTGATTCAATTTTGGTGACAATACGCGTTTCGCACCATTTAAAATAAAATAATAAGCCCTCTGGAGTAGTGATGTCACAAAGTGGCTATTGCTGCCTTTATTCATTTGATTCCTTTGATCTTTCTTTGGGTGGTGGAGCTGGGGGCTCAGTTGCAAGAGTTCCTTTAATTCCTTTGGGGGCTGAAGCTGGGTAATCGGTGGGCTGAACAGAGACGCTGAAGTGGAAGGCTCAGTAGACCGCTGGCTACAGAGTATTTCAGAGATATTCAGAGTTTGTCGGAGTTGTTAGTAGATTTACAGGGTGGCATTAACTCAGACATTAATGGCGAAATCTGCATTAATTTCTCCTAAACCTACAGTACTGTTGAGTGTTTCCTAGTTTTAATACTAATATAACATTCTGATTGAATGTAGTTAGCTATTAATGTACATTTTGATATGTGTGATTATATGAAATTAAGAACCTGGATATTTACATCACCATTTACAAACTTAAATAGTAATGTAATGTAGATATTAATTAGAAAATTGTTGGTAAACTCTGTCCAAACTTTGTGACTGCTTCTGTAAGTGCTGAGTTTAGATGTGTGATTAAACTGCATGTTTAGCTGACAAACACCCTTTATGCTAACATCAATAATATTTAAGGAGTGGAGACATCCAGAACTCCAACGGAAAAAAAGTGACAACTTTCATAAAGGAAAGCTTGATTACATAAACATTTTTAGGATATACCTTTCACCACGATAATGTTTCGATACCAGTGTGAAGAACATCCTAAGTATAAGCTGTGCATACAAACTAGAAAAGCATCAGCTCGAAAATATAATTAAAGCACCAAAAGTGCTCAGGATGCTCAAGAGTGACCCATATCTGAAAAATGTACATAATTGGATCTATCATATGGAATATTAAAGTGACGCACATACTATGGGTTGGATTTTAAGTAGTTTATGTACTGCGTAGTTCTGGGAAGTAAAAACGGCTTTATTTTACTCTGATTAATAAAAGCATGTTCATTTCCCTTTGAATTACAATGGTTCGAATGGTAGAAAATAGAAAAATACTGCTGGTATAGTCAAGTGGAATACTTCGTTACTCTGCAGCAGAGGCGGGGTCCTCGCTGCGATCATGAATGACGCAGCAGCTCTGACGCGGCAGCAGCTCTGACGCTGCGCCTCTCTGGCGCCCCCTGTCGACCATTCTCATCATTTCACCAGTCCGTTCAGCGGCAGGGAGAAGAGGCCGTTAAAGCGCCATCCACTGGATTTCACAGTGAATAACAACTAGTGGGCGATATCTCTCAGCATGGGTCACAGAGTTCATCGACACCCCGCGTGACTCCTTCCGAAAACGACCAGAAACAGAACCTAAACCAGCTTCAATCTAATTTCCCCCCGACATACATTAACTCAACACAGTCTGAACGTCTCACCTTCTTCTGCCAGATAAAACATGTTCCTTCTTCATTCGAAATTGACCTTTCAAAATGTCCAAAGTCCATAGAATCGTAATATTATCCGCTGGGTCGTGTTTTCCATCCTCGGCTCGGTGAGGTAGAACTCCTCTCAGCAGCCGCAGACCACCACCTGCAAATCAACACCTGATTAGGCCGCCAGTCTGCTAATTACACTGCAGCCGGGAGGCGCCACCTACCGGTCACCAGCTGTACTACACCTTAAATAATCTATCTATCCATCCCTCTATCTGTCTGTTTGTGTATTTCCTTTTCTGTCTGATACATGTAAGTCTTCTGTCTCTCTGTCTCTCTTTCTATTTCTGTTTTTGTCTGTCTGTCTGTCACTGTGTTTGTCCATCAGACACAGACATACTTGTCTCTATATCCATCTTTGTGTTATGAGTTTCTTTCTTTCTTTTTCTGTCTGCTATTTATCAGTTTGTCCATCTGTTTGTATCTCTCTCTGTCTGTCTGTCTGTCTGTCTGTCTGTCTGTCTGTCTATCTGTCTGTCTGTCTGTGTGTCTGGCTATCTATCTATATGTTCATGCTGTCACAGCCGTGATCAGCAGTGATATAAATCCTCTGATTATAGTGACATCCATTCATTTCTCTCAGGGGCCCACAGAGTGGCCCTCGGGGGCCCCTCCCTGGACCCCGCTTAGCCAATGAATGACAATCACATGAACTGATTATGTACTAAAAGTGGCAGCCAGGAAGCATCATGCAGGCGTTCCTGAAGGCAGGGACAGGAGAAAGTCTGCAGCTCTCGGGCTGAACCGATGGCCCTGAACGCTGCACACAGCTCAACTCAGCTCAACTCAGCTCAGCTCCCCAAAACTTTTCCTAAACACCAACTAAAAGCACAAATTAAAAGCGAGTGAAGGTTGCTGCTGGACGTGCGATACTATCATTATGTCACAGCTGAACATGACTTTTAAATGAGCCGTGTTACCGAGCTGTAAATGTTTGTTTACATTCATAAAGTTCATAAATGATGGAGCACTGCTCTGGGTCCCTTGAATGCATCATGTTCTCTGAGAACATGTGACCCGTGTTGGTTCTGACTGTAGTCGACTGCTGAACTAAAACTTTGCCTTCTGGCCGCTATTGGTCTTTCATTTGTTGGTCTGCATAATCAGGCTAACATGGTTTTATATTTTTGATGCTTTGGTATAAAACCACACCCTTCAAATGACCTGTTGGATCAACCAAACCCACAGAAAGTACCGTAGCAACCAGAAGTTTAGAGCTCCCTTCTACAGAAATGGGTCCAAACAGTAAACATGCTTCTGGTCCCAAAAAAAAGAGAGAGAAATAATCAGATCCTAAAATAAAACTATGGTTTTACAAGACTCCAGTACCATATTTGAAATTAAAAGCAAAAATCAGAATTGTAATATTCTAGCCGGGTAAACAGCAAAGTTTATTTATTTAATAAACTAAATTCAATTTTCTTTAGTTGAGTGTATTAAAGTGACGGAATGAACACTGAGGGCACTGTGGGTATAGAAAATGAGCATTATTATATTTTCTTTTACTTTATTCTACTTTATCCTAATGATGAGAGCATTTTCAATAAATAAGAAAGATTTATCAAAATAAAACATCAATTTCACCCAATTTTGTCACATCGACTGCTCTTACAAAAGTGTTTCGTAAATGGGAAAAATTGGAATGTAATTTTTACTAAATGTATTTAATCAAATGTCACCTGCACATCACAATGAGATGCTGCAGTTTACAGCCATAATGAATCTAATAAATACAGTCATGTTTCATTTACTAAACAAAATTATGTAATCCAAGAACCTTTTATTATTACATTAATGCAATTAAACTTGCTTCTTTTGCTTGCAACTATTTAGTTCTTTCATCAAAAAAAACATTGTGACGCAAACAATATGCATGTTTAATTTCTGAATAAAATTATGTTGCATTTACTAAACACAATTAAGTCAAATCCACTAAACACAGTTAAGTCAAATTCACTAAACACAATTAAGTCAAATTCACTAAACAAAGTTAAGTCAAATCCACTAAACACAGTTAAGTCAAATTCACTAAACACAATTAAGTCAAATTCACTAAACACAATTAAGTTGAATTTACTAAACATAGTTTTGTTGAATTTACTCAACACAATCCTGTTATTCCAAATTAAGTTCCTTTGTTTAGATCATATAATATGCAACTATTTACTTTAAAAGGTCAAATAATGTAGACGACTTCCCTGTTTTGTTTTTTTTGAGTGTCCTGGATGAAAAACAGTTTAGCACATTTCTCAGACTCTGATATCTTTGACCTCAAGCAGGAAATCAGTCGCTCCATCACTTCTTCAGCCAAACCTCCAACAAAAGATGATTGGAGCGTGACTCTAAACAAATCCAATATATTTATAACTGCTATTTAAAGATTATTCAAACGAAAAAAATAACATCATATAATTGGCTGTAATATACAACCCATTACATTTGTCACTGAACGGTCCATTTCTTGTACAAGAATAATATCAAACGTGCTTTGAGATAACTTTTGTTGGTATTGGAGGGTTTAAAAATAAAACTTAATTGACTTACAGATGAAGAGAATGAAAATGAATGATCTCGTTACAAAGCCACCTCTCAGTGGTTAAGATGTATCAGGAAGTAAGTTCTGAAAGAGTTAAGGCCTGTTCTGATATAAAGGTGTTAGAACACAGAGTGCATCACAACTTACTGCTAATGGGGTTTACCGCGCCGACCGGTCCGAGCGCCCATGCTGACCCGTGTCCACTAATTGCTTGCGATGGGCCCATCAGCATCAGAAGTTACCATGGAGGAATGGAAGATGGCGGCCTGGTCTGATGAATTACCTCCTCTTTTTTTTATCATTTGGACTACCAGGTGCGTATGGGTCAATAACGTGAGGAAGACGAGATGAACTATGAGGAGAAGGCGAGCCAGGGGCAAACACTGTTGGAGACGAAGTAAACTCCTTCACGCTAAAAGCATTCCCCAATGGCCGTGGCCTTCTTCAGCAGGATGATGATGCATCTGCTTTTAAAGATTTTGACTTGGCCTCCATATTCCCCCGATCTCATTCAGTTTGAGGATCTGTGGGATGAGCGTGACAAGTCCAATACATGGAGGCCGGACCGTGAAACCCACAGGACATAAAGGATGATTCGTTGCCAGACATCTTCAGCGGTCCATACCTCAACAAGTCAAAGATGTTTTGGCGGCAAAAGGAAGACCTACGAAGTACTAGGCGTGTGGTTATAATGTTATGGCTGACCGGTGTATCAGTACAGCATTTCCTGTGAATTAATAAAAGGTTTTATTAGTGACATGATCCCTATTATCACCCAATAAAACAGAACAACTAAAGTGGCATTCTTTTCCTACTTTAGATGCTTTTCTATAAGAATATTGTAAAAATCTAATTAAATTGAAGTTAAATTTGCAACGTTTCAGTGAAATATTACCATCAGATAAATGCGGTGGAGCACAAACTACAAAGGTTAAAGTGCCACACAGCGGAGGAAAAAATGTTCAAATCCTTTTATTAGATGATGATTAGATGATTATATGAGAGTAGAAATACATGAAAAATAAATACTCTGTTACAAATAAAAGTCATCTGTTAAAATGTGTTTATGTTGAAAATGACAGAATACTAGCAGTAACATGTATTTTAAGTATTAAATAAACAGTTTAAAGGGGATAAACCCTATAAAGAAGTGAAAGTTATTGAAAGTTCCACTCATCAAAACAGGACTTTCTCCATAGCCACGGTTAATGCCTCCGTGCTGGAGGGCCCTTTGACGTGTGGTGTCCCCCAGGGCTCCATCCATGGCCCCTTACTCTTTTTCAAACAGTTGAGCTGCACATTAGAGGGTTTAGTACAGATGAGCAATCCAGGAGCTCAGTGTTTTCGATTTTATCAACCAATCATATATTCTATATGTCAAATGAATCCACAATATAACCAACAATATATATATTTATTTTATTTTTTTCTCACAAGACTTGACAATTTAAATTCACTATTCTGATTTTAGAACATATATGAAGCTACTTTCCGTCACTGGTATTGAATAAACTATTAAAGCATGACCGCATTTTATTTCTTTGTGTAAATCTACTCAATTACTTTCCACCCATTAGTGAGTCATGTCTGAAAAGGACTAAATTAAAGATAACATCCACTTGCTGTGATGCAGAAACCTGAATAAGCGCTAGAGTTGCATCACCAGGTGTGAAACAGCTCAAATCTAACAATCCCTCATAATTCCGTGAAACCATTTTTCTTCTCTTCATTTAAATGTGGCCCATCCAGGAAGTCCACTGTGTTTGATATTGATCCTGTGACTTCATCTCTTTGTGGATTTTGAAACTGCAATCATTCAGTGTGTACAATAAACCCAACTCCTGAATGAAATTAGTGCCACATTGACTCGGTATAACATTTAGTCTAATGAGGGAATGAATTGATACCCAGAGTAAAGTGAGGCAGGAATGGTGAGCTCTTCATGACGTGTGTGAGATCACCAGCACACAGGAAGCGAGCGGTGAGGTGAGTCTTACTCATCACTAGGCGTGTCTGTACAGCATCAATGTGATTAGAAGGATGGGGGAAGGGGGAGGGGGGACGGGGGAGGGATGACCTAATACCCGTAAAAAGCAATGAAGTCATACTACCTGACTCATATTCCCAGCTGACACCAGTGCTCCCAATCACAGCGTCCCAGTGCAGCGTCTGCTTGTTTGTGTGTTTGTTGTAGGAGGGTGAGGTAAGAGTTTCTAAGTGTGTGTGTGTGTGTGTGTGTGTGTGTGTGTGCGTGTGTGAGTGTGTGACTGAGGTCAACAGCTTCATATCCTTGGGAGTATCTCACACTGTTGTGTGCAGAATTAAGAGATGGAGGAGACGCCGATCTGTCTGTCACCCAACGGGATTAGCTGCAAACTTATGAACACACACATGAAACTGATAGCTGGGTCACGGCAAAACCGATTTAAAGAGGGATTTTAAAAATAAAATAAAAAATCCATTTATTCAGCCGAAGATTCCCGAGTCGTCTAATACGAGAGAATTCTTCCTTACATATTTATGTCATTAAGATTTAATATTTTGGGGTTCTGGACTGACAAAAAAAGAATTTTGATCATTTCAGTTTCGGATCTGGAAAACTGAGATTATTATTTTCATAGATTTTCCACGAGATAGCAACTAAATGCTTAGAAACGACAAATTTAAAAAAACAAAAATCACATATATGGGTACGACAGCACTGTTTCAACACAATCCTGCCGACTGTATCGCTCACACAGACAAGACAGACACTGAGCAAACCCAAAACATTATAAACAGACGGATAAGACAAACCCTCAAATCCTTAGTTGAGCTGGTAGTTTATATTATTTTGGTGAGAGAGGATGACCAACATTCAGAGTCATATAAACATGTTTTTCTCATGAAAATAAATGAAAAAATCAAAATATTGAAAAGCACTTCCAGTCATCATGGCTAGTTGGCAGGATATGCCCTTCAGTCTCCTCAGACATGTTTCCATGGAAACCACGCAAACTAATGGTTGTATAAAATCCAATATGATCAACACATTTAATTAAGTGAAGAGAGCGAGAAAGAGAGTGAAGAGATGCCAGATATGATTTAGAAAAACATTTGCATTCCTCAGACTCTCTTTTTTTAATCAAATTTTTAATTATTATTTAATTATTATTTTTATAAAATAAAATAAAAAAAATCCAAGCAATGCAAAAATGAAAATCATATGAGAGAAAAGGGAAAAAATTGAACAGATTTGTATTAAATTCAAAATCGAAAAATCATTTAGAAAGTTTGAAAGTGGTTGAAGTTAGTCTTCACACTGATCTTCACCCTGTAGGATTTAATCTGATCTTTTGAGTTGAATCACTTCACTGAGTCTCCAGACTGGGTTTTGTCTTACATTACACAATAAAAGTTTTTTTACGGCACGTTTTGGAAACCAAAGTCAGAGCAGAAGGGAGAAGTTTACTCTCTTGACACAGAGTTTTGGTAGAGAAAGGCCTCATCACGAAAAAAGAAATCAACAAATAGATGATTATAGACGAAGTTAAAGACACAGAACCTATAATAATGACGTCTGTATGTATCTGGGCCGCTGCTGCCTCGCCTGGTCTTTCTTTGAAACGCAGGTGAAAAAAACAAGTAAATACAGCAAACCCAAATGGGCAGACAAATAAACGTTAAAAAAAAAAGCAAGAAAAAAGGAGGGAAACCCCAGACACAAAGTGATCGTGGCATTCAGCTGATCAATCTATGGACTCCTGTCGGCCTGTACACAAAGGATGTGCTATCATTTGCATGAGGTCTTACATCATCCCTGAGAGCCCGTTGACTGGGGCATCAGCACGTGGTGCTCAGCCAACGTATCCTTTTGTGTTCACCGTCGCCTCATTCAAGTGACAGCGGGGCACCAGAGAAGTCCTGAAAGGGACATCTGGCCGTGGAAGTCAAAGGGATGTCCTCTAGGGGTTTTCAGACGTGTCTTCACAGCCGATTAAGCTTGTCCTCTTTGGAAGACAGATAATGTCCATATAGGTGAGAGCAATATTTGCATGGGCTCTCAGACAAAGAGATGTGTGTGTCTCCGTAACCCACAGCAAAGATGGCAACCGGCCTCGCATCAGGAGGAAAAAAAAGAAGAAGAGAGAAACAGAACCACGGGCTTGGCCAGATGGTCAAGATCATTGAGTTTTTGTGTGTGCCTGTAACATGACCTCAGCACTCCAGGCTTCACAAGTATCCTGAAGCTAACACGCACACACACACACACACAGAAACACATGCGTGCACACCACAAATGTAAGCCCACAGCTATGGGGAGCGAATGAAAAGCAGACCTGCTGTGGTCCATTCAGAACCAGTTGAAGGTTTAGGTCAGGGTCACAAAGGTCAAAAAGGTCACAGCAGCGGCACCAATCAACCCAACCAAACTCACACATCCAGACAGGGAGGGGTGGGGTTGTAGGGGGGAGGGGGGACATTATCCCATATCCATGTTTAGTATTGATTGGAGTTCTGGACTCCCTGCGGACCCCTTTTAATGGAGCCAGACCACCTCCCGGACAAACTGGCATTCTCGGTACACCAGAGATCCTGAACCACCCAATCGACAGACCTCTTCGCTAGTAGGGGTGGGGATTGGAGGCAGACCCCCCTGGAACCACCCTCTGGTCCTTCGGTGCATCACGCGATGCTGCTCTCCCTTCCTCTTGTTGATGTTTTCTATCCATGTTAGTGGGTGGGAGGGGGGTCTGTTTAATCCTGGACTCATACCTGGAGTCTCCCTGTGAGCCCTCACCCTCCTGATGAAACAACCCCTCCCTGATTGGCAACCAGCGAGCGTGTCCACACTCTCATTATGCATGTAAATACCCCCGATCCAGCGCTCTGCTATATCACAACCGCTTCATTCCGCGTTCAGACATAACTCTTGGAAATTTGGGATTATGTTGTTACTCCATTCCGTGTGTTACTAAAAGGCAGGAGGCATTCTCACTAGAAATACTAAAATATTCATGCTGAATGTCTTTCAGAGTCAGAGGCCACACTCAGTCTGAAAGACTGGGTTTGTTTTTATTATTGCAGTTAGGCAGTTACAGCGTGGGGAAACACCACATATGATGGAGAATAATAAATTGAATTTAATAGTTGGGGTTAAAATGCGCCATAATCTACAGTGTGAAGTCAACACCTCCCCTGGGAACACACTCACACTCACAAAGAGGTTTCACAGAAATACCCTCCCACAGCAATTCATAGATAAATATCAAGTTCAGTGTTTCCTTTAACATGTGAGTAAAGATGTCTTTATCTTCTGGTGGGGTGGAGGAATAATGTGGATAGTGATGCAGGGATGTTTTCACAGAGTAAACATCCCCAGAGTTTGCCTTGTTATTCAGGTGGCCTGACTCACCTTACATCCCATAAGCACAGATGGTATAATGACAAGGCAGACTGACACCCTCAGGAAGCAGAAAACACCAGTTATGACTGGATTCCAGTTCATAGACAGAGCCCGACATTTCTTCAAAGCTCTATTGATAGTGGCGAAATATCAATTTACATATCAGAAATGAAATAATTATGGAATGCAAGAAACACATCCCTCACTCTCTCCAGACTGTTTTCTTTTTTCACACTTCCTTATTTATTCATTGTAACTAAATGAAAATTCCATTTCTGGATGTTGTCTTTATTTTTATAAGTGACACACGTTTATTCAAAGGCTCAGCTCAGGTATACGGTATAAGTCTCAGAGTATAGTACACATATTTTGACATTATTTCAAACACACCACTCTCAGGGGAGCACCAGAAAGGTAAATAAATGTTGTCCAGAGCAACAAAAGGGAGGAGGATAAGTACATACTTCCACAGATAAACATATAGAAACAAATGAATCGTGTGTGTACTTACATTTAGTCCATTAAATCTACATAAACATTTATAAACACCTTTACAAAGCAGAATAGCTCGGTTAACGGAGCATGAAGAAAAACAACATTTTTCATATTTTTTTTGTTCTTTTTATGTATATTCACGAACAAAAATAGCAGTCATGTGATCATAGCTACAGCTCAGATATAAAATGTCTTAGAGGTCAGTCCGTGTAATTGAGATCTGTTTTCTCAGATAAACACATCTCTCTCAGGGGGAGCCCCAGAAAGATTAATGGATGTTTTCTACATCAACAAACGGGTAAAATGAACTTTAAATTACACACAAAAACATATATAAATGCAAAAACTGCATATACATCAATAAATATATGCACATACATGTTGACTAATACCTGCAGATCAGTTCAGGTTGCAAGAAATAATATAAAATTCCATAATAGTTATTTCTATTTCTATTAATAAATAAACGGTTCCGTCTTGTTTAAAAAGATACGGCTGAGGTGGACGATGTGTCTCTGATTTTAAGGGGAGCCCAAGAAAGAGAACTTAAAGGTGTCCACATCAAGAAAAAAGGAAACGTTAAGTACAAAACATTTACACCAATTCATATATACATAAATAAACATCAACCGAGACAAATAGTTTTATAAAGTAGATCCGTTCAGTTAAGAAAGCACGAAAGAAGAAAATCTGCTTTATTTTAAGTTCTTTATATTAGTAACAAATACACAGTGCAGTCATGTGATCAGAGATACAGCTCAGATAAAAAATGTCCTAGAGGGTAGTGCATGTAATTCAGATTATTCCCATACATAACTCTCACCACCCTCAGAGGGAGACACAGAAAAAGATACATGAATGTTGTCTACATCAGCAAAAAGGAGAAAGTCAAGTATATGACACGGATATTACATTTACAAAAATACATACACAAAGGCAAATACCTTTACACTTCAGTGGAGTAAGTTTGAAATAAGGAATATTTTCAGCTTTTACTGCAGTTAAATCTAAGTTATTGGTACTTTTCTCTGAAATTATTTAAAAAAAATAAAAGAATCTACCAACTGCGTTGAGTTAGTTGAAATAAAAAAGAGGGAAAAAGCCTGGATGTTAGTACTGTAGTTTGAGTCTTTGTGTTTGAATTACAACCATGCCGTCAGGCGTGGCTTCTGTCGAGGACATCTTGGGGAGTCTGGGCGCGCAACGAGCGGCCGAACGGCGAACGGCGCGCTTCTTTGTTCACCGGAGCTGCTGCTGCTGCAAAACCATTTTTTAAGGGGGGAAATGTGCGAGGGCTTTTCTGATGTTCCCTCGCTGCATAGGGTCTGCAACGCCTGTCTGACAACTCCCTTTCTCTTCTCCTCCTCCTCCTCCTCCTATACGGACCCCCACCACCTCCTCCTCCCCCCTCCAGACACCCTCTCTCCCTCCTATACATAACATCCTCATGCGCAGCGGCGCTGGAGACAACAACGGTGACCTGCAGCAAAGCACGGTTACATAGAGGAGGTGGGCGGACCCCCCCCCCATACCAAAATCTATCTTACAACACCCCCCCTCGACCAAAAAAAAAATGCCGCTAACTCTTTTACTCCCCTAAAAATCACGTCACATGGTAAACAAGCCCCCCTGATAATGTGCGGCTTTTAATCCCTGAATGATAAGAGTTGACATCATCTCTTCCGCGGGAGCGGACCATGTGCGCCACGACTGTTTACATCCCGCGTGGATGCGCTTACATAAGACAGAAATGCGGGCTTTGTTTTTTTTTTTTTTTAGGCTAGGCTGCGGCTCCGGCTCGGTATAAGAGGAGCGCGGCTCAGGGGGTAGGCGATGAGGTCTTCTTTTCTATAGGTGACGTGAGGGAGCTGGGTCTGAGGTGCCACAGCGTCGGGAACCTGAGACGGAATGGTACAACGGGAGGGCGGCTCGTCTTGTCTCGCTGAGGAGGGGAGCTGGTGTAAACCAGACTGGGTGGAGCAACACATCTCCCGCCCCATCCGTCGTGCAGACGGCCTTGTGTCCCGTTCGCCCGGAGCTCGGAGAGAGACTACTGTACAGAAAATCTGGCGGATCGAGAGAGTGGGCCGGTCTATGGGAGGGACTAGCGCAAAAGGGGGGACTTGCAAGGAGGAGGGGGTGAGGAGGAGGAGGCGGCACGGGTGCTATTTCTCCAGTCTCTTTCCCCTGTCTTTGTCTCACACACTCTTTTGTTAGCCATGCCTAGCCTGCTGGTTCTAGCAGGGATCATGGAGAAAAATGGGGGTTACGGCGGGGATCTGGCCGGCTCCGGTTTCGGAAGCGAAGGTCTCCTCGTGCCGCCCGATGAGGAGGAAGACGACTCCCGTGCCCTCAGGGTCGCGCTGGGCCAGTTGTCTCTGTTGGGTCTCGGGGAAGGCGAGGACGGCGGCGGAGCCCCAACAACAGGAGTACAGGACCGGAGTAACAACAACAACAACCACCACAACCACACCAACAGCGTCGGCGGCGGAGACACGGCCATCCTGCAGGGGAAGAGCAAGTTGTGCGCCCTGTACGAGAGCTCCTCAAGTGAGACGAAGGGACGAGGCTGCAACATAACAGAATGCGTCCCAGTGCCCAGCTCCGAACATGTGGCCGAAATAGTGGGGAGACAAGGTAAAGCGCTGGCTCGCGATTTATTCCCCCTCAAACTTGGGCTTCCATCAGACTAACTGCGCTGCATGATCCGCGCCGGGCTTTGTTTTCGCTTCTCTAAATGTTACCTGGTGTTATTTGACAAAGAAAAGGGAGTGGTGTGTGTGTGTGTGCTCGCGTGTTTTTGTACTCCCCCGAGACATCAGCTCAGCCTCCCACTTTTTCTGCTCCAATATAGCAAGTTCTTGCGCGCTCATCATAACACTCGAAGTCTTTGGTTTGCTTCGTTTTTGGAGGTTGTTTGGAGTGATTTTTTTTTTTCGCACAGAGACACGAGAGGGAAAGAGAGAGAAAGAAAGAGAGAGCGAGAGCCCCCCGATCTCTACTGGGCGAGTTCTTCCACATCCACGCCATCAATGTCAGCACACAGACACACACTGGAGCACGGAGAGCACTTGCTTCCTTTGTCGTCTGAGACGCGCCAGACTGTTCAAAAAGGCAACGTGCGGCGGACGAGGAGAGGCTTATCGTTCACTTTGTGGGGTTTTTTTAGGGAATGGAGCTAAATTACACATTTGTTCTGAATGGTGGAGGATGTTTCCAAATGTATTCAGCTCGTTGTTTATGTTGCGCACTGCCCCACTGACATAATTGGACAATGGAGCGAGTGTGTGCCACTTGTTTTTTTTTTGTGCCAAATGTGGCGAGTTGGAAAGTTCAATTCCAGACGCATTATAGATCCTAGCCTGTTTTTCTCCCACTTGGAGGTTTTTATTTGTTAATTGAACAAAGAGCTGAAGTTGAATGACAGCAGCTGTCAAACAAAGGTGTGATGGTCAGGGGATGAGGAGGGGAGGGGCGCATGAAGGCAGTGTTGCTGTTTGGCACACGGGATGGCCTTAGATGGTGACTCAGCTAGAAGTTTCACCAGGACGTGGTAATTCTAAAAAAAAACACATAATATCCTCATCTTTGTGATCATTATAATTGAGCTCTTTAAAAAAAAAAAAAAAAAAAAATCTCTCTTTGTGCTGCAAACATGTTCCATCTCTTTGTCCTCTCACATCAGCGTGGTGAGGATGTGAGTATTTTCGATTGTTGTGGTGCTGTGGATGCAAGGGCAGCGTGCGCCTAAAAACTGAATGGGAGTCACACCTTGGAGCTCAATACAAGGGGCTGGTCATTAGCAACAATTCACTGCACAGCCTTCGTGCCACATGCTTGTCTGGCAGAAGAGGGAGTAAATGCTGCTTGGGCTGAGTGGAGTGCAAAATCCTGCAGGGTGGGCAAGGTACCACAAACAAATACTGGCTTCTTTTGCAACAAATAAAGGGTTCTGAGGAGTTGAGATGACTTCTTCTGCCTTTGCCCTTCTCTCTCGCTACACTGCTGTTGAGATTCACTTAGTGCTGCTAAGTGCCCTTTGTCTATTATTGTGGGTCCAGCTCTTTAATCCAAAGTGTAAGTTTTGAATTTTAATGGGCTGAGCGAAGACAGCCGGAGGATGGTTACAGTGAAGACAAGTGCAGTGCGAGGACCCTTTTCGCCCTGACCGAGAAGAAATGCTGATTTGAGGGGATTTGATTCTAGCCGCTTGTTAGCACTACATACACACCCCCTTCTTCGCAGCACCGAGCTTCACGGCCCACGTGGTGAATGTAGCTGGCAAACGCAGAATTGTGCCACGAAGAAAGGTTAGATGTGATTGTTTTCTCCTGCCAGAGTCACGGGCTGTGATTCCTGAGGATGTTTAAGTACGGGTGGCTTTGTTTGGTGTCACGGTACAGCTTTACCATTGAAAGATAAAATGTGTGGCGAGTGACCATTAATTCCTGGTTGAGATGAATTAATCTTGGCCCGTTTGGTTTAGAGATAATTATTTAATTGATAAGTTAATTTGGACTAATTAAAAATATGGAATGTAGTTCAGTAGGAGGAACAGCCCCTTTATCAGTTTCATATGACGTAATGGCCACAAAGAGTTTTCTTCATATTTAGGGTTTGAGCCGCACTTGAGAGTATCGATATCCTCTGTGCATAACGCTCGTCCAGAGGAAGTGTTCTTGAACAACGTGCGCCGATTTTTAGCAGCATCAGAGGGACATTCATCTTCATTTCAAGGCGTTTTGATACCTGCATCAGTGATTTTCAGATAAGTAAAGCAGTGAGGCACTGTGTAATCTGAAGCACCTGGGCTCGGTAAGATGAGCTGAGATATGTTCAACTAGACAGATAAGTGCTTTCTTGCTTGTTCAAAAAACAAAAAAAAAACATCCTCTTGAAAGAGTATAGACGTTTAAGTTGTCAATAAATATCTCGGAATGGAAACTGACCCACACAGTGCTCATATGATTCTTCATGGGATGGGATGTAAACGGCATTTCTATGTCTTTTCTCTCGACTGCACTTGTACCTAACAACACTCTGGAATAATGACTGCTTCAAGTCCTGTCCTGTCCCATTAAAATGTCAGGTAATTTGTCATAAAATAACATTAACCTGCACTCCCACACATTACGACTCAGCCTTAAAAGCACTAAATAGAATAAACAATTACAAACTGATCAGAAAGCGGGTAGATGTGGAGCAATAAGGGGCCCCAAAAAACGAAGCACATGTGGGTTTGACTGTTTCGTCTGGTGAGTTCATGGAGGGGGCAGGAAGTGATTGCTCACCAGCATCGGGCAAATATATTGCACATGCTCCAGCCTTCATAACAGCCATCCCTACGCCTGCTAATAACTCTGCACTATCCACATGCCTCCTCCTAAGATATGCCTCAATTTATAGCCAATAAATAAGTAGACTGAAGGAGTACACTAACGTTCAGGTTTCTGGAAACCACATAAATGATGATACCTACTCCCGTGTCAGTAAAATAACACAATAACTCAACTGGTGATAATCAGGGAACTGAAATCACAGCTGGGAACAAAGGAGAGAGAGGATTTGTGTTGGTTTCTCTCGACTCATGGGTTGGAAAATTTATCACATTTCCTTTCTGAACATGTATTTTGGTGTCTCCGCAGGTTGCAAGATCAAAGCCCTGCGAGCCAAAACCAACACCTACATCAAAACCCCCGTGAGAGGAGAAGAGCCTGTCTTCTTAATAACTGGTCGGAAGGAGGATGTTGCACTGGCCCGCCGTGAAATCATCTCCGCTGCAGAGCACTTCTCCATGCTCCGGGCGTCCCGGAACAAGCTGGGCGTGTCCTTTAGCGGCTCCCCGCCCACACCTTTGCCAGGTCAGACCACCATTCAGGTGAGAGTGCCATACCGTGTGGTGGGGCTGGTGGTGGGACCTAAAGGATCCACCATCAAACGCATCCAGCAGCAAACCTGCACCTACATCGTCACGCCCAGTCGGGACCGTGACCCCGTCTTTGAGATCACGGGGTCACCGAGCAACGCAGAGCGGGCTCGCGAGGAGATCGAAGCACACATCGCCTTCCGAACAGGAGGCCTGCATGACCACAATAATGAGAACGACTGTCTGGGCCCAAACGGTGGGAGCAGCCCAGCGGGCAGCAGCGGTGGTCTGGAGAGCCGGCTACAGCAGGTGTGGGGGCTGCAGGGGGGACAGCGCAAGCCTCTCACCAGCAGCTACCGCCAGAACTTCTCAGATGCCATGGTGGGAGTGGGAGTGGGAGGCGAGGGAGGAGGAATCTACAACAAGGGCAACTTCTCCAGTTCTGGAGAGAAGCCCTGCTCTTATTTTGGATCCGAGGGTACCCAGAGCTGGGGCGACCCCGACTACCCCAAACAGGTGGCCTTCTACGCCCAGCAGCGATCCAAGAGCTTTGGCGGCCTCTCACTCCCCCTGACCAGACTCTCCCCCGGCTTACCCGAGCCTTGTGGAGGTGGAAGCACCAACAACTCTTCAGTCACCAGCATTGTGCCCGTAGCCAGCTCACCTCATGCCCAGGCCCGCCGCGCCCACAGCGAGCCCACTTCAGCTGGCGAGGGTTTCCCGGGCCGTCTGCCGGTGCCGGACTCGCCACCGGCCACAGTGCGGGACTGCATGACCTGCTTTGAAAGCAAAGTGACGGCTGCCTTGGTGCCCTGTGGCCATAACCTCTTCTGCATGGAGTGTGCCATCCGAATCTGTGAGCTCAACCACCCAGAGTGCCCCGTGTGCCACACCCAGGTCACACAGGCCATCCGAATATTCTCTTAAAGAACCACGCCAGTTTCTATCATTTGTTTTGTCAGTGTTTGTTCGATAATTATTTACTGTTCTTATGATTATTATTATTATAATACACATTTTTGTTTTTCAGAAAATTTAAAAAACAATCAAGCAGATATTTTAGAAGGCACTGCTTGCTTTACTAAAAAGTATAAGAAATATTTTTAAGTTTTTCTTTTATATATATATGCATATATATTTTATAAAAGTTTTGTTTATAAGAGAAGTATAGTACCTTGCATTTTCAGTTTTTTGACTGCTGCTGTCGTTCATTCATGAATCGCGGCAGAGGTAGACAGTAATGTGAACATTTTATTATTCAAATTTTTTATTTTACCATGAAGTGGGTTTATATTGAAGGAAGATGATTGTCGAGGCACCCAATCTGCACCTGACTGTTCTAGAAAGTCAAAGTTGTTATTAGAAGGGGAAAAAAATAGAATTTTCATTGCACCTTACAATCATCATGGTCTAAAATAGGATTTCAATCATACTCTGAAATGTTGGGAGCTGATGTGAAAGTAAATTCAGCCTTTGGGTTTTACTGTGATTTGAAAAAAACTGGTCCAAAATAGAGGAGTTATCCAAATGAAAATGTGAATAAATTGGTTCTAGTCAAAGTCTTGTGATCTTTATAAGAAAACAAAAGGCATCCCTTATTTTAATTTTTGTACCTTAAAGTCTTATGAACCACTTTCAAGGGGCAGGACACTAGATATTTGATTTGGAGTAACCGGTTACACCTTTATTGGTTCCATTTCTCAAATGATGGAGGAGAAGCTGCAGAAATTATCAGAAATTTGTTCTTTCCTAGAGCCACTGATTACACTTTGGTCACTGCAGTTTGTTGAAAAGATTCAGTAATGCTTGCTCCTCGTGGCACTTGAAAAGCATGTGGTTCCTCGGTTGGCTTAAAGCACTGATTTAATTTGTGAGGCCGAAAGCCTTGGAATTCATCCAGTTGGCTAGTTCTCGATATCTGTCTCCCCGATGGACTTGTTTCAAAGCCACCTTAACCACGTTTTATTGTATTGTGTGGTCATTTGGCCACAGTCGCCGAACAATATAGGACACAGCCAGAGCCCCAGTCGTCATGCGTTTCTCTGAGGTGAGCACTGTAAATAAAGAGGAGAATTAGAATGTGGACAGAAGCCGAGTGAAAGTGTAAAACCTGCCCTAAATCAGCAGCAGACTCCGATTTAAATAGTTGACACTGTAAAATGTCCGAAATCAGTAATCCCTATTCCACGTCCCCACATCTAACAGCATCTCCGAGGGGACAGCTGTCGCCACTGTAATTAGCAGGACTGTACAGGAGCAGGTGTTTCACGGCCCACTGTGGCTGTGACCCCAACTTCGAGGTCTGGCCTGGCCCCCTTTCTGTCTCGCTTTTCTTTGGCTTTTATTTCTCCCCCTGCTTACAGTTCGATCGTTTGCTTTTGAAGGCGGCTCTGAGTGGGGCATATTGTCTGGGCCCAGTTGCGGCGTGGGCTGCAGAGCCCTCGGACACGGCCTGGATCCACTCATTGATAATTAGGCAAATGGGTTGGTCCAGGTGCGGACTCTGGAGCTGTGTCGGGGGGTACGGCAGGATCCCGCAGCGAGCCCCTTACTGCCCCACCCCACTGTTGCAGACAGAGAGGGGGCTGTATGGTCTGGATGCGGCTGGGCAAAAAGGACCCCCTCCTTCCACTCTTACCCCGTCCTCCCCCTTTCCTTCTTCTTTTTCTGTTGCTCTGAGCTATCCCCACCGAGGAGAGGGGGCCTCTTTTGTCCCAAAACACACACACACACACATAAAATTTGAAAGACACTAGCTGAATTGGCAACGTTGTTGAAATGAGGGGAGGCTTAGCAGCCAAATAAATTAACTACAGTTGTACGGAGCTACACCAGTTACCTGTTTTCAACAATTATTGCTAGTTGATTTGGAGAAAATGATGAAAATAAAAAAAATCTTTTCCATCGGGGTGCAGCATAAACCCGCCTGCACTGCTCTGATATTTGGATGTGGCTCTGATGGTGCGACATCACCAGCACAGATTGTGTCCGCTTGCTACTGTATGGGACATCCTGCAGCTGCCCCTTCACTTTGGACATCGGGGCGTCAGCCAGTGGTGCCCCCCCCCCCCTCTTGCTTTGAGCTTGAAGAATGAAATCATACAATTGTAATTGGCAGGAAAGCAGGGAAACGCCCCATTTAACCAGCACTCATGCTGAATCAAATTACACACCCTCTGCGTCTGCCTTAGCCCCTGCCTAGGGATTTCAGAGGGGCTGGGGGAGAGTGAATGGGGGTAGGGATTAAAGCTGTTGAATGATGGGAGGTGGGAGGGGCAGGGGGTATTTTGGCTGGAGAAAGAAAAAAAAAAGAAAACTTGCAGCAATTGTATTGATGATTCAAGTCTTGCGGTGGGTTTTGTGTCGCTGTCACATGTGGGCTAGCGGCGCTGACGGGGAACCCTGGTGATTCAGCAGGTCTCTCTTAGCTCCCTGGTGCTCAAGGACAATTCAACTCGACTTCTGTCCCAAAAAATAATCAACAGTTACAAATTTTGTCTTCTAGGACATAAAGGTCCCTCTTTTAAAAAAAAAAAAAAGGGGGGGGAAAGCAAACAACTTGCATTACGCGCGGAATGCAGGGAAAGCACTGCACTTGCAAAAAAGAAGCTCCTTGAAATCTATCAGTAGAAATAATAATAAAGAAAAGTCGTGTTTTGATGGCTGGAGACATTGCACAACGGTTTGGCCTCAGCTTTCAATGTCAAATTCAAGGCAGTGTGACGCTGTTCTTTGAACGTAGTATTTTTGTTTCTGCCTTAACGTTTTTTATGAAAATATTGCCATATTGCTGGCGTACAAGGTAGCAACTTTAGCCTTTTGATAGAAATCGTTTTAGGGGGCAATACTGAGTAATTATTTTTCCAGAAAAACGATTGTGAATCAAACTGTTTGGATGGGGTTTGAACCAATTAGGCTCTTAAAACACTTCACTTAAAATACAAAAGGAGAGCACCTTATTTGAAAAAAGAAATGCGCATTTGATTAAAACCAAACAGACCAGTGATGGTGAAATACGTTTCATAAGATTTGAAAAACATGCACATAAGGATTCCCTATCATTTTTTATTTCTTTTTGTATTATGGTGGTTCTTGTTTTTGATACTCCAGTAGTACTAGTGGTATTTGGGAGAGTTCTCATCCCTTTAGTCAATGCTAATGGCTTGGTTGAGTTTTGCACTGGTTTAATGATGAGAGGGCTCAGCTTATTGGAAATTCTCCTCGTTTGGACGGTTAATGAGTATTGTACTTTATGGGAGAGCGCTCTGAGCATTTATGTAAATACAGTATTTGTATTGATTATGAACATCCAGACAAAGGCCTGCTTAAAGTGAAATTTTGTTTATTTTTCACAAACTGAAGGTGTCATTGTCAAATGTTTTTAGGGAGAGTAAATCTTTTATATATGCGCCCCGTCATCCCTTTGACTATTATAGTATATTACATAGATCATAACATGGAAGAAAAATTTTATTTAAACTGATTAACTAAGTATTTCATCCAAATATATAGATAAGAAATTAACCAGACACAAACTATAATAATGAATATCCTTTATGGGGCCGTTAATGTATAAATCCAATCGCAGGTGAAAACACGAATGAATAGTACTTGTAATAACCTAACCCCTGATGAATAAATCCGTTTTTATGTATATTAGGATGAAAAGCAATAATAGGACTATACTGGGACAATAAACAGGGGAGCCAGCCTCAAGACGTCTCTGAATAATATTCTTTTCAGAAATGTACCTTGGTATTAGGATGATACTGTTGCATCTCTGCCTCATATCTGCTTTTTTTTTTTAAAATCTGTATGGAATCATTCCAGTGTAGACAGAGAGAGATAATTAATTAGTAAACAGCTTCAGGATGAGTAATTGTTCTTGTGTTCATCAGGGTCTTAGTCTTTTTTTGTTGTTGTTGTATTGACTATAAATCAGATTGCAGGGTGGCGTGTTGAACCTATGGATTCCTTCTCCCGGGGAGACCTGAAATGAGAGAAGTGCTCATTTCTAGGACTTGTATGGGAAACTCAAAGGTGCTGTTCAGAGTGATCACTCAAGGGCGCACAAACAAGACCTGAGTGTGAGCACCGAGGTGTGTCCGGTTTGTTGAAAAGCAGGAGATGCTGACTTTATTTATAACAGACTGATGTCTTGAAGGCTTTGCTCTAGAACGTACCCACAGCAGCAAGAGGTAGAGCGTAGGACAAAAAACAGTTTGACGTACAGGACCGCTCACTAATGTGTGGCAATGTTGTGCATGTGAGGAGCTTTGATTCTTCACACTCATTCTTGTTTAGCATACATACATGGGTACTATTGGGACTTAAAGCATATCTTAAGGAGGACTTGTGTTTATATGAGGACTTCACTGATTTCATGGCCCTTTTTGATAACTTTTTTTTTTTTTTTGTGTGTTTTTTGAAAGAAAAAGGTCAGACATAGCCAAAGAACAAAATACAGGAAGAGGACACGAGTTCCCCTATCGTTTGAGATTATTTATATTGCTTGGTTTAGAGTTTATGACATGACGACTTTTAGAGAAATATATTGCCCCCGCCCCCCGAAAATTCTTCTCCATTGATGTCAATGAAATGAAGGCTGCGGTGTAAGATAAGTTTAACAGTAGAGGGGCGCACTTACATAGTTCTCCCCAATGAGACCAGCTTAAAGCACATACCGCCACTTAGCCCTTTTCTATTGTCTCTGTTGGTTTTTGTGAGGAAAAACCGTCTGAAGAATGTTTTAATCATTCTGAAAAACTTGACCAATATGGAGAAGCTGACAAAGAGAAGGGACTGCCCAAGTAACTAAAAAGCAGACTGAAGGAATTGTGTTGACAATGACAAACCAGTAAACATCCAGGCTAATTGTATGAGCCTCAGAGGGATTAGGTTTAGATGTAAACATGGTGATGGTGTGATAGTAAAGAGGAACACTGTGGTTTTTAGTTGACATCATTTAGAGAGACATTAACTGTATCCCTAAGTTTAACTGCATGTTAGTAAAAAATATAGTACAGTAGGTAAGATTTATCAAAAAAAAAAGTTAAGATCGCATAGACAGTTCATCAGCCTGGTACCTGAAGTGTATAAAAAGCTTTAAAAGTGAACATGGGTTTAAAACCGTATATTTACCGTGTAGTTTAACTAATTGATGCATAAAAGTTTAAGAATATGCTAAGGAGTAAGTTTCATTTGTCCAACTCACCCAGTATGGAATACGTTTAAACTCAGTGGTGCGCAAAGGGGTCGGGTGACTCACGGTGACAATTGATTGGTTCTGTTCTTGTTAGTATTATTTACAATATTGTATTAAGCTTACTATTATAGTACTGGTAGAAACTGTTGATGTTTTTCTTCTCTTAATATGAAAAAGTCTTTATGCATTTATGTAGAATCCCTTTTTAAGGAGTGATAGGAAATCCTTATTTTCAATGGATGCACTGAAGCAATTGTACCAACCTGTCTAAAAATCACACATTGAGCAAGTAATGCATTTGAATGTAAGTTAAAACAAAAAAAAAGATCACTCAACTCAATGCACTCCTTATTGCTTATTGTTTTGTCGATTTACAAGTGAGCTTTAAGTTTTTGTCTTTTCTTAAAGGAAAGGATTTGCGACAGGTTTTCAATGTAGACTATATTTGAGTTCTTCCACATACATTTATAGAAAGTAACTTAAAATGAATAAAAAAAAAAAAAACATATTACAGTTTCTCAAATCTATTTTGCTAACATGGGTTATTATTTCATAGAAAGCAGAGGAAAACAAGGAGTCAGTATCTGGATGTTGCGGTACGTCTGGATGTTATTTATGAAAAGTGAAAAAAAAAAAAATGAAGCAACATATTTATGAGTAACCTCGAGACATTTTGTTCTTTTTTTTTTTTTTTATTAAAATGACAAGAAATTAATATATTTCTAAACACAGCAAAGTCAGTTTCTACTAATAAGTAAAAATGAGAAAAGAAGTTTAGAAGTTTTATTTATGGAAGTTATGGGTGCTCGTCTTTTCCAAATACCTCATGCCGAGTGAAGTAAACGGAACAACAAGAGATTCCCTATAGCTTAAATTTTAACTTCAGACGTGCACTACTTCAACATCGGTGCATTCACAATGGTATGACAGAAAATAATATAATATTTTTTAGAATTTGGAGATATTTTAGTCACAGAGCATCAATTTTGTGCCTCAATTATATATTTTTCCTGCATCAGCATTCTTTGTGCAGTGCTGCAACCCCGTCCCCCTCCCTTTCAACTAACCCCATGTTACTGACTGAACCACAGTACTCATTTCCTCTGTAATCTAAACGAGCTTTTACTTCTCAGACATAACACGTTACGACCGCAACGCTTTGAATGAATGAGGTAGCTGTGACCCTCTCACCGATTGTTCAGCACAACTTGTACACACTTTCATTCATACATTTTCTCCATCTGCTACTCAGTTTGTGAACACTATCCGCCTGAAGGAAGCCTGTACGAGAGACTTACCCTAATGTCTTCATTAGGTGAAGTGTGCAAATGGAGCGGAGGCATCTAGGAGAGGACAGCAGCACACCGTGTAGTAGATCTATGTAACTAGATGGACACATATACACACACAACAGATTCATTACCGTACTAGTTTGCATGTATGTTGTATGGTCACTTAGACGGGAGAAACTGCGCAGGTCCTGTGTTTTTCCTTCACACCGGAGCACCTGGGCTGTTTCTCTTCTGTAGATTTTCATAGTTGGAGTCTCTTTGGAAACCAGAAAGGTGGCATGTGTTTGCAGCCAGGCGAAGAGACCACTTCAGTCCCCAACGTTCAAGTCGGACTCTGCATTATCAAGATACCTGCTAGTGATGGCAGATTATTTGTACCTCAAATGAAATAACTTGAAATGTTAGTTTGTAGAGTTTATTCAGATGCAAATTGAAAAACAAACCCTACATCCAATGGCACATTTTCTGCTGCATGTAACGGATGGGGACAGAAGTGGCACTCGCTGGCAAAACTTGCAACCTTCTCCAAAGTGGTCAATACAGTCTGACAGTTTGTCTTTGGTAGCGTTTTCCAAAATTTCCAGCACAGTAGAGGTGTTTCATACCGGTCTAATAGTGGTCGTAGTGCATTAGATTTTGGGCCAGCATCACCTGGCATTACTTTCTGGTTTCTCTGTGAACAGTGAAAGAGGGTCACCCATGTGGCCCTCGGTGGCTGACCGTCAACTTTGATGGATGGGAGAAAAAAAAAAAGTCTTTGAACTCTGTTACAGTATGCCATGCCCTTACCAGGCATGTGTTATTGCAGGTTTATTTGTTATAGCACATGTTTTTTTGTGAATTACATTTTTTGGAGACATTTTTATTATTATTATTGTATCTGCGCCATGTTAGTTCTGGTTCTTTGTTATTTTTTCAAGATTCAAGATGTATTGTAAATGTTTCTAATAAAACAAAAATGAAATGATATGCACTGTGCACGTATTTTTGTTTCTTTTAATGATGAGTTTTCATTGGTAACCTGAGCTCTTAAAGTGGACATTAAGAATCAAATCATATGCAAACGTGTCAATATTCTTATAGGCAATATTAATTAAACTTGTGACTCAGGCATGTAATTGAAAATATATCTTAAATGATGTGAGAAGAGACGAGCTATATCAAACAACATTTATTTATACATATGCAGTCCAAATATACATACATTGGAATAAATGCTAAAAAGCCATACCATACAACACCCAGTTTAAGACCTGTGAAGTCGACAGAAGTCAATGTTGGTGTGGAAACGCATAAGCAGGATAAACACCATCTGTGTGTACTACCTTTGAACTTAATGAAGCCCCTCATAACACTACCATGCTTTCTTCTTTTCCTTATCAATTAAACAATTACACACTCACAAAATCAAACCTGGCTCCTCAACCCCCACCACAGGAAATAAAGACTGTGATGGGGGAGGGATCAGGGAGATCCCAGAAGGCAGAGTCCTGTTCCAGTTATATACAGTACAGTACAGAGAGGGACAGAGAAGAGTAGTTGAGCAGCCAGTGGTGGATTTCACTTACAGTAAAAGAAGCCATCTCGGGCATATCAGAGACCACAGGACTAGGGCAGGGCTGAGTGCCCTCACTACCTCATCTGATGAAACATTATCCATCCATCCATACCAGCTAGCAGTCAGCAGCACAGTGTAGCACAAGCATTTAAACCCATTCCCTAGCCTCTCCCTCTAAACCCAAAGGTTCAAGGCACGGTTAAAGATCATCTGCAGAGCCAATATTTCTGTCCGAACAACATGCAAGGCAGTTAACCCATTCCCAGTGATGCAGCTATTCCATCTCATATAGAGGCAAAACTTTGCAAAGCTTGCAGCAGCGTGACTCATTTGTTGAGTACTGATTCTGCACGGGGCAGCAAAGCTTTGCAAACAAAGATCAAAAGCAATTAGAAATAAATGACATGTCACTGGGAGGGACGCTATTGCTCTATTGCTTGAAGCGGTCAGGTGGAACCCAAACTGAGCCTACTGATGTCCAGCATGTGGATATATTAACCAAATAAGTAGAAGCCCTTGCTCCTCCATTAGTTCAGCATTGTTACATTTACAATATTCTTCAAAGAGCTACGAGTGTGAGGGAACGCAAAAGCATCTAAAATCTAGGGAGCTCCTTTTGCTGTGAAGCACTTAGTGTGGAAAATCTAAACCAAATAGTGTTAAATTATAAGCCCTTTGACCAAACAAGACCTTAATCAAGTACCCAATAAAGACTGCAAGGAACTCCAGTTTCTGAATATTGTATATTTAGAGAAAATGGGAACGATAGTGGTGAGTTAGGGGTTACACCTAAGTGTTTTGGATATGGATATTTATTACTCAATATCCCGCAAGTAGGAAACAGAGGGAAAGCATTTACTAGCTTGTAAAATAGAGCTTTCAAAGGAAGATGGTTTGCAAAGGCAGAAATAGTGATGAGATACAAAAGGAACCTTATAATGTGTTGCATACAGCTTGTCATTAGGTTGTGAGATGGTTCTGATCAGGTACCTCATTCAAAGCTTAATGCACAGGGTAGAGTGCTTCTCACCTGTTTCCTTCCACTGATATAAATCCTCCCTTAACACTACCTTCTGGCTGTATATAGAAACTTTTTTTGCTTTGCCTCCTTCACTGGTCCCCCTCATAGTGCGTCAAATCTTCTTCACCAGAAAAATGAATAATCAACCCCAGTATGTGTGGAATCGTAATTTCTACCCGTTGCTCCATTTCCCCTGTCTGTCTGTATCTGTTTGTCTAGCTGGCTGTTGGAGGTGAAGGAGGAGGTCAGTGGTAAGGTCTCAGTTGTTCTGGCAGCAGACACCCTTATTGGCTGAGTTCTGAGTGGGCTCAACTGTGATGGGCACTACGTTGGAGGCTGGTGAGAAGTCTGAGTCACTTCGCCCTGACATCTGTCTCTGTGACACGATGTTGTAGATGGCTGTGATGGAGAGAAGGGTGAAAGTGAATGAGTTATGTGTAGATGCCTATAAATCCAGCCAACAGTGGGACATATTGTGATTAGGACAAACAGCATGGTAGAACAGAACAACAACTATTCTATCCAGACTCATGGCAGCAATGAAGGATTCTTTTCATCCTAAACTGGTATTGTTATGTCATGTGGCAGCGCAGAGTCTCATTTTAGGCATTCCCCACCGGGACAATATGCAGTACATTATGAAACTTGCTTCTGTAAACCCGCTTGCTCATGATACATATTTATCAGAAAAGAGCCGTTCAAACATCCGTAAGAACTACAGTGCAGTCAGTCTGTCATCATATTTGCTTCATCAATAAATTTCTGAATTCCATTTGAGAAAGTTTGGCTTAGGTGCTATTAGGGTGCTTGGTCAATCAACCTCAGGAGAACTGGACTACTGGTGAAAACATCTCCCTCTTATTTCTGGAAAAGACAGTTCTGAAAAGAACTACAATAATAATAAGGTTTAAAACCAAACAAGACCCATGGATCCACAGACTCATTACCACAGACTCTAAATATGACAAGCTGCTGGGACTACACATACAATAGTCCATCAGGAAAAACCTCAGACTCATGCCACGTATGATCTTTCCTGATGTCTACACATGATGTCTTCACTACTCCGCTGGGTCTAAAGCTTACTTCTCACTTCTTGTTAAAGCAATGCAAATGTACTCTCGCCTCCTGCCATAATGAGCCAATTAGCAAAGTTGATCAATGGGGCCTGTTGGTACGAAGTTGTGAATGATGTACAAATCACAGATAAAGCTGCGGTTTGGCCGGACTGGTTGAAACGGCTCAAGCTGAGACATCTGGGGGACATGGAGCAGAAGCCGGGTACGAACAGCAAGTGGCACATGCATGTGGACTGATTAGAGTGGGTGCACCACTCACTGCTGTTAAGCCCTCCACTCAGTCACAACATTTGTTTTGTTTTTTATCTATGGTCCCAAATCTGCATCAACACATGCATTTGTTTGGGCCTAATGGGGAAACTGCTTATAGACATTTACCAGTGAATCATATCTGTCAACCACCACCAGAAGTCCTGCTTGACTAAATGCATCTGGTAAGGATGGGTCCAATTATATTTGTCAGCACAAATACAGACCATTTTCTATTATTTGCTAGTAAGCAACCATTTTTCATGGCATATTTCAGGTAACACAATGCCCATGACCTATATCTTTAACCTTATAAAAATTCCGGAGGTAATTTTGCCACAGACTGCAGACCAGGGATTGGCATCGAGAACAGATAGGAGGGATGCTGCTGCCATCTAGTGGCATTTGAAGGGAAAAAACACTTTAAGTGTTGATACGTATACATGTATACTGGATAGATTAAGGGCTCTAGACATCAGAGCTCTTCAGTTAAAAACATTTTATGATTTGATATAGACTCTAAAAATGGGTAAGTAATGAAGACAAAAAGGGAAACTCACCTTTGAGAATAGTGTGGAAGGCCAGCTCTACATTAGAAGAGTCTAACGCTGATGTTTCCAGGAAAGACAAGCCGTACCTCTCTGTAAAACACACATGAACATAAAACCACCATATGCTATTGGTCTTTAACTCTCAGATCTAAAATGGGCTGCAGTGAATTTTACGGCTGTGCTGCACTGGTATGAACGCCACGCTAATCAAGCAGGGTGTACTAACTCCAGCGTTCTCAACAAGAATGTTGTCGTTTCCACTGCTTAATGTTTGATAGTTAAACATTAACTGCTTTGACATCAGGGCTGAATGTTAATAGAAAAATGTGACATTGAGATATAGTTTTGGCAGAACAGATCAAAATTCTCATCATGTGGATCCTTTTAAGTCTGTCTGTCTGTCTTCAATCAAATCAAATCACACGTCCTACTTCTACCACAGATGGTTTAGTTTTAGAAGTTTAGTTTAGTTTGGGAAAAACAGCACCTGTTTTAATAAATCCTTCAACATGTGTGTCACAATTTCATTAATGACATGTGATCGACAATTTTTATAAAAAATATAAGTGTACCCTACGTGGTTTAAAGACAGTCCTGGAAAATTTTAATCTTTTAAGTTTTCACTTGTTATTAAGTAGCAAAAAGTTTTGATATGTCCTGTTCGAGTTTATTTAACTTAACTGGCAGGTCCTTGGATGTTCTGTAATGGGGCCATTTCACAGGTGTAATAAAGGAGGTCAGTGATACACAGAAAGAAAGAAATTGGCACATATCATTAAAACATTGTTAGTCGAGGAAAGAAAACTCATTTCTATCCTTCTTATGCTGATTAACATGCTTCCTGCTTTAGACTTCCTTACAGACAGTCCTATCAAGAGTCATTCACCAGGAAGAGCAGGTGTGACACTGTTCTTGAAAAAAGCACACTCTTTACACTCGAGGTCAAGAACACAGCTTGATTCTCCCGATCAACAATAACAAAGTATACTTAAATCGTACTTAATTTTAAAGCAAGACTGTAAAATATATACTGCTATGACACAAATGGGGTGAATTATATTTAAATGCAACTAAAAGTGAAGTTCTTTTGACTTGTACTGTACTTTATTACAAAAACTCAAACCCATTTACATCAGGGACACATTTAAATAAAATGCTTTACAATATCAACGTAGAAACGTCTCCATCCTTCATGAGAATGGCTGTTTGAAATAAGCCGTACAAATTTTGCTGAAAGTTATTTTTGACACAAATACAACCACTGATTAAAGTGCTGTGATTAAATATTTGGCCCACTCCAGTTTTCCTAGTTCTCATACCTTATTGTATTGGATCTTCCACAATATATTTTTTAAATGAACAAAGCAAACCTAAGTAAAGACAAGGTACATGCTTTAAATTATAATTGTATTTGTTTTGAACCAAAAAGGTTACCTGATAACCGTCATGCCTGAATGAAAAACTATTTCAAGCCCTAAGTAACTAAATCCAGATTAAACTACCAAACTGCATGAATATCTGGTTTGAGCTGGATAAAACACACCCAGACCCCATCACTATCAGACCTGTTCAATCACATCATCACTTCAATAGACCATTTTCAGAAGCAAGAAGTTGGCCTATCACCAGTAGCACACTATGCCAAAATCAAAAGAAATTCTAGAAGACCTTTTTTCATCTTTAGAGGAGATGAAGGGAAAAGGTCACTGATATACATTATTGTTACAAAGCTATTTCTAAGGCTCTGCTGCTGGCCTATCCCTTCTCAACATAGGTCAAAGTTCATGGCTCCACTCTTTTAAAGACACAGCAGACCCAGATGAACATTAAGGCTCGTCTGAATTTTGTCCCCGCACACCTTGATAATCCACAGAGCTTCTGGGAGAATATTCTATGGACTGTTGAATTGAAAGTTGAACTGTTTGGGAGACAGGGCCGTTTTACATCTGGTGTAAACCAAACACAAAATTCATCAAAAAGAAGACAACTTAAAGAAAGGAGGTGTCACCGTCGAGAATTTGTGTTTTCCAGGACTAGAAAATTCTGAAGCAGTCTGAGAATTGAGGATGAAGAGCAACTGGATCGAGCAGCAAGACAATGATTGCAAGTAGAGGGCGTAACTCCACCCATGACGGAATTAAGTTAAAGTTTGGCAGTGGCCTAGTAAAGGTCCAGACCTGAACCCCACTCAGATACTGAACCAGGGCCTAAAAATAAAGTTCCTGCTCACAAAGCCTTCAATAAGGCTGCAACAAATTAGTTCTGCAAAGAAGAGTGGGCCAGCATTTCACAACAGCGCTGTTAGAGACTGATCTGCAGCTATTGGCGGAATTGAGTTGCAGTTGTTGCTGCTCAAAGTGAAGCTCCTAGTTTTTAAATTCAAGAGGCAAATTTTGATTGAGGCTTGTTGTACTGGATTACCCTTCTGCCTTTGAATAGAAGTATAATTTTAAACTTATATTTGTGTTTTCTCAGGTTGTATCAACAACAGCGATGTAATAACGCACTGAGGGAGTTTATTAAAAGAGTCAACTGGTCAGTCTATGCTCTTATTTACGGCTTTAAGCTGCTGATAAGGTTAGAGGTCAGAATATTTGTAAACTTTAATGTAATATTTGAAACTGAATGCGCTCACACAACAGGTACACAAATATACCAAAAACCTGTGACATTACCTGCAAAACCCTTGGCTTCATCGGTGGGCACTGCCCTCAGGTGGCGTAGATCACTTTTGTTGCCCACCAGCATGATGACTATGTTGCTGTCGGCGTGGTCCTGCAGCTCCTTCAGCCAGCGTGCAGCGTTTTCGTACGTCAGGTGCTTGGCGATGTCATAAACCAAGAGAGCTCCAACTGCTCCACGGTAGTATCTAAACGACATGTGAGAGCAGAAGATAATATAAAATCCGACTTGTGATGGCACGTTGATTTCAGTAATATTATGGATGTGTCAACATGAGCATTACCAGCATTGAAAAACAAGGATGATCAACAACAATGATTGGAGGGGAGAAGAAAAACATTAGATAAGGCGCCACCTATTGGACCCATATCAAAGAAAGACATGATTCTTAGTGAGCCCATGAGTCAGACCGAAACTGAAGCCAGAAGACTGAGTGTCATTATAGACTCAAATTTGGTTGTTTTTTAATCCCAAAGTAGTACGGGGAGTGCTTTTTTCCCCACCTGAGAATAATTACGAAAGTAATCCCATTTTTACCAAAATGGGATGTTAAGAAACTGATTAAGATTTTTTTTTTAGGCTAGACTACTACAATGTTATTTTTACTTGTCTGCACAAAACATCTATAAAGAAATTCAAAATGATAAAAAACTTTTTGACTAGATTTTTAACATAGATCTAGACCAGAGAGTTCACACTCATGTCCTGTTTAAACTGAGCCGGCTCCACATTTCTGTTAGAATTGGTTTGAAGGTCCTTTTAATTACCTCAAAGGCTCAGCTTTAACGTCTTCTTACATCTCTGAACTTTTAATAGCCTGGAGGTCCTTCAGAGTTGGTCTCTTAATCGTGCCCAAATCTCCACAAACAAGCTGCTTTTATGAATTGCTCCCCTAAACCAGGGGGAGACCCGGCCCTCCTAAACCCAAGAGGCAAAGTCTGTGGCTAGCTTTAAAAAAAAAGATCACGAACCACAAATGTACCACAAGAAATGTTGCTAACCTATTTACATCTTTTATTTCCTACGACGAAACAGTTTTTAACTATTATTTATATTTTCTTTTATCATATTCAAATATAAAAATTAATTTTCCCCTGAATTTATAAAGTTCTATGTCATATCTCTCTTATTATTAGAATAATTATTACTACTATTATAATGGCCATTATTGGTTTAATAAAAATTTGAGAAAATTCAGATTTTCTCCAGTTTAGTTTGATTCTGGCTGTCTGATAGTATTTGTTCATGTTAGCTCTTGATTTTCAATGTTTTCCATTCAAAGATCGTTGAGCTGCAGTTTATGAATGGAAGATGCTGTACAAATAAAGTTATTATTATTACTATTAACCTGAACTCTAAAGGTGTGACAAAAAGAGGAAGAAGTCATAAAAAAGACTTTAGGAAAGACAAAATAGGTCCAATTTGTAGCTTTTATCCTTTAGAATCCTTTAGATCTGTTCCTAAATTTCCAGAAGTTATGAGGCAAAATTTAGTTTTAAATGTAATTCAGGGACGGATGATGGTCGCTGGTCGGAAGTTGATAATATTTTCCTGAAAAAAACCCAGCCGTTCACAATACATTCAGTCTTTAGGTGACTAACAGGTGTGACAAAAATCAAGGTACATGCATGAGGGGGCAGTTGGGCACTTCAAAATTCCTCTTCTTCTTCACACCTGTATGACGGACAACATTTGTTTAAACTGTTCACGTAAAGATGTGTGTGCATGTCAACAGTGTGATGGTGCTTCCACAACATGAATAGTACTCACGCGGACGTGATTGCCCGGTACCGCTCCTGTCCAGCTGTGTCCCAGATCTGAGCCTTGACGGTCTTGCCTTCTACCTGGATGCTGCGTGTGGCGAACTCCACCCCAATGGTGCTCTTGCTTTCCAGGCTGAACTCATTCCTCGTGAAGCGGGACAGCAGGTTACTCTTTCCTACGCCTGAATCTCCTATCAGCACCACTACAAGGGAAAAAAGGGGGGGGGGATCGAGTAAAAGAGACCATCATCATCATCAGCGCAGTCACCTGGTGTGCTGTAGATTCTACCTGCAAATGTTGTTTTCCTTTAAATAAGCTCTTTTCACTGATGAGTTCAACAGAATCCAATTCTTAAAAGTGAAAATTCATATGGATGATAGGCTTCACATGAAGCTGTTTGGGAGGAACTCGGAGTACTTCTATTTGTAAAGGCAAATACATGATAGCAGTTGTCTATAACAGCTAATTCAGTCAAAGAGAAGATTAAATAAAAAAAGATTTTATTAACTAATATTTAATCTTATTTCTTTAGTTAGCCCAAATCGCTTGTGATGTGAGGCCGAATCAGAAAAAAATAATTTTTTTAGGAAATGCACGCAGATTGAAGACATTCATTCTAGTTAAAGCAGTTATTTACAGAAAGTTTCGTCCATTAAATGTACTTCTGTCATGCCAGTATTTGACATATACTTACATACATTTTATAATCCCTTAGAAAAGACTCAGAGAGAGAGAGACTTTTAATAACACGTCTGCTCCACTTATTTTGCGTGTTTAGATATCAAGCGCTAAAAAAATCCATCAAAACAGCCAAAATCCCCATTCCTACAAATATCAGAGAATTATTCACTGACATGAGAGAAAAGTTAATGAATATATATAAAAATGAATGTGAGCTTTTACTTAATATTCAGTGTGAGGTAATGGGGGGGGGGCTTTAAATCTGCATCTCCCCTTGGGTCTGAAACTACTTTCACAATCAGAAGGTGGGTTAAAAGACGTCAAAGATCCTCCTACCACACCAGCACACGACCCTGCTATTAGGAAATAGGAACTTGTTAAGGAATGTAGAAACTACATGAACAAACCAACCTCTGTGTCTCCACTCGCTTTTGAGCAACAGGGCTCCTTCAAAAGAGCAAATGAAGACACAAGCATTCCTCATAAAGAGCGGCTTTATGTAGGTTTGGCAATAATCTGAACATAAGACATGTAATAGAGAACTACACATACCAACAAACGGTGTGGCTCTCCTGTGTCAAAAGCATAACGCTGTCATTCTCCATTTCATCTCACACAAAAGATCATGGGCGGAGGACAACAATTACTTAGAAACCATTTCCTTCCCTCTTCCATCAGACTGGTATCATCAGTTAACAACTATTCACTCACTTACTGTTGTGGTTTGCATTCCTCAGCGAAGAAGAGATGAAACCAATCTCTTAAACCCCTCCAAATACATTTTTACGTTGCTTTCTCAGTCTCTTGTAAAGCACTGAGCATAAAATTCTTATAGATTAAAATGTATATACTTGTGTACCATAGGCCAAAAGTTAAAATTTCCTGCTGATTTGTCTATTAATTTATGAGCTAATGCCTAAAAACCTTCAAAAGTGCCCTATCTCACCATGGCTTTGAAAACATTATTATGACGTCATGATGTGAGGTCATGACATGATGTCACCCAAATTTAATCATCTCTACGCCAAAAACCATACAACATAATAATTAAAAAAGAATCATATCCACTCCATTCACAAAATGATTAAATAATAATCTGATCAAAATGATTTATTTTAACTTAATTGTTTTGTATATTCTTCAGAATAGTCTCAAGTAATCCCCATAAAAGTTCTGGATGCAACAAATATATCATAATTCATCACTATTTCCACGTCATTTTCCACAGTCTTTATTGCCTCTGAATGTTCATCCCGGTTTAATTTTTCAATTAACATCCACTGACATAAACATCATGGATCATTTAGTCACAAAGCCAAACACCACCCTACTACCAAATGATCAAGGAGTGCCGGATAGTCATATTTACCACAAAAGATGTAGCACTCAACTATGCAAATATCAAAAAGTCTCTACAGATCCACCACCACACCTGTTCATTAAACTGGGAAGTATTTCTGCAGCCGCAGGTTGATTGGTTGTTACTTACACTTTAATTTGACAGTGACAATAAATGGCTATTCTTTTTCAATAAGGGTTATTTGGATTATTACACTGTGATTACACTAATACAATAATGGTGGAATAAATTAGGAAGAGGATAACAATTATATTGTTGATTGTACTTATTTGTGTAACTATTAAGCATGAGCTAAAATTTCACAATGGTGACGGCCCAAGTTGTATCAATATTTCAAGTGCTGTGTTAAGACATTAATGCTTCCTGTCCACTGAAATGTAAGACGGCATTTCATTACAGATACAGGACGTTTAGAGTTTGTACTAACAGCTAGTGTGTTGCAGTAACTTCAATACAGCAAATAGGAGTGGCTCCAAATAAAGCTCTGTCTAGCATGTATTATAATATTACACAGAAAACCCGCACCAACTTTTTACTAATGAGAGTTATCTGCTGTGGATGTTGGTGAGATGAGTTTAGCTACACTGTGCATAGATCCCTAAACTCTAGAACATCAGAACAAAACATAAGGAAATGCCGAGCTGTGACCCTGAACTACCAATTGGACAAAGCCTGTTTATTCTTTTTGAATTAAACCGGTTGAATCTAGTACACCGGACCGGACAAACCAGAAACCTACACTACACTATTAAATGAAAAAGTTTGAATTGAGAAAGCATACAGATGATTTATTCTAATAAATATGGAAAATATGTGAAAAAAATATTCCTATCTGTTCATTTACAAAATGAAAAAAAAAGACAACGAAAAAAATGCTTAGAGAGCTTGTAGGCAAAGTCATGACTTGAATACATTTCCCCAACTGAAACTAAAGGACAGACTGGGGCTAGCTGCTTAGCATGCTAACGTCAGTACATATATTAACAGATAAAAAGACTTTGCCATAATGTGAAAACTGTAATTTCTTCAAATTCAGGGGTGATTATTTTCATTATTTTTTAAACATTTTAAACTAAAGGTCATAATACATATTACATATATAATGTTTGACCATTCATTTTCTCCAAAGTACTGAAGATATTATTATAAACTGTATGTACGTATTAATACTTAGGAAGATGGCTAAAATCATATATTCGGTAGTGAAATGTTATTTTATTCCAAAAAGAGAAGAGTTGGTATGAGTTTGTCTGTTTCTTTAAAAATGAAAGTATTGGGACTCATACACAGCCCAGAACAGAGAGTGACTAATGCCAAGAAGTATGTATGCCTTGAAATGGACCGCATGTTGACCATCTTCGCTGTTATAGGGAAAGGTTTATGTGAATCACCAATAGCTCACCCAATTGGACTCATTGTGTTGAACAGCGAAGTACAAGAGGAAGCTTTTGGGGACAACTATACTATTCTGACTATACTGACTGAGTGGCAGTTGATACCTTATCAATGTTCTTTTTCTGTTATACATGATTCAGATAACTTTGCTATTTGGTCCCCACACATCTGTGCTACTTTTATCGTAGAAATGAATGAGCAAATCTCCTCTACGCTCAAGGACAGACATTATATGTGGCAACACACACACACACACACACCTCAGGCAGGTATTTCCAGTTTGACAACACATCCTTTCTAGTGTGACCCTTCATTTCCCCTTGTTAATGAACAGGTGAAACTATGAACTACCTGCTTAACCAGATGGGAACATTCACCTTACCAACACATTTAAGTTTATGTTATAGAAGATGACCCATTATGAATTTTACATGTGGGCATAGGGAGAGGCTTATATATTAATGCCTCTTAGATAACAATGACAGCTGTTTGGGACTTTGTGTGTTTGAAGTGGTACCAAGATAGCTGTTATTAACACTGGAAGACATGGTTTTACCACAGTAATTTATTCTTAAATGTGGATTGATTGAACCTGTTTGGATTGGTCTCCTTTCCTCAATTTATGACCCCCCCCCATAAACTGCATCCTGAGATGATTACGTCATCATCAGCCTGCGAGATGATGACTAGCATGACGGCAGATGCTTCTTAACGCCACACATAAGCTTCAGGATGAGACTGCACTCATATGGCCGTGCGCCTTTAACACCTTGTCTTGACTCTGTGTCCATTAACAACAGCCAGAGAGCTATGCAGCAAGTACGCTGAGCTCGAGCTCGCTCCGAGGAACACCTTGACGTTACAGGTCAAGGTGTTCCTAGGCATTAAATGACAGGTGTTCCCATTGGAGTGGAAAGTTAGCCACACGGCAAAATATAAACAGGAACTCACCTTTGAAAAGATAGTCATACTCGTCCTCTCTATTCGTCATGGCTCCTTCTCTCTGGCCGTTCTACGTCTTTAGTCGAACTCAAACAAACTTCTGCCGTTACGTTGACGTTATTCAGCTAACGTCACTTAAGAGATAAACGGGCGGCCGATAACGACGTTGGCTTCTTACGAGGGACGGTAGATTCTCACTCAGACGACAACAATTAGTCACTGTAACGATATTAAAATGGGACACTTTCGTTCAAGTGTTAAAAGATCCTAATGGCAACTAGTTGCTGGAAAAGTTTCGCCTCCTCTTCCTCGTCCTCTGTCACTTGCCATTACCGAGTCTGCGACGAAACGTCAGTATCTTAGTCCCGCCTCTGGTTAGCTCCTATTGGTAATAAGTTGATCAATACCTGTCACGAGCGATCACATGATTGGTCCGCTGTTCTTCACTAATGATTTGATAGCTGTTGCTGACTGTGATGACGTAAGCGGTCCCAAGTTTCAACAGGTAAAATTAAGTAGCAGCAAAAAAAAATTTGAAAAAAAGAAAATAAGCAGTCATTTGAAGTTTATAATGTGCAATTTATTTATTACTTCCACTCAGAGAGGAGGTTATGTTTTCACTCCTGTGCAATTGTTTGTCTGTTTGTTTGTTTGTGAATAAGAGTTTTGAAGATCTACCGGATGGATTTGCATGAAACCTTACGCAGAGGTAGGTTTTTGCACATCCTAGCGGTGATTATATTTTGATGACGTTACGCATCATGCAGCATGTAAGATAAAATAAAATAAAATAAGATGTTTTGAGAATAGACTTCACACTATGGCTATTTTTGCCTTTGTTCCTTTGATTCCTTTGATGTTCATTTGGGGACGGAGCTGGGGTCTCACTTTCAAGAGTTCCTCTTATTCCTTTGATGTTCCTCTGAGGGCTCAGTGGGCTGAACACAGAAGCTGAAGTAGAAGGCGCAGGAAATAACCGTCTAGAGATTACTCGAGAGAAACTCAGGGAGTTTGTTGGAGTTGTAGGTAGATTAAGAGGTTGGCAATAATTCAGACATTAATGAAGGAATCTGCATGAATCTTTCCAGGATCTAGGGTAATGTTGTGCCTTTGGAAGAGGTTTGCACTCTCTGAGTGCTTTTTATAGTTTATTTACTATAATTCTTTAGTTAGTTGGTTAGTTATAGAATATTACCAATATGCTACATGTCTTATTAAAAATCAATTCAGATGGAATTTTGGTAGAACAATAACAGTTTTAGCAAAAGCTGAAAGCTACAATTAGTATGTATAGCTTTAATATAGCTTAGCTATATAGCATTTGCAAGAGCTGATGTATGTAGCAGTAAAGCTGATGTGATGATGTGATGTGACGTCACAAGAATCTCGCAGGAACACGTGTCACTGCAGCTCCCCTGGAACAACAAAAGAAACCATGCTGGGAATTTAAAGACGTTGGTAGTGACAAGAGGTTGTTTTATTTTGGGTTTCAGGGAGAGTCTGCGCTGAGCCTGTTGGCTCAAAATGCACTTCACATTTTTGTATCTGTCTGACGTGATCTGGAAATTTAAAAGTTCTCGTGACATTGTAAGACTTTGCACTGAGGACATAGTCATGGGCCCTCAGTTGTAAAACATGGTTAAATACAAAGTTATTATAAGTTATAGTGATCTAAGTTTATAGAGAATAATTGCAGTCTGAAAATAATTTCATCAAAACGTATTATTCATGTGGGATAAACTAGTTTCACATTTAATCCGGTTATTTGTACAGAGGAAATCATGGCTGAGAAATGAGGAAAGCAGTTTGTATTAAACGTTTTGGTAACTTCCTGCAAGTTGAGAAGGGAACAAAAAAAGTTTTTTGAATGCATAGACTTCATGTCTACACATCTTTTTGTCCAGTGTGTTTTTCAAGACTTTCAAGAAAATGAAAATATGAAAATATGTTAACGTGAGGAATTTCTTTTTGCTGGACCATTCTCACAAAATTCAAGAAGCTTTATATCAACCTTTGTTTTCTTTTGGGTACTTTGAAAGTTGAGGCAAAGTTTTCCCGCTAAAGAAAAGTCAAGATAAAGAAATGATGGAGTTTTGAACATTACATTAAGGTATGCGGTTCAAGTCTAAATCTGGTGCCAAAGTCTTTATTCCAAAGTCCAAAACCGAAAACTTCCGAGGAATCAGTGACTCTAAATTGCCCATTGATGTGAATGTGAGCATGAATTTTTAGTCTTTTTAAAGAATTATTGAAAAGAAGTAAACTTTTGCCCAATGTCAGCTGGGATAGACTCTGGCCCGTTTATCCTGGCACAGGGTTAGCAGCTATAGAAAATTGATTCATGGTCTGTTCAGTAAGATACAGCAGGTCATGAGTTCATACTTTAATCAGTATATATTATATGTATTCATGAAAGCATTTTTTTTTTTTTACCCATAAACAGAAGAAAAACACAAATAAGAATTTTATTATTTCAAGTTAATCTAGTATATAATTCTGTATTTTTAAAGTCGTCTAATGTTTGGAGGTTTGTTGGTAATAATACGTAACACAATAATAGCATAATCTTTTTTTTAAATACTTGATTGAGAAACTTTATTAACAGAATAAAATTGACAACACAGATACAGTGACTAACAGTCACGATGTACAGAATAAGATGTACAAATGCATAATAAAAGTCAGATTGACTGCAATCTTTTTGGTTGGAGAATTTCATTGTCATTGCAAAAATATTACCCTGTATGAAGCGCTCAGACAAAAACACACAAAGGTTTCATTAACAGTTTGGGAAAGCATCTGAACAATTCTCACACATTTAAAATAAAAACATTTATGCCTGACTTTGATAACCTATGACATGGATTATGAAATGTATGAGATATATAAAGATATGTCCCACATTTATTATGGGGAAAGCAAACGGACAAGGTTGGAGAGTCCACCCATAACCCCTGCAGGCAACATGCGGACGAATGCTTTGGCATGATGCTGAACTCCAAAAGACTGAATCCCCACGTCTGAGTGAGTATTTGTATGAATGAATAGCTATCGCTCCTGATGAGCAGGTTTGGCTTTGCGTGAATGTTTGAATGTGCATTAAAGGGAGTGTTTTCGGTATGTACCGCAATTTAACACTCTCCGCCTTTAATGAGTTTGTGGTTACACATCAACAAAATGGTATTTCATTAGGTAATAACTGTATTTATGCTGCAATGGTCACATTCAACATATCAGGCACAAGAAGAGGAGGGGAAAAAGAGATATAATCTTTGAAATGTAGAATAACTAGGTTTGAATTATTCCTTGGTTGAATATGTACTCATAAAATTATAGATTTTAATATACCTATTTGTCAGTTTATTGGTTTGTATGTGTGTGAGATTGTGATCGTAAAACAATAATTTGATCTGACTGATCATTTGATGGTTTTGTCATTGCCGCTGTGTTCGCATCCCCCGCCGCAGATCTTTTTTGTCAACGAGATACCCCAAAAAACTATATCATGTATCATTATCAAATTTTACATCCAGATAGACCTTAGAGCGAAGAAGAACTGGATTGATTTCGGGAAAGGCCGGTTGTTCACCTAAGACTCTATGGGGAGCTTTATCTCCAATACTTTCGTTCCCTAATTTATCAACTTTGAGTATAATTTAGTCCAGATTTGGTGGAACCTTTTTATGAAATACATTGTTTCTCGGATATAATTTCACATCTTTAGGACTTGGTAAACCTCAAATCTCTAAAAAGAATAAAAGGAAACGTTGAAAGCACACGTCTCTACTAACATTAGCAACATCTCTCCTCTATCCTCTAATCTGTCAGTGAGCCATGAGAGTGATAACTGATGAAGCTTCATACACGCTTCCAGGGGGCCCGAAAATAAAGCAAATGGTCCAGTTGCACAACAGACATTTTGTCAAAGCGTGAAGAAACACAGGTAATGACAGGCCGGTTCTATTAAGAGATCCCAGTAAGTAAGACGCTGAAACAACACCCAGTGTAGCAAGATCTCTTCTGAGTGGAATGCGGTAAGCATTAATAGCTGTGACACGTCAGGCGTCTGCTGTGCAAAGACTGCTGATGTCAGCAGTTATTCATTACCTCCGCCAATGAGAGTTGGAATGAGAGCTTGAGGAGGTTATATGATGATCCTTTTGTGTTTTGTTTATCCTGTTTGTTACTATGATATTTTGAAACCTTGTCGAAATTTTTTTGACGAAGTGTCGTAAAAGGGTGGATCCTGATTTTGAGGCAGACGCATGTAGGAACGTAGATTCTGGAACACTTTTTCCCCTCCTTCAACATCGAGTGACGGGACCATTGATATGTAAGAGCATGCATGTCAGTCTCATTAGAAATCCTCAACATGTTCACAAAATCCCTAAAAACCAAGATAACACATGCAGCACTTCTACATACATTTCCTGACACGTCATCAGTGTTGAGTCCTGGAGTCGGTGGGTGTCTCGGCTCTTACAACAGACAAGGTTGATCAGGCCTCGACCTTTATCCAATCGACGTCCTACTGAGGCGCCATTAGTTATTAGAGAGTCACCCCTTTCAACCAGAGCCATCTGCGAGACATCTATACCTATCAAATAGTCAAATTAAGACAAACTCTGTATCCACTTGGCCATCTACTGAAATCTATTGAATTTCCAGAGATGCTTTTGAAAGCAGGAAATCCGTACAGGGTAACACACAGTATAGGGCCACAGGTGGAATCAGAGCCACAGCCGCTGCTGAGGTCGCCGTCTGCACACATTAATGCATGTTATACCATTAAACCTAAACGGCTCCGCAAAAAGGCCTTTATTAACGTTTCCAAATATTTCGGAAAAAGATACGAACGATGGGACGGTTAAATTAAACCCAGGTAATCTTGTGAGGGTCCGTTACTATATAAAGCAATTATTGGGTGCAGATCTGGATCATAAGCCAAATCAGAGTCCGGATCTATGAGATTAGCAGTGATGGAAAGACGTAGAAAAACTGCTCTGATGCTCATTTATAGAGAGAAAATGCAGATTCTGAGTCATTCCAACTGAATGAATGCATCTGCAAAAAGGTAAGACGTGAGGTGAAAAATAGAAAAATCTGTTGATAACTACTGATGATAAACTCATCCTTCCACCAGACAAGGAGAATCTTTCCAGGGGTCGAGGAATTGCGTCGTAATACTTGCTGGCATGGTGGTTGACATGAGACATATTCATCAACGTTAAAATGTATAAATGTTAGGGATCAACTTTTTTATGTATACAGATATTCAAACATGTATTTATCCTATAAAAAATAAACGTACATATAAATGCATTCTGTTTTATGTTTGCATTTATGGAGTTTAGCCTGGAAACTATGTATTTGACTATATTATGAAGATATTTTAGCGTCATTCTGAAGTTTTATGACAGGGGCGTTGGCTGACGTCTGCACGCTGCCTCTTTTTGTAGTTTTAGGATTCAAATGGGTATTTTAAGCCTTTGCTTTGTAGGACAGCTGGAGAGAGACAGGAAAAGGAAGAGAGGGAGAGAGCAGGAAGTCAAGACGCAGGTTAAAGGGTTAAAGCAAATCCCTGGTTACTGCGAGAGAAAGTTCAAACTGCACGTATTTTAAACCAAGTCTATGCGCAGAAAAACCCCCCAAAAAAAACACAAACCTGTTTATTTCTCTACAAAACTCTAACCAATCTCCTCCCTCGTCGTCAGCTGGAGCGCGAGCACAGCAGTGACTCATGATCTGTACGTAGACTGCTGTACCTGTCATTCACATTATTTAAAACAACAGTCCTATTCTTCTGGATGGTTCATGAATGCAGCATCCTAATGGTAAAACGCTTGAGTGTTTAATTTCATACAAACGCTGAGTAATCAACCGGGGACTGTTTGCATCGGTATCGGTCTGGAGCTTCACGCATTCACATTCATAAATAATCTTTTGAATAAGTTAGACCTCCATGCATAGAAACCGGAAGATCTGTAATTTCATGGCGGCGTCCCTTAAGCCAGGACCCTTAATGTTTGCGGCCACGGTTGCTGTGTCGCTCGTATCCCTGAGAGATCAAGCACGGGGTTGTGGGTGAAGGCAGAAATAACCTGCCAACCACCTGGAGGTCCCCAGGACCCTTGGGGACCCTGTCATCAGACGTTCCTGCAGCAGGGCTTCTTCTCCTCCGTGTTTTCTGCTCTGGAGCTGTTCAAGGTCAGAGCACTAATGGGGCCACGACAAACTTCCTTACTCTTCGCCTTTTTTTGGATCTCTGGAAAAATTAACACAGATTAAAAATGTATATCATGCAAGGGCAGAAAGAAGCTGAAGTATTCCCAGGGTTCAATGGGATCATAATTAATCACGGTGCTTTGAAAAAAGTATTGAACCCCCTCCTACTTCCTTCTATGTCTGTGTGTCACTCACTAAATGTGTCAAATACTCAAAATCTCACAGAGAGTATTTTTTCATTTTCTAGTCAAAATATCTGATTGCACTTGATTTATGACATAATCTCTGAACAAGTAACATTTCACTGAGATATAAAGACTTTTTTAAGTCAAAGAATCTTGAAAGTATCTCAAAAGCTTATCGTAAATGTCATGTCTTAAATTTTACTCTCTAGTCTTCATCTAATTGAAACACAGTGCAAAAAAAAGGGGGAAAAAAAACAACTTTTAAGTATTACTGACTGATTCTGAGACACAAAACTTCCCAATATTAGTAAAGTATAGTTAAACATTAGATTTACCAGATCATTTCAAGAAGTCCTTTACCTAAATCTCTCAACTTATTTCTATTAGTCTTACCAAACAAATCTTCACTTGTTCTATTGGCAGATTTCTTTTACTTATTACAATCAAAAAACACCTGGTAATCATTATATTTGTACTTCTTTTAGAAGGGAAATGTTTTCCAGAGTAAATAAACTATGATCATCGTCAAATGGAGTAGAAGAATGGACTTTGGTTAGCTCATAGGTCTCACCAGTAGCACACTGGGCCAAAATCAAAAGAAATTCCTGAATGAGGAAGAAGAAGCTGATTGAAATGCATCTGTCGCTGAAGTGTTGCAAAGCGCTCTCTAAAGCCACAGATCCACAATGGGTCACATTATCTACGACTGGATGAGACTCATTCAGGAACAGCCCGCCGCCCTAAACTCATCAGAGATCAAAGTTCCTGGAGTCGCTCCAGACTCTGGGTCAAAATGCCATGCATGGATGAGTGCTGAGGCAAAAACCGCTGCTCACCCAGTAGAACATTAAGGATAGTCTGAAATTTTTTTTCCACAGCACACCTTCATCACCCTCAGAACTTTTTTTAGAAGGAAACTTTCTATGGTCTGATGGGTTAAAAGTTAAACAGTTTGTAACGTTACAAATAAGCAAGTGGGTTTCTATAATCGAAGGAAAGAAGATTTATGCTCTCTACTAGAAAAGTCTGAAGGAGAATGTCAGGTCATCAGTCTGTGAGGAGTGGCTGAAGCTGCTGCAGCTGATCCAAAGGAAAACAATGTCTCAAAGGGAATGGATTGAATATTTTCCATTGGCCTACTCAAAACCTGGACCTGAACCCCGTTAAGATGCTGTGGTGGGAACATGACAAGATGAGTTCATGCTCAAAACCCTTTAAAGTGGCTGAATTAAAGCGGCCCATAAAAAGAAGAGCGGGCCAGCATTCCCCCACAGTGATGTCAGGGACTGATCTTCAGTTTGCTGAAGTGTTTGGTTGCAGTTGTTGCTGCTGTGAGTGGAAAAAGTAACTAATAGGTCCGGGGGGCAAAATACTTTTTCATGCCGCTGGTACTGGGATGCATTTGTTTTATGTTAAATTTCAGATTCATAAGAGATACACAACTTTAGAAGGTACAAAGGATGATTTAAAAAGTAAAGAACATCTTCAAATAAGTTCCGGTGGTTTCTTTCTGCTGTTGTCAATCAAATGTCTGCATCAGGACAACAGAAGGTCAGGATATCCTGACATGGACTTCCCTGGAGGTTAACAATGTGAGGAAGCATGTTTGTGGGAAAACGTCTGCTCAACTCAGATCATATATATGTCTGAGGATAAAGTCAACAAAACATTAAAGGAAGAAAAATGGAGGTAAACCACACATGCATAAAGAGAGATGCTGAAAAGCAGCAGCCACCCACTCAGTGGGATAAAAACCCTCCTCTGTTTGTAAGAAGAGGTGCTTCTATTATGTGTCTCTGTGTGTAGGACATAAAGAACATGTTTGCTTAACCGCTTCCAACAAAGCAGCTAAGATAGATACGTTACAATGAATTACCTGATAGGACATTGTTGAATGCTGCCTCCACGTTAGTGGATTCCAGAGCAGAAGTCTCCAGAAACAAAAGACTGTTCTTTTCTAGGTAATGAAAAAATGTACATTTAAAACATCTTATTAGTCACTTTTCTTCAAATCCACATTCCCAAACAAACACAAATGCCACTATCAGTCTTCTCATATGATCTTCAAAGAATTGATGGATTTAGGGACCAGTACTGGGCCGACTAAAGACATCTTCTGAGCCACAACATTATAACCACTTGCCAATGTTGTGAAGGTCTCCCTCAAATAGCATCACTATTTGGCCCTTGTCAAAAGTGCTTGGGTCCTTACTTAGGACACAAATGTTCACTTCCTTCCCAATATATCCCACCCACTAACAGTTGCCATGGTAACAAGACAATCAATGTCATTCTGACTTCGCCTGTCAGTGGTTATAATAGAATGGCACATTGGTCTATATTTAATTGCAAAGTAGAGTCTACAAATGGCAGTTTAGAGTAATTTTTGCAAACATAAGGTATAAATGAGCACAGATCTGACTTGTTCAGTTCAGACACTCAGACAGTTGCTGTTCGGTGAGCAAACATCCACGTTCTCGACAATCATCATACATACATTCTTTTCCTACAGACTAATTATTAACTGTGAACATACAACATTTATCACAGAGGCAACACTTGTTGGCTTTATACCTGCAAAGGCTTTACCCTCCTCTGAGGGCACAGACCTCTCTGATTCCAGGTCAATCTTGTTGCCCACCAGCATGACCACAATGTTGCTGTTGGCGTGTTCGTACAGCTCCTTCAGCCAGCGCTCCACACTCTCGTAAGTTAGGTGTTTGGTGATGTCATAGACCAGCAGGGCTCCAACAGCACCTCTGTAATACCTGTGGAAAGACACTGACTGCAATGAATCCGTAAGGAAGAACATTTCGATGTTTTTTCTTTCATTCATTCATTCATTCATCATTATCCTATGCACCAAATTTGGACTAAATCAGACAAGGTTGGGAAATTATGGACCAAAATCTTTGGAGATAAAGCTGCCCCTTGTGTCAGAAATATCCAAATGACATTTCCCAAAATCAGTCCAGTTCTTCCTCATACTGAGGTCTATGTTGGTATAAAAGTTGAAAATTATCCATGAAATACTTTTCTAGTTATCGCGGTAACACAAAGGATCTGCGTCGGCGTGGATTCCGTAATAAATCCGACTGTTTGGGAATATTAATACAAGTTCCCCCAGTTATTTAGGACAGGCTAATTATATAATTAGATGGGCATCTGGAATGTTGTAACACTTATTAGAATAGTGACAGTGAACAATGAAAAGTATAATTGTGGAACAGAGCAATTAATGGAAAAATGCAACAAAGCTCTGCAGAGTCAGCGGATAATCCTCTGACGGTCCAGAATTATGACATTGACGCTAATTTCATCCATCCATCCACTCATTCATCAGCATGTTCTTCCATAAAGTATTCTCAGTCCTGTCTTCATTAAGATTAAACACTTTCTCCTGCTGTAAATTGAAGGAATAACCTGTAATGATTTCTCTGAAGTCACGACCCAATCAATACTTGCTTCACATTTATATTCCTGCTACCCTCTTCCAGCGGCGTGATTAATTGCACTTTAATAGGTTTTAGCCGGTTGTAACAGCACAGATGGGAAACTCCACGGAGGTGAGAATTTGCAAACTGCAATAAGTCGGCAAGTAATTACTCAAAAAGCCTCGCTCTCAGAGAAGAGCTAATCCTGAGGTGTAGCGTATCCCCAGATTTCTTCATGTCTTAAAAATAACACTGACATGGTTCTGTTGTTTAAAACCACTTTTCCCACTGTTAATCCTTCTAGTTCTTTTTTTTTTTTCAAAAGAAAGAATTATCAGCACACAGCCACAGAATGGAAACACACCCAATGAGGGCTGAGTCTTAATAAAACATTTCCAGTCCAAACAATTGGATTTGCCTTTTGGGGGTGTATTTTTTTTAGGTGCAGTGGGAGGAAGCCTGTCCTTGCATGTGTTTTGGCTGATAACAGCACCACCTCAAGATGCCAACATACTGGTTTCTCAACACCTATGGAGAAACACAACAAGCGTGAGGCGTTGATTTAAAAACTGTCAAGTTCTGCAGGAGTTGCCAGTTTCTTTACAACAGAAGACACTTTTGTTGCGTTCACACCACTGAAGTGCCCCAATTGGACTTTAATTGCCTATGCGTGACTCAAATGTATTTCTGCACAACATCACAAATCACATAGGACTGACGATTTCAATTCTGATCAGGAAGACTTTCATGCATGTTCCTAAATCAGATAAGTAACTGATTGCTGCTGATGCGACAAAAAGGAGAAGCTTTGAATGAATTCCTGCAAGAAGGACAAATGATTTTTTCAACTGTCAGCAATGGTGGAAAGAATCATATAGGGAGGATTGCAGCAATGATAACAAGGAGGTCAAGAGAAGAGGTGACACTGCATGAAGCAGTGTGGTTTCATGACAAGAACATTAGAGATGTGATGTTTGCTGTGAGAGGGCTGATGGAGAAGTAGAGAGAAGGCCAGAAGGAGCTGAGTTGTGTCTTTGTGGATTTAGAGAAATCGTAGGAATAGTTAGATTGCTTGAGGGAGTCTGGAGTAACAGAGATGTATGTTAGACTGGTACAGGATATGTATGAGAGCAGTCTGACATTGGTGAGGTGTGAGATAGAAGTAATGGATGGCTTCAACATGGAGTTGGGACTGCACCAAGGATCAGCTCTGAGCCCCCTCTTGTTTGCTACGGTGATGGAGGCTGACAGATGAGGTCAGACAGGAGCTTCCATGGACTATGATATTCACGGGTAATTCAGATTGTGATCTGTAGTGAGAAGAGGGAGCAGACAGAGGAAACCCTGGAGAGATGGGGGTATTTGCTGGAGATAAGAGGAGAAAAGGTCAGTCTGAGTAAGACAGAACACATGTGTGTGAATGAAAGCGAGGCAGGTGGAACGGTGTGGATGCAAGGAGTAGAGGTGGAGAAGGTGCAGTAGTTTAAATACTTGGGGTAAGATGATCAGAGCAACGGTGAGTGTTGAAAGGAGGTGAAGAGGCGAGTGCAGGCAGTGTGGATAGGGTGGGTGGAGAAGAGTGTCAGGAGTTATCTGTGACAGAAGAGTAGCAGCAGGAGTGAAGGGGAAGGTTTACAAGATGGTAACAAGAGCAGCTCTTTTGTGTGGGACGGCTGTAGCTCAGTGGGTGGAGCAGCCATCTCCCAATCGGAAGATAGCGTGTTCGTGCCACCGCAAGTCTCTATGTCGTTGAGCAAGACCCTGAACCCAATATGCTCTCTGGACGCTTCAAAGGCGCCGCCCACTGCACCCTCGGGAATGATTGAAATGCGGAGAAATAATTTCACTGTTATACTTTTGAATGACTGTATATTATTAACATAGTAGAAATTAATATTATTAATAGAGACGTTGGCACTGACCAAAAGTTGAAAATGTAGTTTTGGAGGGTTAGAATGGACAGAATTATAAAGGGGAGGGACATCACAGGCTAGAAGTGATGACAAAGTAAGAGAGGCCAGTTCGAGATGGTTTGGACATGTGTAGAGGAGGGATAGTGGATCTATTGGTAGAAGGATGCTGGAGATGGAGCTGCCAGGACGGAGTAAAGGGGGAGGACCAAGGAGGAGGTTTCTGGATGTGGTGAGAGAGGACATGCAGTTGGTTGGCGTGACGGAGAAAGATTCAGAGGACGGTGGAAGATGGAAACAGAAGATCAGCAACCCCTTAAAGGGAATAGCCAAAAGTAGAAGAAGATACCTGTAATTATTGCTGTTGCTGAATACACCTGTCGCTCTGTTCTTACCCGTCTCTCTCTCTCTCTCTCTCTCTCACCCATGTCCCTTCACCAAGTTTTACAAATACATTTACTTGACTTACGCAGAAGTGATGGCCCGGTATCGCTCCAGTCCAGCTGTGTCCCAGATCTGAGCCTTTATGGTGAAGCCACCGATCTGCACCGTCCGTGTGCTGAACTCCACCCCGATGGTGGTGCGGCTGTCATGGTTAAACTCGTTTTTGGTGAAGCGGGACAGCAGATTGCTTTTTCCTACGCCGGATTCTCCTATCAGAACCACTGCAGAGGAGAAAGGGTAAAGTTAACCGGATTATTATTGCAGAATCAAACGCAGTACTTTTAATGGGAGAGTCTATTATGGGCCATCCTCTATTAAGTATCGACCAAGGCTTTTAGTTTAGGTGTGTCTTTCTCAGATGCCTCATAAATCCTCTGATTTAGACGCGTAAGCCTGAGGATAATTACGCCATAAGGAATAAGAGGAACCACACCTTCAGGGCAAATAAGGTAATTGAATAGTTTGAACTCAAGCGTAGAGACTTTTGCCAAAATTAAATTTCTGTCTGATTTATACGATTATTTGATGAAGAAACTTATTGTAGAAACGCTAAAGGACAAATCTACTCAAATATTCCACATTCGACCACTTATCTGGAACGGGAAGAAATTCTTTCTGAAAACCACTGGGGTAGAAATCTCTCACAAGTGAGTCTTTGTTTCTGGATATAAAAGTGTAAGGTGATTCCAAATCAGGTGGAGTAAGTCAAGCAGCTGCGTCCCTTTATCTCGGTCGGAGGAACCTTCCCACTGGGTAAACAGGACAAGAAAAAGAACAGACAACCCGTCTGTACATTCATCGACCAATATTTGGATTTCAGTCATGAAGGTGACTCAGAGAGAAAAAGGCTGGGCTTGGATTGTATGGCCACGCCGGAGACACACAGGAACTCTGGGGTCTGTGTGCGACTTGACGAGACACATCCACAGTTTCGTGCTGAGTTGAAGGAGCTTTAGATAATCCAGATTATTATGACATCACCACACTTTTAACAGATGCAGGATTGGGTGACACCGGAGGTGCGATTGGGTTTGAGATAACGGGATATGTTCATTCACAGATACGACCAGGTTTTCAGAAACACCACAATGGTTTCAGGAGAAGATTGATGAGACTTTTGTGTCTGGAGGATAAATATGAAGCTTTATATCGGATGTTCATTAGCATGTAGTGGAAAAATAGTCCTGCTTCGAAACTGAGTGGAAAAAATAGTGAATCATGTTTTTCGCTTGTATTGAGTAAAAAGAATCGGCCAGTAGAACAAGTGGAAACTTATTTCTTGAAATAAGAAATGGTATTTTACTATGGTGTTTAGATTTTAAAAAAAGATCTTAAAATTGGCATAAATTAATGAATTAGATTGAACTTTTTTTTAATTAATATAAGAAGTGTTATGTCTAGAAATTAGCTAGTAACACTCAAAAATTAGTATTTTTTCACCTCAAAAGTAGGTTTTTGTTACCATTAAAGTCAACCTCGCCTTCATTTGAGCCTATTTAACTTATTCTAAGTTGTATAATAGTGACAATGTTCAAAATTTAGTTTAGAAAATTAAGATTAAAAAAAAAGGAATACTCATTTTTGAGCATTTGAGATATTTTCAAATTTCTTTGACTTATATATTCAAGATGCATTATCTAAAAACAAGTCTCATGAAAAGTCACCCATTAGGTGATTTTGTCTCACATCAAGCGCTATGAGATGTTTTGACTGGCAATTAGACGAAAATGCTTGAGCTTTTGCAGTGTAGCTTAGCATTAAGATTGGAAGTAGGGAAAAAGTCTGTGTGGAGTCTGGCTCTGTTCTAAGACAAAGAAAAGATCAACCTTTTCAGAGGTCATTAATTACCTACAACATATCTTGGTTGTTAGATCTACAAACAATTTGACAGGATTATTAAAAATATTTTTAACAAGTTAAACAAGCTAACATGTTGTGCTAAGATCCCTTTTTTTTTCTTTCTTTTTTCTACTTTTTCAGACTTTGAACAAAGTGAATAAATTGGATCTTAAATCTTTTTAAATCTGTTTAAAACAAAACATTGAGCTTATACCATTTGGGCAGTTGGCTGCTAATCTATTCACGCTTACTTTTTAACATGCATATTAGAAGGTGTCTATAAAACAGCCTTCTTTGAACACAAATTGACCAAAAGGAAGAGACACCCTTAATCTTTAGAGTATGTTCTCTATATTTTAGAGGTTTGTACAGGTTGGTCACGATTTGGTTGTTTGGATTCACATAGATTGAACTTTATTCCATGTGACACAGCAGGCGTGTTTATTCCAGCGCTGTGCTCAAGAATTCAGAGTTACTTGTCTACTTCACTTGCAGATACTTCCTCTCCACTACATTCATCTTGTAGTTCCTGTAAAAATGTAACAAATCCAGTGTGTGACAAATGACCCGTGTCGTGAGTTTCCCAATCGCATCACCTGATCTCCCTCTGCAAACAGTCTTTGTCCACTCATGGACTTATGGAGGTTCAAGTTTCCATGTCCCCTCTGCTGCATAGTAAGAAGAAGAAGAAGGACGTTGCAGTGTTGCAATCTGCCAAAAAGGTTCGACAGCTTTTTTCAGGAGCTTGAAAAGTCTCTAAAGCCAAGCTCCTATTAAGGTAAGATGGCAACCATGGAGGGTAAGAAGTCCACATTCAAGTTTTTTAAGAGTATATGCCTTCCCGGTACTTGTATGGCTCTATGGGCTTCTTTGCCCAGGGGACTTCCAGAGTCTAGGGCCACCACTGTTCAACTGCTGCTTTCTACAGCTGAAAAATCACCTGTGAACTATTTATTGGTCAAATAACCACAGATAACATGTTGGCATGTTTTTCCTGAACACTTGCTGACTCTTGTAGAGGTGCACTCAGAGAAAACTGACGCGTTGGCTTAGTCCTTTAATAACACTATGTTTAACCTGGAGTCAAAGCCCGTGCAAATAATGTTTTACATGTTGCTCTACTTTTTGTTATTTTAGGTAAATGTTCACTCGGATCACTTCTTTTTCCAGTGGGCGAGTTGAAAAAGCACGTTTTACCCCCCACCGAGTGACTTCTTATGGAAAAACAACCTCTGGTTTCTATGGCGGCGAAGGACGGCAGGCCTTTGTGCTCTACGGTGGGCTGGTTAGATGAGACTGAGGGAGCTGAGGAAAGTGTGATTCTATGTTAATTTTCTGTGTTTCTGACTTTTAGGACTTATAAAAATCTGTAACTGATGCTTACAACTAAGGAGTACACTTATTACGTGCTTATTGCTGTGCTTATTATGGAATTAACCTCTTTCTGTGCAGTAGTACCAGGTGTTTTGGGGTTGTTTATTTAAGCAAAAATGTCAAAAAGTGATAATTGTTCTCCCTACTACTTCCCCATATTTATATATTTATGTCTATTTATATATGTATGCACGTGTTTATATGTAAAGGTATGTGTATATGTGTATTTATATAGCATATACACACAATATTTCATTAGTGGGTTTGTTTATCTTGCATATTTTCTATTTCATCCTATTTTCTCAAAACTCTTGTCCCTTTATAAATGTTATAAATTTCCCTAAGGGGATTAATTAAGTCTTGATGAATTAAGTTAATTAATTCTATGCAGAGTTCATCCATATTAACATTATGAAGGGTTAAGGGAATGCAAGCTCACATTCCAAACAAGCAAACAATCTGATTTTACTGTTTGCGTATGATTTGGCTGGTTTCTGTGAGCTATCTGTGAATCTCTGGGAACAAAACCCTGCTCATATTTTCACAATGCCATTGCACACACGCCACACTGCTTGAATGCACGAGTGCATTTATTCCCTGATAACAATCTGTTTGAGAACATTTCCACAATTGCTAGAGGTAATTACTGCTAGGTAAGGCTTTCATTCCACTTCGCCTTCGTTAAAGGAGAAGTTCAATTTTTTGGGGAATGCACTTGGTCGTTTTTCTTACACACAGAAGGAGGAGAGGATCCTCACCACTCGTGCCTGCTGACACGTAGCTTAGCTTAGCATACAGACTACGATGAGGGGGCGTGGCAGCAGGGAAACAGTGACTTCTATGAGTCTCTGCATGTATGGATAACACACTTGAAGGCTTACATATAAATTTCCATGAACCCGAAACAGCTGAGCTTTGGTGAATTATAGAGGAGCTGGTAGGCGAATCTTTGGACGGAGCCCAGCTAGCTGACATCCTCTATTTTATATGTGTTTATAAAAAATATCATAACCACATGTTGGATATATAATGCTAACCATAAACAAAAGTCAAACTCTTACAGTGTAAAAAAGAAATTCTAAAAAAGAGAAAATGCCATTTCTCCGGGAAAGGAGTCTTATTTTTGTGTCTTAAAAGAAAATGATATTGTTTAACTATGTTTTGCATTGGAAAAGTTATTTTGTTTACATATTGTACCAAACTTTGTCTCATAAGACTTGATTTGAAAAGATGTTTTTTTCCTCACGGCTGCTTCAGATTAAGGTTTGCCACAGAGAAGTGGCAAACCTTAATAGTGAACTAACCCGGTCAGTTCACTATTGAACTGACCGGGTTATTTTCTACACCTGATGACAGTCCTGACGCATCAGGTGGAGGGTGTAGTTCACCAACCGCTGAGCTATGGAGCCTCCTTTCTCTCGTGTAGCCATTAAAGCTAACGATAAGCAAGATCTGATCCGGAACATGGGCACTTAGTTTAGGCTAAATACTCACTTTAGGTGGTTATATTTTGCATTACTCTTTAGTTTTAAAGGCCCATCGCGTAATTTTGGTTCATGGATAGACTTTTAAACTAGTTTAAAGAATTATAGCAAAGCAAAAAATTGGCTATCCCATTTGGAAATGTGTTTATTCAATGGTGTTTTTCTAGAAAGGCTACTTCTACGGTGAGAAAGACAATGAATAAGCATATTTAAAAAACATTTTTTTGAATATTCATGGGTTAGTTTTTCTCAACCAAATTAAGTGTTTAAGAGTGGAGGGGGTTTTATAAATTGAGAGTTCAGGGGTTACAGTTGGCTGAAACAGCGTTTTGGCACCTTTGATAAATTTATAAAAGTGATAAATTACACTTTAACAAAGCACGAGTTTAGTTAAGGGTTTTATAAGTCATATAATAATAACTTCATATGTCCTGTGGACCTAGTCCAGCTATTACTGCTGCTCTAGAATTGAAGGCTCCCCCTGCAGCCAATCCCATCAGTGAGGGGGCACTGGCATCGCAAGATGGGAGATCTTTTAGTATCGTGCCGGAAGCTGAAAATCTTTCGTAGCTTAATTGTCTAATATACATCCAGATTCATGTCAGAGATCCGTAAAACCTCCTTCAATAACATATTGCATATATAGCAACGTCTTACTTTTTCATATTCTAATACAACCGTTGGATGAAATTCCCGACAGCGCCTCTTCTTGTACGTCCTCACCAGCCCGTTCTACGCTCCTTGCAACGTGATGGCGACCGTACGTGCAGTTTGATTGGCTGGAAAGGCGTCACATGAGTAAATGGTCCACAGACGCAGGGTCCCTACTCTGATGCTGATGACAAGTTAATTAAAAGTAGATGATTTAACCATGAAAGGGTGGCATTATTGGCACATATAGGGAGATCTTGAATTATCGTACAAATTTCATTAAGTGCTATTTTTGAATCATGAATCATCGCCTCAGGTTTCAGTGCAATTCATGAGGGAAGCGATTTGTTGTTTTGGATACAGGTACTTTGGCTCTACTACTCACCTGCAGTGCTTTTTTTTATTTTTTTTATCAAAATGGCATATTTGTACTCAAATGTCAAATCAGTGTACCAGAACCAAATCGCCTCTGAGTGACTTTCATGTCTTACATACATTTACTGTGAGTCATCTGCTGCCATGACCAGCTACATAAAAAGACTGATTATGCTACGTAGGCATGAGTGCAGAATTAATAGAGTGAGCAGCAGAAGGTGCAACACGTCAAAGAACACAACATAATTTAAGACCAGTGCAAATGGAACGACAACACCTTTAAGGACGGACGGTGAGATTGGAGAAAATGAGCGTTGTGCTTGTGTTGTTTAGCTACTCTGTGTCAGTTTATTGTTGTGCGTTTAAAGATGCAGATAAGCAGGAATTAAAGTAAACATCCTGGTTGCAATCAAAACAGGAACAATGCAATGTTTATTGCTTACATAGGGAGGGACACCAGCTGAAGTGCGGATGCAGTGTTGTCAGAGATGAAGCCACGTTAAATATTCATCAGACTCACCACAGACTAACAAAGACACACTTAACTTCCAGTTGTTGGGTATAAAAAAACAACTGTACAATTATAAGGACAATAGAACATTTCAAACCATTCATGGACTTCATGGACACACCTGGAGATTCAAGTATAGAAGGAGATCATGTACTCACCCTTAAAGACAAAGTTGTAGGCCTCATCTGACCCCATACTCTATCCATGCACTGCTGCCACTCCACTTTTCACTGCAGTGACTCCAGGACTCAGATACTGTTTGCAAGATGTGAGAAGACACCGACTCACACCACAATCAGTCTGCAGCAAGTTCCTCAGGCTTCAGGAAGAAGAGTGGCTTTAAAAATGTTGTGACACATGAATGTCAGCTGCCAGATCTCTGCCCTTCACCACCCTTCCCTCTCTAGGTTAACAGAGACCTGGCCTGTTTGAACAGGACATGCTGAGTGCATCCAGGTTGTTCGGAGGCAGCAGGAGGGGCTTCTGCATGGGAGTGGTGCGGCAGGATTGAGGGTGTGTTCTAGTAATGGTGTCAGTGCAGGGCAGGTTAGACAGGTGGGGCCACCTGCAGGTGCAGCTGACTGCCAGGAGCCCCCTGCTGGAGACATCAGATTACTGCAGGCAGGTATTAAATCTTGCTTCAACGCAACAGGAAAACCACTTTCAAACCGTTTTTACATAATATTTCTACAACATTGCAAAAATTTCTGCCTTGGATTCATTCATTTTCATTTGTACTTGAGGTGAGCTGCACTGATAACACGCATGTGTGGAGATTGTTTTACAGGAATATCCAATCATGCAAATTTCTCCCCACCTGTCAAAACTGACCCGTACTCAGTTGTCATATCCACCCATAGACCCTTTTGGTGTTAGTAAATAATGAAGATGTATTTTGTGGGTGTACAGTCTATACCAGCTTATCATCTGCAGGGTCACAGGAGGACACCCACTCCCTCAGCCAATTAGACCTGCTTCGGATTTCTCCTATTTTTGTGAGTGTCCCATAAAAACTTGTATCATGTTATCATGATACCAAATGTTGTTTCATCAAACACATTTCTACATAAAGCAAAGTCAAGAAAATGAGCTGGATGCCACTGAGGTCCAGGTCCAATACTCCACTAGGCGGTTCCAGAATGTTAGCCATACCAGAAAGAAGAGAAATATTCTTTAATTATAAACAAATTGTCTTGAAATTAGCAAAAAAAAAAAAAAAAAAAAAAAAAAGTTTTGAAAGTCTGCTAATGGGGTAAAAACATTTTTTTATTTATTTTGGCTACAATTCTTTAAACGAGCACAAAAAGTTAGGGTTGACTGAAGAATGTCAGCCTTATATTGCCTCAAACATTCTGTCATGCTACATGGGTTCTTTCTAGAGATACACTGCAAACATGTAAAGTGCATTATAAATTAAATGTATTATTATTATTATTAATAAACAGAGAACAGAGATCCCTGTTTAACCTGAAATTTCTCTGTGTCATCCCAACTTTAGCTTTCAGTTCAGAGAATAAACACAAGACATGATCGTTTGAATATTTATCCAAAAGTCCTTTATTTAACAGCTTTGAAACAAAACACACCAAATAATCATCGTAAGTTTTATCAGGCAGGGATTACTGATGTTTCCAGAAACCTTTGTTTTATATGAACATTTGGATTCCAAATGTTCATCTGCCTGCTATATTGTTCTAAAAACTGCAAATAAACGAAACAACCACGAGATTATTTGATCATGGAATCGTTTCGGTAGTTGTAGGCTAGCTGGCTTTCAGATCAGACATAAGATAAAGCGACACGAGGCAGGACTAATGCAAAAATCTAAATAAGTGATTCGTTTCTAAACCATGATTATAAATAAACATTATCTCCCACGCCACACGTTCACTCAGTCACAGATAAATTAATGTACACAGAATGTTAAAGCAGAGCATGGACGACCTTATTATGAATTTCTCCAGGCATAGCTCAGAGCTGGAGTCATGTCTCCACTATGATGCTGCCACTTGGGTTAACGGTTCCTCCAGATACAGAACCAGAGCTTCTGCCTACAAACACGAAGTACAACAAGTTAACGTTCCGCATTCAACCTCAACATTAAATCATATGGCACAATTTGACTATTTTGATGGCTAATTAACCATTAAGATTATTTTTCAAGCAAAAAAGTTAGACATTTGATTGTTTTAGCTTTGCAGATGAGTATATATGCTGGTTTTCCTTGTATAACACCAGAGTAGGATGAACATCAAAGCATTTGGACTTTTGGTCAGACCAAAATCAGATGAGGATGAGGATGAGGATATTACCTTCTTTTCTTTTTTATTTATCAGCCAAATCGTTATTAATAAATACATCTTGAAAAGAAAAAAAAGACAATTTGGCAGTGGAGGCAGGACATCAGTTGTATGTAGAACCAATGACTGCTGACAACCAAGCCCTTTGTAGATGGATAGCCATAATGAAGACCCATCTCTAGACCCCCTTTGTATATCCAAAATGGAGGCATAGCGCCACTTTAGTATGTGATTTTATATAGAATATGAAAATTCCACAGGCACAAGAGTTGTGACGAATCAGACATCACACCAGAATCAGTATCCAGTGTGATGTTTTACATGCTGTATGTTTCAAGCAGCATTTGTAAACAATGGAACACATGAAAGAAATACAATCAAATGCCAACTGCTTAACATGTTGATTGATTGTGTCCTCAGCTGGGAGTGTAAGGAGCTCTTGCTTTTGTATCACCTCCACATTTTAAAGACATTTGCAATAGAATAACTTCTTATTTGAGTTAGCTGCTAACTGCTAATAGCTGCATTTTTTAATCTTGCAATTTTGAGTTACGTATTTAATATTTTTTAAAAAACAAGACATTCAAAGGGACATATATTCCACTCTGTTACTACCTCTGCTGCTGGAGCAGGAGGGGTACAATCAAAACATTCCTGCCAAATATTAAAAGAATGAATACAGAACAGCGAGGCTCTCACCTTGGCTTTAAGCATTCCAAAGCCCACTGTCTCTTTGGCGTACATACACAGAAGTAGGTTGGCTACACGAGTAATGGCCACTCTCCCCTCCTGAGAGGTAAGGAGAGAGAAAGAGAAAGTGACCCAGAGAGAGATGTCTTAATTCAGTGATAAATGACAACTACTCCTTTCCAAGAACAGACTTTGTCATATCTTAAGCTATCCATATCACGACCAAAAACCGCAAAGGTTTCGGAAAAGCTGCACTTCTTACCATACAATCCATGAGGATGAACTTGAGTTGGTCTTCGTTAAAGGCCTGGTGCCCGTTTTTGTCGTAGGCTGCCCATATGTTGCTGGCAATGGCGGCAGTCACTCGTGCATCTGTGTCTCCGTACCCAGAGTAAGCCAGTAGTGAACCTTCATTATTCAGCAATCTGGTGGAAATGTTGGATATTTATGAATCAGGCAGCCAAAGAAAGTGCAATTCTTTCACTATTGAGAATGAGAGAATTGATTCTACAAATACAAACACATGCAAGCTTACTGATGTGAGCATAGTACCCTCAAGGGATTTAAAAGCACAATCTCTCTTTTTTGTAAGTAAAGTCTGGAAAAAGCTCAACTTCTCTTAATGTAAGGATTGTCTCATATTGATACGTAAATTCATTTTTATTGTAATTCATATATTTACAAGGTTCGGCCAAATTTGAATGATTTTCATTGAAACAGTCACATTGCTTTTACCCAACTGAGTTGAAATCATTGTTCCATTGTTAAACTAACCATTAATTTAATAAGCCCGAAAACAGGGAGAAATTCTGTCTTCAAGGATGCCACAGTTGAAGCAACAGAACTACGCTCATGCATTTGGCATGCTGGATGCAGAGCACCTGCCAGTGTGAGAGTTATGTCAACCTGGTGTAACAACCTCAAATTAGGATTGCTTTATCTGTCTGGTGCATCTCAGAAACAGATAGCCTTGGCACTGACCCACAATAGTCTTGTAAAGGCATGAACAACAGGGAATTACTGTATGTTTGGCACTAAGTAACATAACAACCATACGCTGGTCATTTGCCAGACTTTGTTTGTGCCAAGTTTCTGGAAAAGAAAAATGTCACAGCCATGTGCTGACAAGGAGCCCCGACCTAAACTCCACTGAAAACATGTGGGGTTGGCTGTGTGAGAGAGTCTGACTACAGAAGGAACTCTTGACATATCTGAATGAAGAAGGTCACTGCTAGTTTATGATGAGGAGGATTTCTACTGGAGTCAATACTGATGGGGGACACACTAATCACTGAAAAATTTAATGGAAAAACATAGTGTGCTCTCATTTTTTATGTTGTTTTTGTTTTCTTTCTTTGTTGTTGTTACTTGGGGATAACCATTAAATGTTAAGTAAAAATAAAATGGGTGTGTTTGTCACAAAATACCACCGCAGATTTGGTAAATATGAATACTCACAATCTGAATATACTTATTTACCAATTGAGTATATTTCAAAGCAGGACTGACAAAACCTTCTCCTATTTGCATCTTAAATAGCAATAATTATAATAAAGTTTACTGTTCATCATAACTTTTATAATACATGGTGCACACAGTACAACAATGTGATATTCCTTTTTCTGCATTATTGTGAGTATTTTAATGCATTTACTTATCGTCAGATCTTTGGGATTTGGACTATAGGTGGGTTTGTGTAGTTTGTTTATCTATTTACTAATGTGGATCTCAATTAGCTGCCACTAAAGTAGCAACTACTCTTCCTGGGGTTCACTCATAACAAAACAATGCATATACAATACATATACAGAAAAGAAAATCACAACGAAAATAATTATGTAAATCGGGGTTTAAGGAAATAACAGAATACCCCCACTAGATTCTGACAGATTATACCCATAATATTGCAATAATTGTTAGTTTAATCAATAACACAAAAACCAAATACCCATGTTAAGTCGATACTCTAGATTTCAGATAATTTAGGTCTTCAAACTAGTAAAAACATGCATACTAAACAGTTTTTAGTTTCACAAAAATAGCGGCTACACTGCTATAGGAAACAATTAGTTTACATTTTAGAGTGACTTTACTTTCATTGCAATATTGAAGAAAGAATTATCGTGCGTTCTTTAACATATATAGCAGAATCTTTGACGTTATAATTCAAATAATGTACTAATATTTCCAGTTTAAACCGTAAGAACAAACTAACAGTAAATGTACGATCTAGCATGTCGTTAGCACGCTGCTAACACTACTTACAGTGTGCTTTGGACTCCGTTTGTGTTCGCTTGACTGAGAACCTGCGTTAACGCCTTCGGTCGTAACATAACTGCTTATCCAAATAGTTGTAAATAGTTCACAAATACTTTTGTTAAAATACTGTACAAGTACTTTCAACTGTCAAAATCTTGTCATCAACACACATTCAAGTCAGCTGACAGTTTACTTCCTTTTCCGGGTGCAGTCTCAATGCATTGTGGGAATTGTAGGCATCGTATTCATCCTTAACTTGGCAGCGCTAAGATAGATCTATCTATCTATCTAGATCTAACTAGATAGATAGATAGATAGATAGATAGATAGATAGAAACTTTATTAATCCCTAGATTGGAAATGTAGTTGTTACAGCATCTAATTTTAAACGTGACAAAAAGTAAGTAAGACATAAAATACACACCTAGATAGATAAACACTATATATATACCAGGCAATAACTTGACATACCTATGCATTAACTTTATCCGCTCATATCCATGAGGTAGTTATCTTCATGATATGATATCACCACCCATGATGAAAATCATCAATAATTTATAAAGGGAAACAAACAATACAAACTGACTTTCATGAAACTAAAAAAATACATTTCATTGTTCACGGCCCTTACACACCAGCCTATCAATATTAGGTAATTACTCATAAAAATAACTCAAATTCTGTTGATAGGGGACATGAAACTATTAAAAGGCTTAACATTCATTCAATTAAAAATAATCCTCCTGAGCCACAAGTTAGTGGGGTCAAGATTTTTGCCTGTGGCATTCTGTCAGATCTAATTTTCTCCACAATTTCTTTGCCTTAGAATAAAGCTACAGAAAAAAAAAGAAGTGTTTTTAGACTTAAGTCTGCTCAGAAAAATTCAGGTCAGCACAAATAGAGAGAAATATTTTCTCATACTGAATTAATGACTGAATGGAGCATTTTAAAACCCTTGAGTAATACCAGGAAGAAAAGAAAGTTCAAGCAGGCTCATTATCATCAGGACTTAGATTTGTTTAGTAATGATAGAAACTTCACTCCACCCAAAAATGTCCCTCTATCAACAACCTTGCTGCTGATCAACGAAGTTCTTATCGCTTCAGCAACAATTGAACAAGTTTTAATTTCTCTGCATCTTCAACTTTAGAATAAATCATTTTTTTGGATCATTCCAAACTGCAAGGGCAATATTTCCTGAAATGTTTTCATGTCATAACTGTCAACTGTGCAGAAACTTAATTGTAGCCGGCAGACAGCTGACATCCGTCGTCAGCTGTCTGCCGTCAGACGTGATGAAAATAAGTGTCATGATGTAACCCACTGCTGGTGTGACAGTTTGACTGGTGACTGAATGTGCTGGTGACATTTCCAGATATGTCATAAACTGCACATGTGCACCATTCACTTAAATATTAATGTATATTATTTGAATGCAGTTTTTGCATTGGCTTCCTCCACATGGAGTCAGGGGTTTCCGTTCTGCAAATTAACCCTGTGTTAAAGTGAAGAATGAAAATGTGAGTCACTTTGTTGCATCTTGATAAAGCTCTATAAATCATCCAAATGTTAAAATACAAATAATTCTGTAATAAACTTAAATAAAGGTCTTTTTGTATAAGACCTTCAAGGACATAAGGTCAAAACAATTGAAAAAAATAATAATTTATCAACAAAAAGAGATCATAGAAGATCCGAGTAAACTCCAATAAATACAAATGGTTATAAATAGATTTTGAATTGAATTGATAATCATTTTTACTCCAGTGCACCAGTATTTTGCCTTATTTCTAATATTCTAAATCATAGTGTAAGGCTGTTCCACATATACTGATGAACTCTAATTGATCTGAGGAAAATAAACTACAATATCAAACTGATTTCCAAACTGGAGCCAGTATTTTTGACAAATACTGTCACACAGTGACGGATTCAGCTATGGGCGACATGGGCGGCTGCCCCTGGCAGCATCTTGCCAGGGGCAGCATGGCGTGGGCATCAATTTAAAAAAAAAAAAATCAGCGTGGGATCATGCACCTATATTTGTACAGTAATGTTATGCTGTGTTGGTTGCTCTGTTATGAGCCACAGGGCGACGATATTCTGTTTCTGACCAACTAGCAGTCAGTATTGGATATGATTACTCACAGTTTCATCATGATAATGTGTGAAGCCTGCAATGAAACTATAACAGCTCTAACACAAATTAGTTAATAGGTAAAACTCCATTAAAGTTTTCTGTATTGGGAGAGTTGTGTGAGGAAAGGCGTCCGCAAAACCTTTGCTAAATTAAAATGCAGAATGAGATGATCTGCTTTGGCGACCCTAAAGGGAAAAGCCGAAAGAAGAATATTGACCAGATCCTTCGTCTGCTGTGGAATTTTACTGTGAAGAGATTTTTTTTCTCAGGCAAATAATAAGTGACCTGAATAATAAAAAATGTCTTCTCTGTTAATGAAGGTTATTCCATGTTTGCTCTCAGTCACACGACACTAGTCATAACTGGTTCGTACCTGCACACTCTCTCACTGACTCTGTTTATATGTGCATCAGTATAGCAATGAAGCTTATCCCGGTGTTGAGTCTTTGGCATCCACAAACACAAAGACAGGGCAAATGCCAAAAAAACAGATTATAAATTGGATACTGAATTGCATGTAAACAAAGTCACTGTGTTTTTTCTGAATGCCTCAATATCTAGCTTGTCCAGCTGGAGGACTTGGAGGAAAACATTCTCAGCAGTTCTGTCTCCTATCAGGGAGTTTGCCCAATTACCAACCTCGCTCTGGACGTTTAAAATGTTAACTTGATAAAATGGAATATTTCATACTAACCATCTGGAGTCTGAGCTCAGGCTGGGGTGAGGGTTGGGGTTATACACTGAATTAATTAATGTTCAACACGCCACAGTTTGATTTGAATTTTTTCTATTTAACATCCTATATCGTTACAGTGAACCCAAAACATGTAAGTATGTTACGGCTCACACCGGTGGGATGTAAGGATCCAAAGGGTTATAATGGCAATAATTATTATCACCTGTTATTCAGAGAACACTGCAAAATTAGTTCTCTGTTTTTGACCCATCCTCCATCCAGCAGGCAGCCTCTGTGAGGCGTCTGGGGACCCATTGGGTTTCAGGGTCTCTCTGAAGGACCCTACAACAGTTTGGAGATTTCTGAGCACAACTTCTGATTGGGGGACGACCACCCTACTTCCTGAACTACAGCTGCCTTATCATCTAATAGTATAAAGTAGATGTCTATTTTGTTTGGTGTATTTTAGCGCTCTCTCATTCTGATACAGACAGGCTCAGAAAAGGTTCCGCACAGCAGGAAGGGAGACGCCAACAATCCTCTTTAGAGCTCTTGGGGTCCGTCACCCTGCAGCTGGGGATGCAGAGGGTAAGCATCCTCTCAAGCTCGCCTCTGTTAGAAGCTGTTAATATGATTGGAAGAGATAACTTTTTTATTTTCCTCAGGAATATAAGGGAATAATTGGAAAGTGACAAATAAGGGTGAACTTCTGTAATCAGGAGGCTGAGCTGAAATCCTGGCGTTACCCCGCCAGAGATAAAGCGCTGAGTCATGGAGAAAATTAAAAACGTTTGTGCGTTGTTCTTAGATGTATTTTTTTTGCAATGCTTATGGACTATGTTAGGCCTGTGTTTTTGTGTGTGTGTGTGTGTGTGTGTGTGTGTGTGTGTGTATGAACTGGTGTGGCTGCTGAGATAATGCCCGATAGAAATCAAATATAACCTGACCCATTTTTTTTGTTCCAATAAAGGGACTCGCCTTCTCAAACACCCTTCAAACAAACACGCAAATCTGATTGCCGTTTATCAAGAACAATCTGCTCATACAAATGATGTTTTTGGTTCACACCTAGAAGTCTGCAGATAACCGAGCAATATAAATAAGAACCTTTTTTTTGTTGAACTGTTCTCCTTCAAACTGTTGGAGCTGTTTGCTGCAGAAATCCTCCTGGCTCTAAGGTATAGAACAATATTTGGTTCATTTTATCCGACAATGTAGATCCAGACCAGAAGTTTGCCGGCATAAGCATTTTATAAAGGCATTCTTTTAATTTGAAATCACTGTATAAATGTGCTTATAATTTTCTTTGGTGCTCATGTTTCTCTAATTATTAGTTATATTTCTGCAAGAATGAGGCGTGGCCACACGTGTCTCCTTTTCCACTGTGTTTTCCTGTCCCTCACGTAAGTATTATATGAACAATTTGCAAGTGAAATGGTGTTTGAACTGCAAATTCCTGGCATTTAAATTATTATGACGTTGCAAAATCTTGATCTCAATCATCAGCTTTTTGTGCCATGGAAGTGACAGCTTCTTCAACGACAACAGTGACCTCGAACTCCCAGGCTCTTACAATATTCCCTGGATGGCGGGAATCGAGGATTTCCGTACTCTCTCCCTCATCACCATTCCTGGAACCCATAACAGCATGGCTCTGCATGGCGGTCCGATGTCTGAATGCCAGTCCTTGTACCTAAAGGATCAGCTCAGAGCCGGCATTCGTTTCATTGATCTCAAAGTCTTTGGCGTGAGCAACAGCCTTTACGTCATGCACGGCATAATGTACCAGCACAGCACGTTCAAGGAGGTCCTCAACACCGTCCAAGCCTTCCTGTCTGAGTTTCGGACCGAGGCTGTGCTCATTCGAGTGCAACCAGAGTCCTTTGAGAAGAATTTGGTCAACAGAATGGTGCAGGGTCTGATTGGCAACGACCGCCATGTATGGGTGACGTCTGGAATGCCCTCTATGGGTCAGATCAGGGGCAAAATAGTGTTTTTGCAAAAGAACACCTTCACGTTAGGAATTCCCCTCATGGACACGGACTGGAAAGATGACCACAAGGTCAGCCACGTCAGAGCCAAAGACAACAAAATAATCAAACAGCTGAGTCATGCCAATGAAGCTTGTGGAGGGGATAATGAGGTTCTGACCTACACCAGCGGAACTGGCTTTGGTACTTTCTGGGGAATGTTCCTGACTCCAAAACGAGTAGCTAAAAAGGTGAACCTGTGGCTCAATCAGTACGTGAGACAGTTCTACCCCAATCATCCCAGGCCCTGCTTTGGCATCATTGCCATGGACTACCCCGGCCTGGACCTCATCCAAACTATTATTAATTTAAACTGGTGGTAGAGGTTTGAAGAGGATGTTCCCCATCGTGCTAAAGAGGTGGAGGGTCTTTTGGATCACCATGAAATCTTTCCCATGTATTTAGATGAAATATCTATAACTCTGGAATGTAATCTGGAGACTGATTCTCTTCTTGGTGTTTTCACTCGTTTCATGAAATGTGTCATTTTGGGAGCAAGGCCTTAATTTGCAATAAAATCAATGTGCAACCCTTCAATTTATCTGAAGCTTGTGTTCCAGTTTCTTTTATGGAATGGACAAACCTTGTATTAGCATGTAATGCACCTAGCTTGAGTTTCCAATCATACACCACAACAGTGTAGGACAATGGATTATATTGAGCTCTGACCTACAGTTTTACAGAATAAATAATAAATACAGCACTTTTATTTATGTTTTTGGCAGCAGATAAGGGTTTTTTGTTTATCTTTCACGTGTATGTGGGTTTGTGACCTTCACCAGTCCTCTTTGAGATACTGGCCTACTACGTTTTATTTGGAACTGATACATTTTTCCCATCAATGTGGGAGAGATACAACACCTTATTTGGAACACAGACACGAAACAAGACAAACAAGGACAAAAGGACAAAAGGACAAAAGGACAAAAGGACATGCAGTCAAGTTGGTTGTTAAGCAGATGGAAAAAATGAATACAATATCTAAATATATCATCTCATCAATCGACAGGCTAATCGTAGACGATAACATCCTCCTTTTTTGATTCTGATGAAAGGATACCTATCATATAAGCGAGTCTTTCTAGTAGATTCAGACTTTCAGCTCGGATACAAAGAAGTTATGATATGCAGGAGGCATCACACAACGCGACTTAATGCAGGCGAGTGTTTACACGACAATAAAAGTAGTGGTAGGATGATTTTATTTTTTTTTAGACTGGAGGGCCGCCCGTAGATTGTCCTGCATGCTTGGATAGGGAGGGGTGAGCTGAGGCGATTATGGGTTGCAATAAGGATGCTTGCATTTAGTTACGGGATGAAATAAAAATGTGGATCGCATGGAGATGTGGAGGTGGTATTTAACAGCCAAAAATCCCTTTCTGTGGCCAAAATCCTATTCTGCACATTTTGCTATCCAGCTGTGCCAAATGGAGAATCATCCTGGTCCTATTCCACTGAAACTGTGTAGAATAACATGATTATTGTTTTATTTATATCCATTATTTATATCCATTTTGATGCAGTAGTTATTAAAGACTTTCTTTAAAGTTATTAAAGACTTTCTTTAATAACTCTGGCTCCCATTTAAAATGACCGTGATTCATTCCTGCGCATTGGAAACACTTACAACTGGTTACAAATTAGGAACAGGCCCAGAATCAGCCCAGGAACTGCTTTGGTGGACAATTGGGTCACAGGACGAGACAGGATTCCGTCACCTGTCAGCGCCCACTTCCTGGAATAGGATGATGTCACAGTTACAGTCAGGGTCAGCGATGACTTGAACACCTGCGTGGATTCACTGAGTGAGACGGAGTGACCATCCTCTTCTGACTCAGCAGCAAACTCCCGGCAGCTCTAGTGGGCTTCCATCCCACAGGATGACATCATCTGGAGGTCATGCCAGTCCATGAGGAGGAGGATTCCTGCTGAGATCAATGCTGCTTGTGTAGAATGTTGATTGCGTGTCACCTGAGAAATAAACAGTGTTGTTGTTGTGTCTCAGTGAGGAGAGACAACAACAGTTGATTAGATTAAGATCATAAAAGTTATTAAGTGGTTTTGGGGACAGTGGGAAATACTGCTGTATCGGAGTAAGAAGGTAGTGGGTTCAAATCTACCTCTGCCGACCGTTTTGTGCTGCGTTTAAAAGTTCTCCCTTAGACTGCGTGGGTTCTCTCCAGATTCCTCCTAAAGTCCCAAAACACCTCCAGCTTTACTGTAGGAGGATTTATAGGCATGAATGTTGAAATGAACTGGCTACTCATTCAGGAGATACCCCGCCTCTCGCCCTCTGTCAGCTGGGATGGGCTACAGCCCCATTGACCCTGAACTGGAGAAGCGGTTATGGCTAGTGAACAGTATTTTATTATTTTTTCTACTCTACTTACAAAAGAATAATCAAAATGGAGATTATGGCAGAGTCTTCTATCTTGATGATGAAATCAATGGAAATGGAAGACACTGATTTCCACAGGAACAAGAAGGATGTATATTCATATATATATGTGTCTATATAAATCTTATCTATATATTCATATATATTCATATATATATGTATATATATGTATATATATATGTGTGTGTCTATATAAATCTTATCTATATATTCATATATATTCATAAATATACATATAAATATATATGTCTATATAAATCTTATCTATATATTCATATATATATACATATAAATATATATGTGTCTATATAAATCTTATCTATATATTCATATATATATACATATAAATATATATGTGTCTATATATATCTTATCTATATATTCATATAGATATAGATATATATAATCATACCCATATATATCTGTATATATAGATGTCTATGCGTTTCATACATATGATTTGCTTCTATTCTGCAAATCTTCAAATCATGCATAAAGATTGCATCACATATTTACACACAAATGTGTTTGTGCTTGTCAAAACATACAAGTGTTTTTACTAAATAAAATGAAAGTAGACAAAATAATGTTGTTTTTTTGTGTCTTCTCTCTAGGAGACGTTTGCTGGTGTCATGAGCATCTTGTCAGAGAGGCAACCCAGTCGATGTACTGGGAGTACTTCAGTTTTAATTTATGTTTTTATTTCAAGTCAAAACAAAGAATATTTTCCTCGATACATGTGACACGATATAAATAGTTTGGAAACACAAGCATCCATAATGTCTCTTCGGTATTAAATCTATATTTTCATCCAAGAGGGCAGAACCGTCTTTCTCAAAAGCGCTTCAGCAGAGTAGCACGTTGTTAGAATTCATAGCAGTCGCCCGTCTGTTCTGTGACTTTACCTCCTTCCATCAGTCTTTTCTCTGCTCCTCATTGCCTGCTGTGATTTCATGCTTTATTGTAAATAAACTGTCAATGCTTGTATTTCAGATCTCTCTCAGTGTCGCTGTGAATGTAGCAGGAGCGGTTTCTACCATCGGAGTAATCATACTCTTTTACTTGAATGGAAGAGACCGGATTATAAATATGATTATGTTTATAATGGAGTACGTATCCGCTTTTCTCCTGAGAACACAATCCGACGAGAACGTTTTGAGAGCAGGATGACGGTTCAGGCGAGTGTGGAAAATATATCTCCTTGGTCAAAATGACTTTAATGTTCATACCCATGAGATTTAATTTCAAAGTATTCACAGAAATCAAGCTTAATTAATAATAATTTAAAAAAAAAATCCATTTCTAACACGAAACAAATATTTCTTGTGAAAACATGTATTTTGCCATTTTTGACAAATTTTGCATGTAATTGTGTAGCCTCCTTTTTTTTTTTTTTCTTATCACAATGCCAGTCTCCTTCTGTAATGGGTGATGAGGTTTTAGAACACATGGAGAAGATCTGTCCTCTGAAGCACAGCCCACAGACGTTGTATGGGGTTCAGGTCAGGTGGCAGGACTTTATTTTGATGTCTCTGAACCATTCTTGGGTTGATTTTCAGGTGTGCTTCAGGATCGATGTCCTGCTGGAAGGTCTGACCACGGCCCACTTTAAGGTTCTGGAAAGAGACTTTTAGGTTTTCATCCAATATCTGCTTGCATTTGATGGAATCCATTGAACATTGTCTCTAAACAATCCATACACGGCCTTTGGAAGAAAAACGGGCCCACAGCATCATAGATCCACCACCAGACTTCACTGTGGGTGTGAGGGGTTTGAGACGCTATAACACATCTTGAATGTTTGTTGCCAGAAAGCTCTATTTTGGTCTCATCTGACCTTTGACCTTCATCCTTTGAAAGTCCCATTGGTGTTTGACAAACTTGTTCTTTACTTTGTGTGCGGATGACAGCTGCAGCATTTTTCTTGCTACCCTTTCTTGCTCTGGCTTGTTAAAATATAATACTCATAAATTGCAAAAAAAAAAAAAATCCTTAAAAATGGCCAACTTCCTGTGAGGTTTAGGTCATGGCTCCATGAAGCTTTTTTGTAGATCCTGTTAAGGTACACATGTTGACCAAGTTTCTCATTTCCAGATAAAACACATAGCGGGGGATGCTTTTTGGATGCATCGATGGGTGCTAGCGAACCAGTTCACAACGCCCCTTTATCAAAACCAATTCTGAATCGATCAACGGGTGGAAATTCGCCACGCTGCCATAGTGATGTCATAGAACAAAATGTCATATTCGTCACATTATTCATTTACAAGTTGTTATGGTCTTCTTCATCAATTTTGAACTCGTTACAAGCGTTGATATTCCTGGTTTTTATTCTTTACTATGTGGCTTGTAAATATATAATATATAAGTATTTACATTGGTGTTCATGCATTTTTGTAGCAACATTTTCATATTTTATTATGTATTTTTCCACTGGTGAATCTTTACTCGACTTCAGAATTGTACTTTACCAGCCATCTGGTAATCTATTTTATTTATCAGCATTAGAGGACATAACTGTATGGCCTCCTGTTTAATAGCAAAGTTGCCGCTACGTTGCCAAAACTGCACATGTTATATTATATTATATTTCCATTATTATAAGAGGATTCCCCAACAAAGCTAGAAATCTGTTATTATTGGAGGTGAAGAAATAGAATAAAACCTGCTTTAATTGTCACTTGAATCAAAACAGTTCCTCACACCCTGCTTACTTTAAAGAGAGCAACAAGATCTGTGGATGAATTAAAGGAAAAATGCACACTTTTATAAATGCAACTCACTATCTGAACTTTCCCCTTGTGTACTCCACTGTGTCAGGACAAATCATGTGAAAATACATCTAAGTTTTATTTTAAAGGAAGATGCATATTAAAGAAATAAATAAAATGTAATAAAATTATTCAATTATTATTATTTTTTATTCTACATAAAAATTAAAGAGCCCAAGCTGAATATTGTGTTTAAAATCCAAGCAGAATATCCACAGCTGTGTTTAGCTGATTGATTGGTTAAGGGTTAATTCAGAGCTGACTCAGAGAGAGGAGGAGTTATTTCTGAGAAATGATCCTCTCTTCCTCTTCATATTCCTCGCATATTTGATCCGAGGTGGATCCATTTGTTCAGGTTTGCTTCTACTCTACAAACACAAAAAGTGAGTTTATCCATGTTTAATTTTCAAAGTGATTCAATTGAGCTAGTGTTTTTA
>VRLP01000655.1:0-196190 GCA_009660295.1 Lophius piscatorius
TTAATTAACATTGTTGGTTTTTTGGTAAGGCTTTTATATAGTTATTATTTTATTTTTTATTTATGCTTTTATCTGCTTTTACTTTGTAGCACTTTGAGATTTGATCCTAATGTAAAGTGCATTATAAATTAAATGTATTATTATTATTATTATTATGTCTATCAGGGCATGCAGTCATTCACAGCTTTGTCGCCCTCTGAAGGACTTCTTGGCTTGAGGTCCGGATCATGTGACAGGTTGAGGCAATATGAGGGGGAATTCCCGATGACTCACTCCTCTTGGAAAGTTACTAGCTAGTCTTCAACGTTTACAAATGATCACATTCCCGTGCAGGCATGGATGACACGAATCTCCTAATTCCTTGCTTCCTTTTGTGATCTTATTTTCTCATTAGGTGCCCGTCATGGAATAATCTGAGTCCTGTTTCTTTCTTTTTCCCTATGTATCAGTTATAAAATTATATACATACTAATAATGAATGTCAATATTTACAACCCCATTCAAAGAGCATGACATTTATGTGACTAAAACAGTTCATCAGAAGGCATCACTGAACCAATTTTGTCTGATTTATGGTTGATATGGGAGGAAAAAAAGTGAGTTTAGATCAATAACAACTCTAGTCACATGGAGTGAGGTTGTGGGGGTGCAAGGGATGAGTGGGTAAAAAACAAATTTCACATGGCAAGAGTAAATGACCATGGATTTCTGTATTAGACACAGCGAATCAAGAAAAATTCACATAACTTTAATTTCTAGTGTGGTGATACAAGGAAAACATGTGAAAATGATATAGCACCAAATCACAATAAATGTTATCTCAAGGCTCTTTCCAGACATAGAAGACACTCTTAAAACACTCAACCTCGCTTTGCAATGAGAAACTTTCGATAAAATGAATTAGAAATATCATAATGTCAAAACCAAAGCTAAAGTTAATTTAACTCAAAATAACAATATTATTATGTCTAAATTACAGACTTTTGCTGATTTGTGCATTTAAATGTACAGCAAAAATCTTTTTTTTTTAACCAAACAACAAGTCTCAACTGTTACATCTTTGGTTAAATAATTTTAAAAAAGTTAGAAATATTTGAAAAAGGGCAGAGGAATTAAATAGAATACATTTTGAAAATGGTCAACAATAAAATGTCCAAAACAGGTGTGCTCCAGATCATTATCCTTCTGGAAGGTCCAACAACGCCCCGCAGTGAGTTTCCTCCGAGGCTTCAACAAGATGCCGGGGGCCTTTAGAAGAAAAACAGCCCTACAGCATCAGAGATCCTCCACCGGACTTCACAGTGGGTATGAGCGGCTTTTTGTCTATGGCTTTCTTTCTTGGGATGCAACTACAATCTTTGATGTTTGTTACCAAAAAGCTCTACTTTGACCTCATCCGACTTTTCACCTTGTTCCATTGAAAATCCCAGTGGTGTTTGGAAAACTGTAGGTGCGTCACTCTGTAGGTGCGTCACTCTGTGTGTGGATGAAAGCATAAGCTTTTTTTTTTCTTGCTTCCCTCCCAGTAGCTGGTTTTGGTGCAGGTGGCATCAAATGGTGGTAAGGGAGACTTTCTGACACCAAGATTGAGCTGACCTCTGCAATTCTCCATCCGTAATCCTTCGAGAGTCTTTTGCCGTTTAACCTTCCCCCTCACAGCGTATGGGGTCAGTTTGCAGACACAACCTCATCCATGCAAGGTTTTAACATCTCCACCTTTAAACCTCTTGATTAGTGTTCGGTTGAAATTGACATTTTGAACTGTCGAGAGATTTTCTTGAATACATTGTCAGATGTGTACATCCCTACAAGATAATTATGCCTATGTCACCTCATATTTATACCCCTGCAAAACAGGAAGTTGTTGTTCACCACTTCAGAGTTCCTACTCATACAGGTGAACCTAGAAATATAAAATAGAACTGGAAATATGCTTCAGTTACCTTCAGGATTCCTAGGAGTGGCAATAATTCTGGCTCCCATGTTTTAGACAAAAATATTTATTTTATGTTAGGTATGTCAAGTTTCTTTTGAATGTCAGGTTTTTGTGAATAATTTGAATTTTAACATCAGTTTAATGATTATGATTAAGTTATGATTAATTTACTGAACACAATTATGTCGCGTAAACAGGATTTTGTAATCCAAAAACCCCTTACTGACACATAAATGCATTAAAACTCTCTTGTTTTAATGGCCAAAAACGCAAATATTTATTTGTTACAACGAATGAATTTGTGTAATGACAACAACATCCATTTTTTACTTACTGAACACACTCATCACAGTTATGTTGTGTTTAATAAACAACATTCAGTTTATTAAACACAATAATAAACTGAAACACAGTTGTATTTCATTTACTAATCACAATTAGGTAATCCCCCAAACCTTTTGCTTTTATGTTAAAGCAATGAAACTGACTTGTTTTAATTTTCAAAGAGGCAACCATCTCGTACTTTCATTTAAAAAAAAAAAACAATCTAATGTAGACAACATCCATGTTTCAATTCTAAGAGTGTACCTCTGCAGGCTCAGTTGCTTTCACTCCTGCACACTTGGTCGGACATGGCAGGCCATCAGAAAATCTACTTGTTCCCACTCCACCTGTTCAAAACACAATTAATCTGCTGCTGTCCAATAAAAGGCTTGGCTCTCACAGACGAGCCAATAGGAAGACGACAAAGCTGTGGGACCCAGGCCAATCCTAGGCTGAATTCTAATGGGGCCTTTCTTCATCAAGGTGCCACTCCATTTCCACCTTATTTATGATATCTGAGGAGGGACCAGGCAGGAGGCACATGTCTAAAGGGAACACTAACATCTCTGCCCAGAGGGTTCGCCTGAGACTTCAGATATGGGATTATCACAGATCACACTGTGGCTGAGAAGAGGTGAAAGACCAGAGTGAAGAGTTTCTCTGCTGCTCCAGTGCATCTGATGTGGTAACATCATTGGCAGACACTGGGGACCTCAGTTAAAACTGTTGGTTTCTGCTTTCTTGTTTGAATATTTGGAGAAAGAGGGGTGTCATCTCAAATCCAGCAAACTCCCTAGGGGCCCATCAGAGGTCATTTCCTATCTGGATCTTATTGGATGTGTTGCTGAGAGCTGGAGGCTGAGTTACAGAACCTCCCATGGATCCAAACATCCAGGGGTCTTTCCTGTTCAACAACAGCCTGAACCAGTTCCCCTCGGAGCTCAAGGCGCCAGTGTGCCAGTACTCAGTGCCCAACTCCTTCTACAAGCTCAACCCGGGCCTCAACAGCCAGCTGCAGGCAGGGACCCCTCACGGCATCAGCGACATCCTCAGCCGCTCCATGATGGGAATGGGCTCATCGGGCACCACCACCCTGCTGTCCGGATACTCCACCATGGGGGGGTTTGGCCCCTCTGTCACCAGCACGTCCATGTACTATAACCGAGACTACAACTCCAACCTGGGCGGCTTCTCCAAGCCCGGCGGGGAGTGTTCCATGAAAGGCCGCAATGTGAGCTGTTGGGCGGAGAACGGGTGTGACTGGAGAGGCGGGAGACAACAGTGCAACAACAGTGAGTCTGAAAACAGCACCCATGACTCTGTCTCTGAGGAGTCGGTGATGTCTTCACTAAGCAGACAAATTCAATCTAATCAGAAAATAACGACACATTTGATTTGTATTGTTGTGAAAAACTTATTCTTGTATTATTAACTTATGACTGAAACCTTGGAAATTCTTAGGCTCTATTCATAAAATGTAATTTTTATATATCTTTTATACACGTGTGTGTTTGTGTGTGTGTGTGTGTGTGTGTGTGTGTGTATGACGCTGTACATTAAATTGTGCATTAACCATTAAATAACACCTCTATAATATTGAATCCATATTCAAAATAACGGGCAACAAATCTGTTCTGATCAGGATATTATTTTTCATTATTGAATAAATAATTGAGTATTTCAGAGTCTGAATTAAATCCATAACTTTTCTTACTTTGCTTTTTGGTCATAGCTTTACACAATTATCATTATATATTTATTGATGCTTTAATCTGCTTGTACCTTGTAGCACTTTGAGATTTGATCCAAATGTAAAATGCGTTATAAATGAAATGTATTATTATTATTATTATTATTATTAGTGTTTTGTTTTTTTTCTCCATTGATCTTTCCAGGCAGTGGTCCTCTGGTAGAGATGTCAGGCAGGAAGAAACACACCAGACCCACATTTAGTGGACATCAGATATTTGCTCTGGAGAAAACGTTTGAGCAGACAAAGTACCTAGCCGGGCCGGAGAGAGCGAGACTGGCTTATTCTCTGGGCATGACGGAATCCCAGGTCAAGGTAAATAACCATAGCAGTGTTTTTAAAGTAAGAGCTAAAAAAAAAAATAAGGCTAATCTTCGGAAATCTTCTACAGTTTATGGTGATGTTTAAACGTAGCGTTTTGTACTCTGTTGTGCAAAATGGGAAATTATTGCTCTTTTGAAAGGTTAAATAGAAATAAAGATTGTTTTCTTTATTACGTAAAAGGGCTAGAATTTAAAAAAGATATAAAGTTAATGAAAAAATGTAATTTTTAAAATTAAAACAAAATTTTTTTTAAATAAAAAAATATTATTTTAATAATAACATTTTTATATATATAATTGAAAAAGCTTTAATGTGTGCTTCTTACAAAATAAAGTAAATTTCTCATAATAAATCCAATTGGCTGGCAGCAGCATCTGCAGCAAAATATTCAAGATTTTTCAGTTTCTTATTGTATTTCAGAATTACGATATAGTCCTTGACAAACAATTCATTACCGCATGTCTTACAAAACAATCCCTGCCAGTAAATTATTTATATTTACAGTTTGTAAACTGTATTTGAATCTGTAACATGTGCATTATTTAGTGATGTATGGCACCACAGTCACATTCACAATGTAGGGTTCAGTATCTTGCTTCTCACTCCAGTATTTATACGGCTGGTGCAGGATATTAAATCAGTGGAAAAAGCAGACAAACTCTCCACACTGCAAAAAATGTTTGAAGAAATGACCGTTAAAAATGTGCAGGTATATCAACACAACTGAAATAGCCTCATTACGAAAAATACACCAATTTTTTTTGTAAAAACGTATGTAGAAAATATAATAATGTCACAAACGACTAACATTTTTACTCTGCCAGCATGTGCATTTAGGGAAATAACTAGAAAGATGCATTTCTAGAAAGAAAGTCTGTTATTTTTGGGGGGTTGCTTGGTTCAATTTGAAAGCTAATTAAGGTTATCTGGTTTATAATATATCTGTTTTAATGGTAATTTACTGTAAACAAACAAATTAACCAAATCTACATAGTGTAATGGCGTGTGGTGCCAAAGTAATTTTACTCCTGCGAACCATAGCTTCCAGTTTTTTATAGTAAATTATACAGAATCTTATTCACCTCCTGCTGCTTTTACAACCACTGCTTGTTATAATAATACTTAAAGTAAATAATATACTCTGTCTAGGATAAAGGGGAAGCCATTGCCAACATCCTTGATGCAGCATAATGATGCATAATGCATAATGATGCAGCTCTTTACATGCGTGACAAAAGTCCGAGCAGGAGCGCACCATCAGGAGAGGAAAACCAGGAAGATGGTTCCTGCCCCCACATCCCAATTAAAAAATAACCCTGGGAAAGGAGAGCCCCAAATAGCTCCCATTTTGTTACACTACCACTTGCATAATATTATTATAGATCTCCTTATGCTGGCGTAAACGCTCAGTGCTCAGTAACAGCTCAGCTCACTGCTTCCAACACATCAAGAAACTGTGGCGGGTGCCACTGAAACAGGTTAGTGTTATTCTGACTTCACCTACCAGTGGTTATAATGTAATGGCAAATCAGTGGAAATCCATTGAACAAACTCAACAGGCACCTTTGCCCGACCAGAGGAACCCCAGAGTCTGATAAGCAAGATCAGTAATATTCAAGTTTCCCTTTTCTTTCACCTTCACATGATGCTCTGCGGTTTTCAGTTACATTCTTGAAAACGATGCCCTTCTGGTTAAGTGCCACAATAACAATGAATACGTTACACTAGGTTATAAGAACAACCACAGGCGATTCATCTGTTAAATGCGTCAGAGGTGGGGCATACGTTTCCTGTTGCATAATGTCAGCGGTGAGATGTGGAGATTTGTGTTTATACCCGCGTCATCATCTCCTCTCGCTGCGATCAGGTGTGGTTCCAGAACAGACGCACCAAGTGGAGGAAGAAGAGCGCCACAGAGCCGAGCTCCACGCAGGTCAGCCACGCGGGGCGGAGCGGGGAGGCCTCGGAGAACGAGGTGGAGGACGAGGAGTACAACAAACCCCTGGATCCCGACTCTGACGACGATAAGATCCGACTGCTGCTGCGCAAACACCGCAGAGCCTTCTCCGTCCTGCGCTTAGGACCACACCACGTGTGACGGCTTCACGCGCGCACGTGCGCTTTTGTATTTACAATCATCCCCAGTGATGTGGTGCATCAACAAAATTCTCATAAAGTCTCTCCAAACTGTCCCACAATTGTTCACACTTGCACTTCCCAGCATTCATGCATGCTGTGATCAAGTTTTAACACAAAGGTTTAATGAGTATAAAATTTAAGCGCATGTTCAATTTTCTTCTCATTAGAAGGTTCAGCAGACACCAACTGAAAAGTCACGCTTTTGTATAAACGCTTGCATGACGCTGATGGTACACTTAGAAATGTCTCTTTGAATGAAATCAATTAAATAATGGAAAGTATTTTCCCATGTATAAATGGGTTTCCCTTCAGCGTTTGTCAATTACTTTGGTCTAACTCAATATACTCGGGTAGGGTCTATGTAATTTATTAGAGTTGATTTAACTTATTTACTTGGAGTAAGTCCAGCTTAATTTTTAATAGGGTGGTTCAAACCAAATGATTTGCACCAGTTAATTTACTCTACTAAATGGAGTTAATCAAAGAGAAATAAATGATGTTGGCCCAACAGAATGGCTTTGTGGTGAAAGAACACATTTAATCATGTGGAATTACTTTCCACAGTTTAATTAGATAAATTCAAAGCATACCTGTTGAGTACAAATAATGTGTCTTGTTAAAAAAAAAGGTTGTATCAAGGTTGGACCAAAACAAGACAGACAAATGCAGAAACTTGATCATATCAGTTCATGACAGTTAAAAAACAATCTTGTTAAGGTTACTTTGTTGAATTTCTTGCAGGTTCTACATGATGTAATTATATTTATCTTGCAAATAGGAAATTATTCCATGCAAAGTTAATTTAGTTGGCTGTAGCATTTAAGTAAATGTGGGGCCAGCTAATTTCCCCTTTGTCAGAGTAGCCTAAGAAAAAGAATGTAAGAAAAAGTTAATGACATGTTCTCTTTTATTTTTGGGAGTTTAGCATTGTTTTATGCTCATTTGTTTTTATGTTCAATTACCAAAGTCATCAGGTATGAAACTACAGGAAATAATATGTAGGAAACTCTTCATACTGGATCAATTACCTCAATACACTTATAATCATTATGGGCTTTCATGGATGAAAAGTTTTGAATCTGTAATTTCTGAACAACAATGTTGAGTGAATTAGCCTTTAAATAATTCATTTTCAGGTTAATGTTTCAGGCACATTTTTGATTTATCAGCTAATGAACCATAGACCAAAAAACCCCTTAAAAAGGCCGGATTACATTTGTATTTATATGTAAAATCTATAAAATGCTGAGAAAGAAAATGCCGACGCTGCGACAACATTAAGTACAAACACGCTCCAATTGAATGTTTACAGTTTCGTTTTTAATCATTGCAGCCTTAAATTAGAATCATTAACTATGTGAGATAAAAAATTTAATAAAAAAAAGCACAAATCACAACACAATAAATTGTGTTTTTTATCTAACGTGGTGAAAAACAGTGGCATCTGCTTTTATTGGGCAGCAGTTCTGATGCAATCATAAATGCACAAAAGAAGTGTTTAAGGTCAAAGGTCTAATCCTGTGTGATTTATTAGTGTGGTAGGGCTTAATTGGGGACAATGACCCACTGCAACCTACTTCCTCATGAAATCAATAGCAACAGAAAAGCTTAATCACCGCTTAAGCTCACCCAGACTGCATATGGTTCACTCAGCTGACCTCGGGCCCAATCATCAGATCAGATTTGAAACTGACGCGACGATATCTGCTTCTGTATCAAAATTCTGGTTAATATCAATTTATGTCAGAGCTCCTGCCAAGTTTCCATTCTGAGGGGATTTCTTTCATCTGACCTCTATTAGCCTCGTGTGTGTTAATTTCGTCTTTCAGCTTCTTCCTCCTTTTCCAAATTTTACAATACAATACAATTTATCCTTAATTTTCAACTCATGAGGTAATATTATCTGTAATACATATAACCAGTTCTGACAGGATATTTTGAAGAAAGTGATATAAAACAAGCTTGAAAAATCATGTATTGTGTTTGTGATGTAAAAAGAGGTTTGACGAGCTGCAGCATTTCAAAAATGTAATTCCAGTAATGTGTTTTATTTGGTTTATTTTATGTCCGCGATAATAATTTCTCCTTTATGGTGGCACATGTGAATGTAATGTATGGATTGTTCATGAAAGAGGATAAATCGTTGATTATAATAATCCTCATATTGGTGACCTATTAAACTGCACACACAAATTATGAAAAACACACACATTTTCATTGCTTTTTAAGTTTTAAGCTGTTTTATCCTTTAGGTGAACAGATTTAACATCCGCACAAAGAAAAAAAAACTTCCTTAAATATGTAGTTTTACAAAACAATTTAGGTTGAATCATTTTATTCCTTTATTACTTATTCACTTCTTCATAATTTCATTGCTTTCATAGTTTTTAAAACAGCATCAGTTTCAGGGCGCCATTTTTCTTCTGTCACCAAATAAATGCAGCTCATCGCCCCATAGGTGAATTCTCCAACCATGGAGAGAAAATTCACAAGCTGCACATCACGTAACATACATGCTGGGCTGAGATAGCATAAATTCCCTTTTTTGCACTGACGTTAGGATTTGAGAGGTTTTTTGAGCCAGGAGGATGCGATTATTTATGAACGAGTCAATCAAGAATAGAGGAAAATTTTCATGAGGGTAAATTTTATTTACAAAATTGAGAGATCACAATAATGTAGTGTTTTCACCAGAGTTAATCTAAAGGTAATACTGGCCTCAGGAACTCCACTTCCTCCACTGCTCAACTAAGAATGCTTTAAGTTTATAACTATACAGACGTTTGCTCTTAAGCTAATCTTGTCATGGTTAGACTTCAGTCTGATCTGTACAAACATGGCTGACAAACTTGATGTTAATATGCTTGATTTATGCATGAAAACCATGTTCTATGAACACTGTTATGTCAGAAAAAATACATTTTACAAGACACTCATCCGACCCTCAAGGACACATTCAAGGTTTTCCATTCATTCTTTGCCCGGTACAGCAAGTGGATGAGTGGAAGAAACCAACCACAGACATATTTTACATTATTTCAAGTAGTCATAACTAAAGCCAGATTACAAAAAGGAGAGAAAAGAAAAATCCATCGACAACTAACATCATTGGTGCTATAGTTTAAGACTAACAAACAAGACAAAAACCAAACCAACTGTTATATTTGTATGCATTTACTGCATGTATACAGGATTTTGTGAGTGTAACCGTGTGATGGAAACATCCACACCCCTCAACCATGCCCGTCTGGAGTAAATACGTGAGGCCTGCAGTGTGAGGCTTTTGGCAATGAAAAGGTCGATGCGATATTTCTGAGATTTCTGCTAAGACAAACTGTAATGAAAACTTCCTCTCAAGAAGAAATTATGAAGATTCTCCGAGTTAAGACTTGGAATAAAGCACTTAATGTATTAATGTATATTTAAGTAAAGGAAAAGCCCTTTACATTTAACTCTCTGTCTTGGTTCTAATAATTAATCATACATTAATTACACACTTATAACAGGTTCCATTCCTTGTCGTTGTCTGTTTGCTCGTTGTGTCTAATGTCATTTCTGCATCATTTTGATATAAAAAAATTCAAAATCTAAATAATGAAATAGATATAATCAACATAATTAAAGCTGCTATGAGGGAGCAGCTACATGTATAAGAAAAACTAAAACACCTGCAGTAAGAAATGCTTTATTTCTAATGTTTTGTCTGTGGAGGTCATCAGACCACAGATGTTGACATTCCGCTACCGTATTTTCTGTTTGACAGTACAACCTGCAATCAGTGACAACTAACAACCTAAATACTTGAACTAAAAATGCCAATAAATACCAAAATAAAAGCACAAAAACACACAAGAGTCAGTATGCCCGGTCCAACACTTGATTTTTCTATTAGTTTCACACAGACTGTTGCTCATACTAATACCATTGTTCTCCGTAATGCTGATTTAATAGGAGTTCATCAGTACTGGATTTTATTAGCTGGATCTAATAGCGAATTGAGAACTGAAAGGAATTCGTCCTGTGCTCCAGAGAGTCCTGACTGGCTCCTCCAGACGAGATTTAATGCACTCTGCTATCACTGAGATCTTTTTGTATCCCTGAAAAGTCGGGGATATTATGGAATCGTAACCGCCGCCACAGATCCTTTGTGTAAATGCAATAACTTAAAAACCATATCATGGATCATTTTCAAATTTTATACCCACAGGCTTTTGTGCGTGGAAGAACTGGATTGAATTTGGGTAAGTTTGGTTGTATATTTATGATATTTGGGGGTGCTTTATCTCCGAAATAGTCAGGCCATAATCTATCAACCGTTGGTACGATTAGTCCAAATTTGGTGCATATGAATCGGCTAAAGAAGACCTATCTTCTATACTTCTATACTGTAGTTGATATTTTACTAACTAGGGGGAACAATTGTCTGTTCATAGCTCAAAAATATTTCATGGATCATTTTCAAATTTTATAACTACACAGGCGAGGTTCAATGTATAGTTCTGACAATAATGGGAGCTTTATTTTGTTGATTTAAGTTTTCAGGCCATAATTTCTCAACCGTCGGTTCCCATTTAGTCCAAATTTGATGCATATGAATCGACTTGATGAGATCTATCGTGTAAACCTTGTATTAGTCAGATGTTTTCGAGTCTCAGTCAGAGCCGGATTCAGCACCAAATTTGATTAGCAAACAAATTTGCTAATCACATCAGAGTGATAAGTTTCTATATGACATATTCCATTTGTGTCCTTTGTTGGCCTGTTTGCTTGTAACTGGAAGCGCCTGGCGGTGAGTATTGGCACCATGGTTACAGTCTGCTGACATGTTGATAATCAGCGACTGGCTTTTTGCCAGTGGTAGTATTTGCTTTTGAATTTGTTACGTAAAAAATCTTGCTTGCCCTTTGTATGTTTTGAGTTTTTGAGAAGTAAACGCTTGATAAACTCAATGACTTTGATTTTAAAAAAAGTTCTGTAAACCAATTACCTCCAGATTTCCATGTGAAGTAGATCCTTCATCAGCAGAGAGTTGGAGGAGTGACAAAAACTGACTTCAACAGTTTGATGGTCTAGCTCCCAAAAGCAATGGCTGCATAGCTCACAATCTTTCCACACACATCCTGATACCTTTGCAAACACATTTATGTGTTTTAATTAAAATAGTATATCCAATTTAAGTTAAGTCAACTTATTACATTAAGCAGTGCAGACATGTCCCCCGACAGACGAAAGAATGTGAATGAAGAATGTGTGAACATAAACCTAAAAAAAACCAAACACATTTCTGAGTGGAGGAGGTCAAATTATTGCCTCCTCCATTAAAAAAAACAGCTTAAACTTTAAGAAAAGTGTTTGCACGTTGATGAACACATTCAGAGTGTACAGTCTCATGCCACACCGTTTGGGCTACCTTCAAATTGCGTGCCATGTGGTTCAAATGCAAGTCTTTGCTCGGAACAGATTTGGCTCTCTTGACGGTTCACTTTTAGAGTAGCAAATGTTTTTGTTCTTGCGCAAATACATTTAGTATTGCACAAGTCAGTTTACATTACCAACAACATCACTGTTGCTGACAACTCTCCTCTCTGGTCAAGTGACTGCGCTACTGGCACTGCCCGATGACGGCTGCGCTCAGCAAATGCTTGTATGTGGAAAGCTGAATGAAGTCCGATCTGACCGTGTCACTCATGTCACATGGCCGTGAAGCAGACACTTATCTGATCTAAGATCACGTGTGAAAAAGGAAATCAGATATGTGTTTGCTTTAAGGTAATAAAACAGGGTTTGAGTCACTTCAGCCTGGCGATGTGAACGTAACCTTGGTTGCGTTCCAAGCTTTCAAGTTGGGTGTCTAGGATTCAGAAATGAGTGAAGAATCTGGACAGCTGCATCAGAAGTCCTGCTGATGAATCTGTGCTCAGTCAGCTTGAGCTGTGATGGATGATGTTAGAGTGTGGTATTGACTACAGCACAGGCCACAGTGGGCACCTATATGAGACACACAGAGATACACATCATTCATTTAGTGCCAAGAAAAATAAAATCATACAGAAGGTGGGGGTCAAGTATTTTGTTAACGGGGATAAAAAAAAGTGCCTCAACATTTGGCATTAATACAATAATATGAAGCCATTCACTCCAGCTACGAGGTGGTTGGAGCATCTTTGAAGGCCTGTCATTCCATTGATCTCATTATTTTTCGAACCTATGAAGAGGGACCCAATGAAAAAGCAGTCCGTCCTTTAAAAGTATGTTTAAAAAGCTCCAAAACAAAATCATTGGCCGTAAAAATGCCAAAACTCTTTCTGGGCACGATGCATGTCTCTCCAGCCGACCATCGACCTGGTAATTAATGAAAAGCGGGTCAGAAATGCACTTGGTGTGTAGTGACAGTGACAGTGGAGAGGATTCATTACACATAGATCAGTGAAAGGTGCAGATCGGCTGTTTTCCGACAACGCTGGACACAAAGGAGCGCTCTTGTCCCGCAAGCACTTCATCTTAGTTCATATCCAGGCTCCAATGGGCCAGCCTCGGTTATGGCTCTCTTGGGAGAGGAGCCAGATTACTGTGATTGCTCCAACCCATAGACATATATACACATCCTCATGGTTGCGGTATAGAAACACCATCAGACATACTCTTACCATTTACAAGGATTGGAGTCAATGAGTGTTTGTCTTCAGTCCGAAGAATGAGAACACTGGCTGCAAGGAAACCGCAGGAAAAACAGCAGAGTTACTCAACAGGAATACGTTGTTTGCCTGAACTACATACATGCTGTTTAAACCGTTACCTTATGGTCTCCCATACAGACGTTAGGACCCACTGTGTTGTAAACAAGGTTCTTCTCACCATCATCTCTCTGAAAAGAGGAAAATAAATGATTATCAAACCAACACGGGGGTAAAAGCACTTTCAAGATGAACTTTATCTAAAACCTCTCTTGGCTAAAATATCGCTATTTTATTTAATTTGCAAAAAGTGTGACATGGCTATGTAAATATTTTTTGGACCATCAAGCCAGGGAATAGTTTCTCTACGTTGTATAGAAGTGTAAATAAAGAAATGGTGATGGGAGCAACAACTCTTTGTCAGCAATCCCGATTATATATTAGGTTGATTGGAAAAATCCACTTTTAATTAGCCATTTGAAATATATTTAATGGTATATTTTCCACAGTTAATGCAAAATTCTACTTTTACTGACTCCTACAGTCTCCAAAAAATATGAAAAAAAAATCAACTCCCTGGCCTAATAAGGGCATATATTTGTAAATCAGATAAAAACACTGAGTCAACCTACCCAGGTCAACTTAAGTGTGTTTTTTCTGTTATGGAATAAATTAAAGGGATCAATGCCTGAATTATAGGAAAACTATGCTTTAGCGAGCTCCAAACCATCTAGAGGAGACAGAGAAGTTTTGGGATGCTGTTTTCTGAGGCAATGACACCAAATCAACTTTTCGGGTCTATAGATCAGCGTCTCGTCCGGAGGAGGAGAAATTAAGCATATGTTGAAGTGCAATCTAGCATGGCTGTGCTGGGGTGATGCTCTGGGGGTAAATCTACTGTGTGCAAAAGGTAAGATGGATTCCATGTAGTATCATGAAATCCTACAAGGAAAACAACTTGCCCTCATCAGTGTACATACCAAAAAGATATTGATACTTTGCAGACCTCAAAGTCCACCAAGGCTTTGTTTTAGAAGAAGCCCTGGAGTTGTGTCTGTCAGAGTCACATGATGTCAATCCCATTAACAATCTCTGTAGGGACTTGATGAAGACAGGTGTAACATGTAAACCCAGGAATATTACTGGAGGCCTTTGCCCGTGAGGAATGGGTTGGACTCCTTAAGAATGCTGAATAAATTGGTGAAAATTTACTACAAAGTACTAGAAATGCTTTTGCTGCCTGCAGTAGTCAGTAAAAGTAGCATTTTGTGTTATAGTCTGGTGGAATACTGTTGCAGGAGTTGGTAAAACTCTTTTGTTCGATTTGAAACTGTTGATAAATAGAATATTTTTCCAAGAAAACTGATACCATGGATTTTGAATTAGCTTCCAACTGTGTAAAATGTAGAAAATCCAACTTTAAATACCATGAAAGTAAACATTTACTGACCTTGTGGATGAATTCTTGGGCAGTGTGTGATATGAGGATACGATCACACCAGGCAGGACAGCGAGTGTTCATGTACTGGGTGGGTTTAGTGTATTCCTCACTGTAGGGGTAGCTGAAGGAGAACGAGAGATGGTGCCTTCTTGTAAAAACAACAAAGGATTCACGCACAGAGTTAGGAAGTATCTCAGTCATGAAATCGTACCTTGGTGGAAATTTAATGTCCTCTTCTCTTATAACATCTTGAAAGGCAACTGCTTCTTTGTCATATTTCAAAAGCTGAAGGAAAAGGTTGTTTAAGTTTTCAGGAAAGATTAACAACACAATCAGATTTTCTCCAAACCTTTGTATTTACTTTACTGTCGTAAAGGGACCGCAATTTCATTTCCTGACTTGTATCTAGTCTATAATCTGAGGACATCTCACTAATGGTTTAAGTGTGTGTGAGAGTTGAACTTGTTAACGCACTGCTCTGCCATTGTCCTCCCTGAAAACAGCCTGGTGCAGGTAGGTGAACAGTTTCTCCTCGATGTGAAGCAGCACCTGCGGGTAAAGTGAAGGCAGCTTAGGTAAAAGCAGCATCAGAAATAACATTCAAGGTATGGTCTTCACTGAAGTGGGGTTGATCACCTGGTGGTCGTTATCTTTTTCCTCACAGATGATTTTCTCCACCTCGTTGCCACTGTCCTTCTTCACCCTCTGCACATCTGCTGTTTTAGACAAATGCTGTGCAAAGAAACGCACACGCAGGGGGACACCTCTACGTCAACATGCCAAACTGATTCACTTCCCATGAACTGAGCTGCAGGAGAACTTTGAGTTACCTGGACCAAACTAAGCGTGTCCAGACGGAAGTTGAAATCTCCAAACAGGAAGAAAGGCATGGGTGTGTAGCGGTTGTCTGTTATCCTGAAACAAAACAGGGCTTTCAGGAATCATCATGTTTTTCTAAATGAAAGATCACTTTGGATGCACACATTCACAAGAATATGATAACATCTTCAGGATAACCTAGTATTCCTTTCAAAGGTCAGAGTCAATGCAGCGTGTGTTTGCCATAATTCATGTCATTCATAATTTAGTAGAGGTGGAAGTCTGACCTGTTGATGACGTATCTGAGAGCATTTTTGCGGTTAACAGAGTAAATGGAAGGACTAGAGCTGCAGGCAATGAGGTTGGAGGCATCGTGGAACAAGTGTACGTTGACCAGATCCAGGCCTCTGTGGAGCACACACAGAATACGGTGATTGGTGGCAGGTGGAGATTAGAAACAGGAAACTGTTGACAACAACAAAGCCTGGCATCTGACAGGTGAGTGAGTGTGTGTGCGTGTATGTGTCTGCGCACAGGGGTGTGCTGTCTTATCAATGAGTGCACTCCTGTTAATACCGAGTCTACAAACTAGCACATTTGTCTTTTTGTGTCCAGCTTTAACTCCTTTTCTTTGGCTGTCACTGGAAAACAATTAATGTGCATCCGACCGACGAGCCGTGTTGACTCACAGCGTGATGTTGGGGCACACAGATTGTGGGCTCCTTTGTTATGACCACCAGGTAAGTACACAGCAGAATGCAAATAGTGACCAAGGTTTGAAGAAAACAGAGACTGGCATAGGTTCTCCAAAGGCCTATATTTGGCTCAATCTCAATTTAGTGGATTCAAAACATTGTTAATATACTTTACATTCTAATGTGTGACATAGAGTACCAAGAAACCATAGAGTCTGATATATGGAAAATGTCTGACAGTTTTTAATCGGACAGTTTAGTCACCCAATGAATGTCAGCTCTACAGTATAAAGTAATTATTGGTGAGAAAGCAGAAGTTGTGAGTTTGATCCCCTGAAGAAGCGGTGTGTATCTGATGATGGTGAAAGCTCAAGTTACTCTTCAATGTTCATGTAGCAATCTGAATGTGAAAAATGCCAAATTCTCACTCAGATAAGTTGGAAGAGTGTCCTTGAAATGAACTGATAATATTTTGTGCACATCAGCAGAACTGCAACAACATTTACTTTCATTTAGAGTCAGGTCTTTGGCAACCTAGTGCCTGTAAATCAGTTATGAACTCTCCTCCCCTGGCACTTCTTGGGTCTCTTCCAAATCCAGAGGGAATCATCCGTCTCTTAGTATGATTCTCTCTTATGGAGTATGATCTCTTATTGAGATCTAGCTTATTTTACTGTAATTGTTCATATTTCACTCACTAAAGTTTGTTGCTCATCATCATTAATGTGCTCATCAAATCATTAATGTTGTTAATTTTTTCAATTCTTGAAAAAACAAAAGTAAATCCAGTGTGAAGATATTTTATGTAGTTTGGTAATTTTTTTCTCATAATATTCTCTTACAAATTTTTATTTCTTTAACACAAATTTGTATAATTTGCTCTGCAATTATTTGTATTCTTTTTATCTTAAATATCTTTTATAAATATTTATCTCCCTTTTTGCATTTTTCTTCTGTATCTTTCTTGTTTACCAAGCTTATTTTGTACCCTGTTTGTCCGTCTGATGCTGTGGAACTTAGCCTTCACTTTTGGGAGGGGGGGGTGGAGTCATCAGGACAGTTTTTCAACAGAAAACATTTCACAACAGTGACTAAAAGTGAAAGTGAGCCTGACGTTCTGTGTAGGTGTGTTTTGTGAGCGGTACATACTGGTTGTGTATGATCCAGCGAGTCCTCATGAAGCCCTTTCTGGACCACTTGAACTGCAACAGAGACAAATTGGAGCGAGTCACTAAAAAGCAGTGAGCCGTGTCTTTGAACGGTCAAACTGATAATTATTGATTCTTTCAGATAATTTGTCTCATCTCCCTGTCAGAGCAGGCAGACAACCATTACAGCCCCAGTAGACTCATTTGTCCCAACATCTCCCTTTGGCCCTCACCTACCCCTCCCACACACAAACACACATAGGCAGGTGCACATACACGCACACAAACGCACATACCCCCACACAAGCACTAACATAAACACACATAGGCAGATGCACACGCTTGCATACATACTCACATCAGGCCAGAAATTCTTTGGGAATTTTTCTTTCTCCACTGTGCTGACCCCGTCCAGAGAGCCCACGTGCTTCTTCTGCCCCGACACTGCTTTGAAATCCTTCGCTGTGAGAAGGAGATGGAGGGGGAGATTGGAGGTGGGGAAATGTAAAAGAGTGAGAAAACATGCAAAGACAAATCAATAAACTGGTGTAAACCTCATCAGAGCGGCATACATGATGAGAGGATCTATAAGCGAACCATTAGACTGTGTTTGGTGAAAAACAATCGGTTTGGGCCACACAGTAAGTGGCAGCTGCAGGATGTTTATGGTTCTTCCATGAGCTTTTCTGAGGAGCTTTTTCACTCCTAACGTGACTGGACTATGCAGCAGGAAAATAACAGATCCACTTTATATTCAGGCTCTTTGCAAATATATGGCCAGGAGCAGCAGACATCAAACTGCTATCACACACAGAGAAATGTCCTGATATTAAAAAAAGGACCAGAATCTCGCCAGTCATATGCATCAATACTCTTATGAGCCAATGCCACAACAGGGCAGGGAGCAGGTGCACTGCTTTATGATCCAAAATCATCGAATTCCACCAGGAAAGAAAAAATAATTAATCCAGCACCAGCTGACAAGGCATGAAATTATCAAAATCAATGCAGACATCATGCATAGGGAGCAAAGTTTTTACCATTAAAATCATACTGATAGATGTTTTTCAATGACTTGTGGATGAAGTACATGCTTCCCAAAGCCTGCAGAGACAGAGAGAAATAAGATGTGTCATAAAAACAAGAGGCAACAGTACAGAAAATGTATTACACGGAGAAAGGGTTTCAGCTTTTGACGTGTAACGATACAACAGTGCAGAAGTTTGTGAACAGGAATTCATACTAAAATTGAACTTTAAAGTCTGTTGTTGCATCTACTTTAGACTCTTTTGCCAGTACCGTAAGAGAAGAAGATAAACAAGAAGATTAATGTTGACATGTTCAGTTTAGCAAAAGGACACAATTCTCTTGACTATCACAAAAATCTTTCTGTTTCTGTTTCTGTGGCTTTTCATTCATTCAGGTCATTTGGGTCATGGCCATCCTCCAAGGTGGAATCAGAAGCAGCTAGATTTCTCTTTTACAGTTGAATTTGTTCAACTTATCAAAAAACTAAAAAAGTAAACAATATGCTCAGTTACTTCCGATTCAACCTCCGGGGATGAAAGTCTTTGTATTTTTTTATGCAAAATCCATTTTAGAAAAATGTGAAGTAGAAAAGTTTTGAAGAAGAAAAGATGAGGCCCTTTCTGATATATTTGAAGGGTTTCTGAAGGTTTAACAAGTTATAAACAAGACACTTTAAGACCATTAGAAATGGAAAGTAAGACCTGAAAATTGAACACTGAAGTGAAGGATTAAGTCCAAGTCAAAGCAAAATGATTTATTCACAGAACTATGTGCAAATAATAGTGTATTTGTGTGTGAGTGTAAATAAAAAAGGCTTATTTTGAAGCATTAAGTGTTTAAGTGAGCATTGTGTAATAAGTGTTAAATGGACATTCACATATTTAAAACCACCTCAACACAATTTAGTCCTCACTTTGTGACCTGAGCAAAAAAACGGTGTCATCAAACATGTGAAAGCTCAAGTGTATCAGTATTTTTTATTTTTTTTATACCTTTCACCAAATATAGGGACAAAAACAGGAGAAATCATCTAAACGTGGCCTCTGGGATGATTAATTGAAGTGTTCCTTTCCCCATCATGTGAGTTGAAATGTGCATTTTTGATGGAGCCGTCCATTACAACACAGTTTATTGTTACTCTCCCAAAGACACATGAAACTTTAAAGAATAGAGATGCTCAAAACTGCACAACACATCCACACGCTGCCTCTCACCACCCAATCATCTCTGACATGGCGCTGACAATTTTTAATGTACTAACTGCCTGCTCCACTGATCTGATTAATCATAGCCTGTGAAATCAATAAAGACAGAAAATTAAAACAATTTAAAAGGTATTAAGTAGTAGGCCTGCTGTCTGCCAGTGGAGTTGCTGTGACTGGGGGCTGAAGAAAAATCAGCCAGCACTCAGAGGGCTCAGGGCGTGACGAACTGCTGTGCAGCCACCACCACCCCCCGTCCTCTCCTGACTCCAACACACACTCCAGTCGGAGCATGAGAGATCTCTCCCTGAAGAGATCATTTATCTTCACTGCCAAAGTCATCCTCATTTAATAAAATGGAAGTGTCTCCGACTTTCCGTGGTCGGCTTCAGTGAGCGGCAATTAACGGCCAACCTGTCCAAACGAAGATAGACTCAAGCTTAAGTTAAGTGAGAAAAAAATATTAAGAAATATTTGATCATGTGTGTTCGCAATGAAAGCAAAATTATAAGTAGTGAAGGGGAAGTACTAAATCTGTATGATTAGCTCAGGAATTAAACCTGGCTGCGTTTGTGTTGGATCAGTACCATGTCATGTATGAACAGCAGAGCAAAGTACACACACACACACAAACGCAGATACACATTGGCCTCCATATACTCTGCCAAACACCTATCTTCATCAATCAGGTTTGTGCACAGTTTAATAAAAAAATATTGACTTACAAGTGATTTTTTATCAAAACATCATTTGTACTGGGAATGCACGGAAGTCTAGCCCCTTTACTGCTGCAGCCCATCAGAAAGGAGAACCCCCCAAACTCTCTCTCGGCCAAATAACTGATGATCCGTAGCCAGGAGGAAACAAATTGAAAATCAATGCAGGTGGCACAGACGAAATGAGAATGAGGCATTAGGGGGGGTGGTTTGGGGGTGGGGGTGAGGGGGGTCTGCAACCCTCTCTGGGCAAACAGTGGCAGCTTTGAAGACTCGAGCAAAGGGTAAACTTAGCCCCAGCTGTCTTCTACTCCCCCTCACACTTTATTTATCGTGCACAAATGGGCTGGGATCAATAGTTTTAATCTAGAGTTAAAATGTATTGACTTTAGCTTGTCTACCCCTTACCTGGCCGTTCCTCTTTTTACTTCACACACCTTCAGTCCACAGACGCAGCCATTGACCCCTACTGTCAGACGTCCACTGTGAGGCTATCACATGGGAGGAGTAAGGGGTTAATAGTTTAAGAAATAGTCAGCTACTTTTCTCAACAAGGGGTTAAGAAGGTGTTCAGACAAACCAATGCTGAAAAATTGGTTGCGAACAAAGAGAGAAGAGAAGATGTGCTGTGTAGACATCACGAAAAAGAAGTCCGAAACAAGAAATGGCCTTTCGTGACAGGAGTGGTGCCGGTCACTAAAGTGGGTCAGCGCAAAGTGAAACCATAAAGACAGACTCGGAGTTAAAGGACGGACAATAAGAGGTGTGGACAGTGGCATGATACGAATCTCCAGAAACCAAGAAACACAAGCACAACGTTGTTTTAGGCTCTGACTTTGCGATTGTGCAGTGGACCTTGATATATGAAACTTAAACCAAAACAACACACACACACTCCCAAACTGACATATGCACAGACATGGGGACATACATAATCAAGAAGACATAATCAAGTATAAAAAAAACATATATTACACATTTATTACAGGTCTGATGGTAAAACATCTCAAGTCAAGGATCAAGGATCAAGGATATATGGTCGTCTGTGTCTTTGGTTGTCCGCAAGTTATTACAAAAAGTTGGTCATGAATACTGATTAAAATGTGGGTAAACATGCAGATTCTAGATAACAGTTTTATGATGAGATATGGACTTTGGCAACATTTCATTAATGGGGATGAGTCATTAATTTATACAGCTGTACAAACAGCAGAACCATGCATACAGAATAATGAGGAGCAGTGCCAACTCATCATCATCATCGTCATCATCATTATCATCATCATCATCATCATCATCCAGCAGAAGAAGGTCCATCCAAAGGCCAGCAATCAATGGCTGCTTTATCAGCGGACAATGTAAGTATTATTAAACAAAGACATCATCTCAGCTAAAAACATGCTTCCTATCAGCCTTTGATGAGGGGGGGGGCTTTTTACATAGAGTTCGCGGCTCCATCTCGGGATACTCACTGTTAAGACCGGAGAAACTATATGCTGATACTGCACAGGACTTGCAACCTCATCTAGTGAGTGTTGAAAAGTCAACTCTGATCACAGATTCATGAATACACTTCCAGTGCATGTGATGCTCACCTGTTCTTACCTATTCAACTCAGAAGAGGGCTGTACTGAGAGACCAAGATAGCAAACATGGTCTCTCTCTTGAGGAGCAGAGAACAATATTCAAATAGTTCCAAGTGATTGTCGAGTAGAACTAGAAATGCCCATCCTAAAAGACAAGCATGAACGGTTCCCCACCATTGGTGCATTTTTTTCAGTTAGAAAGTAATTTAAGTTATCCCTGTTAATGCTCGTTAATTACCACAATTATCACAGAGTTTCATCAAAATCCGTATTTTATACACATTACTGCTGACAAACCAATAGACAAATGGAAACAAACATAACCTCCTAGGAAAAGGTGATAGGATGATAATTTCTGACACAAAAAATCGTATATCACGCTTTTGGTTAAAAGAGCCCAATGACCCTGATTTCTGAAATCACAGACCTATATCACCTGTGGAGTAGTACTAGCCAAGCTCAGCACAAGAAGGTGAGACCAGGAAATACTGGTACAAAATACAACCCTAAAATGTCTTGTATAGCTGCAGAATCAGGGGATGATCCGTGATTCAGTGGTGATAAACAAGAAGTCAGGGGAGCCACAGTTAATAAACACATATAATGCTACTCTAAAACAAAATGTTTTCGGAAAAGACAAATGAATATATATTAAACTAGGTTTTCCATAAAGTACTTTAAAAAAAAAAAATCATTTTATTATATATTTTGATAAAATAGGCATTGAAAAATGAAGACCCCTGCAAACAGTGCATTTCACTGAAGAGTGACGCAACAAAAGTTTTCATATTTTTCTCATTAATTACAATTCTTGGTAGTTGCATATCGGAGAAAAAGATCGATTTTATAAAAATAATTAAACCGTTCCCTAAATGTCCCTGGTGGGGATGATAAAAACACAAGGGCTACTCTAACACAGTAGGATCTGATCCAGATCTGGATCATAATCTGAATTTGTTGCATATAGATTATATGGAGGAGGTGACACGTATTGGGTGACAATACAGTAACAGAGAGGGATGAGACGTAGTATCGCCACCAAGGTGTAGCTGCCATAATGAAAATGATGGATTTCATCTACAAGTGAAAGTAAAGAAGTTAACTACTTCCGAGAAACACCTGAATCCAGGTACTGAGAGTAGGTTTCAAGAGAAAATTAAATTAATAATTAATTTGGCATGAAGCAGATCTGAATCATTGACATGACAACACGGTACATTTTTGATTTGATATAATCTAAAAATGCACTTGGATGGTGTCTATACTCCTATTGAGAATTTGTGGTAAATGATATACTATCACTACAGAAATGACATTATCTGATGCTTCACAGGGGTCTATAAATGCTCTCCTTGATCAGTAACCAGCTCCTGACTCCTTGCCTTGAATGAACTAACTTTGAGCGCTAACATGGATGAGGACTCCATCTAGTGACAGGATATGTGAACTGTGATTTCCTTACTGTGAAGCTGTCTTCTGCTCGAAAGTGGCTGTCCACATAGACGCAGACCCTGTCAAAGTCTTTCATTCCCTCACTGGACCCAATGCTCCTGGAAACCACAGAGCACAACACAATTATTATCAGGAAATGGAAGATAAAAGCATGTTCCTATCGGCTGCGAGCTGAAGGGTAGACAATTCATTGATTTGCATTTCATTTTTAGCTGTATCATCAGCTGAATAGAATGATATTTAAAATACTGAGCTTTCTTTTTACAAAATACTGCGTTCATAACAAACACGTGGTGATGGAGGACCATGACTTGACAGAGAAACAGAGTCTAATGCAGCACATTAGTCCTACCAAAAGAAGTTTTCAGCGTGTTCCATGTTGGCCATATAGTCCTTCCCTCCCACCTCCTGGAAGTGTAGGGCGATGAACTGCGGTTTGTACCTGTGCATGGTCTGGAAAAAAAGGGGGGCACAAACAGGCCTCGGGTTTTACATTACAGAGTCATGAGGAGAAGAGGGATCAGCAACAGGAGGAAATTAAATAGGGGTCATGTGGCCTGTTTTTGTAATTGAATTTTTCTCTTAGGTCTGTGTTTCCATGTTTGTAGTTCAGCATCTGTTTACAGCAACATGTTAAGGATGTTGAGAGAAATAACACTGCATCAGTGAAAAATATGCCATTAATGAGTGGAAATATCAAATTACTAATGCAATGTCCACGAACTCCAGACTTACCTTATATAATTCTTGCAGCCATTCATTTTGAATTTCGCCCACCTAAAAAAATAAATGACAAAGAGGAAAATCAAGCAGGGTTTGTAAAATAAATGCTAATAAATGATGAAAAAAACCAACATACTACACCGGCATTAACAGTTGATCAAACTAAGCTCTCAAAACAACTGAAATTATTTTCACATCAGTTCATGTATAATGCCCAAAAGCAATTCTACCTCAACAAACAAGCAAAATCGATAACACAAACTATACAAATTGCACGATCAAAAATTGAGGAAGAAGAGGAGACAAATTTGATTACCAGGATCTGTTCAACTTTTTGTTAACATAAATATTCATCATCATAGTCATCCTGGGTTAAATGCTACTCAAATAATGAGTAATGTGACAATTATTCTTTCTTTATGTTTTCTTTGAAATAAGAAAATAAAACAGAAATAGCTCAACAAACATAAGGTGTATTTGAATAACCTTGGTGCCTATGGGGAGGTAACACCTAAAATAGTTTATTGTCAGTGACAGTAAAAATGTACCTGTTACTATATTGGAATAATCTGTGATTCACTATCACTAATCACTAAAATACTAATATTTCTGAAGGCTATAACGTCATTATATTATACAAAGGCCATGAAACAAAAATTGATCAATTAATTTGCTTAGAAACTAGTACCTACTGCATCAAAGTTGATAGAAATGAAACAATCTACATGTTAATCTACATTTTTTGTGAGATAGGACCAATGGAGGATTCATTTTGCAGAGTTGGATAGTCAATGTAAAAATGGGATTTTGACCCCAGAGAGGAATTCTGGCTACAAGGTACCAAATATGGCCAGATACTTTGGTGTGACATATAAATCAGTGTTTGTATTAAAATCTATTATTGTGCACACTAAAAAATTGCAAAAAACTAAGCAGATGCCCAATTATGGGCAAGTGAAGACAAATAAGTTAACAATAAAATTCCACTTAATCTACCATGTTTTACGTGGCTTTCTTTCTTTCGTGGCTAAACTGATATTATCATCCCCATATAATCAGGATATACCTGTACACCACTGTACCCAAGCAGGATTCAGTGAAAAATAGCCCCAGTCATAGTTTGTTCATGTCAACTCTTACACAACAAGAGTTCAATTGTTGCTTTGGTATATCATCACCTTTAAAGCCCAAACCCAGCCCCCAAAATCTTCAAAGACACATCCAATACCTGACGGGCAAATGGTAAACACACATGGAAAGATGGGAGTATACTGACATGCCGAAAACACAGAATTTAAAATGAGTATTCAATTATATTCTGATCGTTTTCTTCATTCACAGAAAAGAAATTCCACTCTGTTAATGATATTTTGGCTCATTCTGTTTCATTGAGTACATATGACACGAGGAGCATGCGGGTAACCTGCATGGAATCGGCCAATCATTCGGCTGACTGGTTGATTAATCGGTACACCTCAGTTTATTTATTCATGTGTTGCCCCAGACCTATGCGCACTAACTGTGAGAGAGTTTTCCACTGTATGTTTTCTATATTCAGGCATCACTGGCTCCTCGATCAAAATCCAAGCTAATATTCCAGAGTGCCTGTACCTCCTATCATCCCTGTTAACCCAGACAGACTGTCTCCATCTGTCCAGACATGTGTTTCATCACCTAAGGGGGCAAATCTACAGCTGACATGGTGTTGGATAACAAGTGTTAGGCTACATTTTCAGTGTTAAAGGAAAACCTTCAGTTGGGCATACTGCATCCATCAACACTATTCAAGTTGATACTTTTTTTCCGTTGATGAATTAGGTATTATTTTATTAAATTAACCTGTCATTTAAAAATGTTATCTCATGTTTACCCAGGTTATATTTGTTTGAGACACAGTTTTAAATACAACACATTTAAAAGAAGAACAATTCAGGAGCGTACAATATGTTCCAACAACAGAGCAGTACCTTTTTCCTCCAGAGGTGAACAGGGAACACTGTGTGAGGCAACAAGACCAGGCAGGTTGAACAAGAGAAGCAGTAAGCAAGATTCCACAGGTCACTGTGTCTAAATTATATAACCTAAACGAATCCATCATGGTGATTACTACTAAATCAATGTGCTTTTATTCAAATTCTGTAATACAGAATAAAGAAAATATCTTTTGAAAAAAGGGTATAATATGTTACAAGTGACATTTCTACAACGTTTGTATGAATAAAGCGGTTGCTCGTGTTACAATAGTCCAATACATGTGAGTCTACAGCATAGCTATAAAACAAACTCACAGGACACCATGAACATAATCTACAGGCTAAAATGTTTCAGCCCTGTTGATTTAAATCTACATATACATTTACATTACTTTTCCTCTTTAAGTTTTCTGTCAAGTATTGGATTTTGAACTCAACTGTACCAGATTTCAAACTTTCCTAAATTAGACTTACAGGAATGCACAGCACTGAGTATTTGAACTTCTCTGTATTTGACAGAATGTGGACTTTTGTCAATCGTACACAACAAATCCAAAAACCTGTTGATATCCAAAGCTTTTGGTGAAGCCTAAAAGTAAGGGTGTTTCTCATTTTGAGCGGCGTTGTGAGTATCTTTACCAGAAAAGGACTTTTGTTTCTAGCCATAGGGTGAGGCGTGCTGCATATTCTCAATGTCTTCTATGCATGTCCAAAGAATGCTGCTAAATTAATACTGAAAATGATCCCATGGAGGAAGGCCTGATTCAGAATATCCCAATGTAATAAACTACAAGACGACACCTATCAAATTCTGAGTATGTAGTGCAAATGAGTGAAAAAAAACAACAGAGAAATGTGTATGTTTGACTAGGTGACTGCTCTCTCATTTCTCTCATCCACAGTCTAAACAGCTCTGACGGTCACTGGGCTAGTCCAGTACTTCACAGCAAGAGAATTTACTCTGTGATGTGCTTAAGGTCCTGCTCTTATCCCACAGGCTGGTTTAGCGTTTAGTGTTTGTTTATAGAAGTAAGAGGGGGGGGGCTTAAGTAAGGATAAAAGCTCCAGTTTCCCCAGGAGAGATATTCATCTGTTTACATATCTCCCACAATGGGATCTAACATGCTTCTATTGGAGCCAGATCTGACAACCGGAAACATGGTCCCGAGCCAAATTTCCATGAGAGTAAAAGCCCTCCTCTTGAAAATGTGTCTGTCAGGCCAGCACAAACCAATCCAATCTGTTTTTCAAACCCTGAGAAAAAAGCTGAGTTAATATTAGCTTTTCAGAGACAGAAGTAAACTACGCTATAAACTATACTTTATACTGGAGTTGATGGTGCAAACGCCATAGAATACAGTTAATTATGTATACTTTATAAATACAATTGAGTGCTCACCAACATTATAAACTCTGATTTACAACAGGGACTGATTGCAAGGATGCATATTAAGGATTTTTTTCAGCCCATACCATCAACTTCCTGCTGGTAAATTTCTTTAAAACATTTTTAAAGTTCGTACTTTATGCACACCGGAAATGCTAATATTTAATGAGCAAATACGTATATTTGAAGTTCAACAGTTCTAATACAATGTTAAAATTTATGGACATCCATTATCTTAGAATCCTTTTGGAAAACTGATATGGAGCCGTCTTACTCTGAAATAGTTTACTCCATCTTTAGTTGGATCTATCGTTAGATCTATCTCCATCGTTAGTTAGGGATCTCTGCCGAGATCCCTAACTAACCAATTACCATAATAGTGTATAAAAGTGTGATGATGCTGTGTTTTAAGTCAATTAATACAATTTGGCTAGACTAGAATTTCATTATCAACAGGGAGAGGTTTCCCAGATATATATCGTATATATATTCATGTTTTGAATGGATGAGTGACAGTTGTGGTTGTTGGAGTTGATTTTGGAAGGCACAGTTGTGAAGGATTCAATGATTTATTTATGAAGGAACCCAGTCTCAGAAATATGTGAAACATAATTTATTCATGTTTTGGAGTGTTTACATTTAACCCGGATCATAAGTCCTAGTCTAATGGTGTCACCGGGTCCATTTTTGGTCCATAGGTATGTGCTAAGTATTGATTTGGCATGCCCTGGTTGAATTCTAAAAATCCCACATACATGATGAGGTCAGGGAAAATTCTGTTTATGTTAGTGTTTTGCTCTTATCGACAATGCCAAAGCAACAAAGCTGTACTGTATTTCAAGTCTTTCATAATATAGTTGCTGCACAGACAGTACTCAGCAATCTGTGCATCAGCATGAAACAAGACACTCAGGACATAGATATTATACCATGGTGGTACCATTTTTAAACAACACCAATAATTCATTTTTGATTCATTAATTATTTTTATTATTTGATGGTAAAAAAAAGTTCCAGATTATATGAATATATAAAAACCTTGCTAGATTGAAGACACATAAACTGGACTGTTTTTAATGCAACAGCTAGGAACATTCTGGACCAACACAGCGCTGACCTTTTGGCTTTAGATCAGAAAAAATGGCTCTGTTATGTGGACAAACTACGTCTTGAATCGTATGTGACCTTCACCAGTTATTACAGACTCACGTAGGAGTTCAGCGATGTTCTTCTGCAAAGCAATTCCAGAGGGCCAAACTTATGAAAACATGGCAAAAGTGGTCCCTTATTCTTTTGAGCGAATATTTGAAAAATACTGAGTGACTAACAAATAGTATTTTTGTTGGAAAGCTGTTGGAAAATTATCAAATATAAATGTTTCCCTGCTGACAGCAAACATTAGCTGATGTTAGATCAATTTAAGGCTAAGCTTTACCAAATATAAATGTTTCCCTGCTGACAGCTAACAAAAGCAGCGTAACCTCTGTGTAATGATAAGCATTATCAAAAATAAATGTTTCCTTACTGACAACTAACATTAGTTGACATTTACTCTGTCTAAGGCTGAGCATTTATCAAGTATAAATGCTACCCTACTGACTGCTAACATTAGTTATTGTTATATCTATTTGAGATTAGGTTTTATTAAATATAAAAATGACCTTACTCACAAGCAACACCAGCTCAGTATAAAGCTAAGTATGCAGCAAGTGAAAACTTTGTACTTAAAGTTGAAAAATGAGCATGGAACTGAAAGAGGATCTGACAGATTATGACAAGGCAGGATATAGCTAAACTACTGGATCAGAGTATTGCGAAACTGCGATTGATTGTTCCTCGTCTGCAGTTCTTAGTACCTACCAAAGATGTGTAAAGGGCAACCAAGAGATAGATGCCTCATTGATGCATCTGGGGAGCAAAGAAGTCTATGTTTTTCCGACCCACAAAAGAGCTACTGTAGCACAAATTGCTCGAAAAGTGAATATTGGTTCAGTTAGAAATGCATCAAAACACACAGCACATCCCATAGCTGTTTGATAGAATATGGGGATCTTTACAATGTTTGACAGGCAGTTGTAATGTTACGGCTGATGGATGTACAAGCTACAGTTCAAATATTCAAAATCCATCACGAAATTTATAAAAAAAACAATTTTTGCAATCAAGAAATAAGAATTAATCAGAATTGTCATTCCAAATTAATTGAGACATTGATCGACTTTTCCTGACTCTTTTATTTTTCCCTCAAGATAGTAACTTGTGCCCACAACATTTTTTTTTATGCACAAGATAACAACTTGTGCATTCAAGGTTGGCACTTGTGGGAACAAGATGTAAGTTCTGTTCCCACAAGAGAATAACTTCTTGCCCAAGATTGTGTACACAAGATAAATATCTTGTTCCCACAAGATAAATATCATGTTCCCACAAGATGACTTGTACATACAATAGAATGACTTGTTGCACCAGATAATGACTTGTTGCACCAGATAATAACTTGTTACACATGTTAATAACTCGGTCCCAAAAATGTATCATCTAGTTCTAACAATAGAAAAATTTAAGCGCAAAGAACAGAAAAAAATCACCTAATGAGACTTGGATCTCTGTGGTTCTGAGTTCTTCTGGGTTGTAAAAATCCTCATGTTCAACTTGCAGTACCCAGAATGACCCCTAGGGCTACGTGTCTCTCCACTAGAGAACCAGCGCACTGGTCCGAGTTGCGTTGGATGTAAACTACATTAACTACGTCTATTCCACACCAGGTGAGAGCGTGAGGAGTCGAGCTCACTATTAGCCATGTTACCGGAGTTGTTTGCTAGCAAAGTCCCGGTAAAACTTCTCTATCAGCCCGATGGCTTTGAGTCTAATCCTCTGGCACCGTTGCAGTCTGGCACGTCTGTAAATTCTACTCTTAATAGTTTACTCACGTTGTCAAAGAGAGAGCCGACGTTGGCGGTAACGAGCAGCACGTCGGTGTGAGTTTCCATGTTGACGGTACACCTTCAGCAATGGCACGAGGAAACTCCGCCAAATGACGCAGGACCAGGCCCGAGACTCCCCGGGAGCTTATAGCGGCTTAAATGAGAGAGCAGATCGTTCCTATGAGCGCTCAAAGTGCACCAACATCTCACTGGTGAGCCTGCGCTCCAAAACGTTTGTCTTTGGCGGGTATCAGGTGGTCTTCATTCACCGGGGCAGCTTTCCGGTCCATCGCCGTGCCAAGAATAAGTTAGAAGATAAGTCCTGATTTCCGCCTCTTCTCGGTTAATTGGACTAGTGGCTTCTTAGCGGACTTAAGGCAACCTGGGTGATGTATCTGCTGTCTGCTGCCTGCTGCTGCCTCTACAGACGCTCAGATCGCTGGAGCAGGCTGTAAAGCCAGAGTTGGGTTATGTTTACTGACCGCGCTGCTCCGCCTCCGTCTTCCACCGAACTACATTCTTCCTTGTGTTAAGTTTGTCACCCCTGAGCCTGAGGCACCGACGTCACGGCCATCAGCTCCGAAGATTGCCCCATAATATTTGAGTTCCATGGAAACATCCGCTTACCCCCGTTGATAAACCCCGTTGATAAACCCCGTTTATTAACTCCGTTTATTACCACTTAAAACCCTATACCCTATGAATAGATATATTATGACAAATCATTTTAGTTTATAGTAATACCGTAATGACAATCCGGAGTTTTAAAAGCAACCGCCTATGTTAAGTTGCAAACTTGCTGGAGTAGTCATATGGAAGTGACAACACATATGTTTGCTCTTATTCTAACTTTTAATAATAATAATTATAATTATAATAATAATTAAATCAGTAACACATTTTATGAGAAAATAAAAAGTTAGTAAGTCATGATGACTTTTTCCGGAAAATAATGTACAGCTATCCAAAAAATTATGATCTACTGTCTCAGAATAATTACTTACTCCCTCAAAATAATGACCGAGTATCTTAAAATAATGGTTACAATATTAAAATAACACACTATCTCAAAATGATGACCACTATTCCAAAATAATGGTTTTCTATCTCAAAGTAACTACACATTATCTAAAAGTGTTGACATTATCTCAAAATAATGATTTCACTATCTCAAAAATAATGGCTTATTATCTCAAAATAATGACTTACTATCTCAAACTAATGACATATTAACTCAAAGTCATTACATGATCTAAAAAATGAACGACATATTAACTCTAAATGAGTAAGAATTATATTGAGAATCATCAAAAGCAGGCTAAATATAGAAGCAAAACCAATTTTAGAATATAAATAGGCTGGTGTGTTTTTAAATCCTTAAGAGTATAAGTTAGCAACCTGAGCCAAAACATTAAAAATACCTGAAAGGACTCAGCTCACCATGCAAGATACCACAAGCTCATTGTGTGTAGTCTGCAGTGTAACAGGAAGTGTATAGTTTTCTTTCTGAGAAACCACTCTTTCAATGAAATATCCTCTTGCTGAGTAGTGATTGCTTTCTTTTAACCGTTCTCCTTCTAAGCTGGGAAATTGGTGTGACGAGCCAGAGGGGGCGTTTGGTGTCTTCTCTTTATCTGTGAATCTGTCTTAGTGTGCTCAGCAGTAATCACTACCACATTTAACTGTATTCAAAGAACAGCACCAACACTCAAGGGACTCTGACACAATGAGAGAAATGATATATTCGGACTGGTTGTACATCTACAGTATATGCAGGGCTGGTTAGAATAACATGTGGTAACGCTGATCTGATCCTTCTTATGATGCCCCTCTTTTGGTAAATTAACCTGAAAATCAACTGTTGAGAAAATTAATTAAGTTAATGGAGGGGACACTAATTACTGATTGTACAAAAGGTTGCTTACGCCGGATTTGCCCTGAGAAAATTTACAAGATTTTCGTGTTGTTTCTGTGGGATGCCGTTCCAAAATATAAAAAAAAAAATTTCACAAAATTTGTAATAAAAAACAAACAACAAGAACCACACACATAAGAAACTATGTAAATTCACTCAATATGTAACAATGGCAATGTGACATTCTCAGTAATAACATGCAATAGTGCTATTACCACTGTTACTACTATTCATGACAATTTTTTCGCCTTGGCAACGTGGCAAGTGCTTCATAGTCAGGCATACTGACTATTAATGTTCATAAAGTTAAAAACATCCAGTTTAAAGATTCATACGGTTAAACATTCCAGAGTCATGTAGTGAAGGTGCTTCAATTTCACCATAACGCACACAAACGTTTAAGTTATTTGAGAAACTATATATAGAGTTTATTTGTTTATCATCATTGTTATGTCTGCCAGTGTTGTACATAGGTAGATTTAGATATTTGTGTACATGTATATATTTTTATGGTATTTTATCTTATTTCAGTTTTTTTTTAGTCTTATTAAATGTCATTTCTCAGGGGTATTTTATATTTTTTTATTTCTTATGAGAGAGAGAGACGCCAGTTAAATTTTCTGTGTGTCCTGCACGTATAGCAAAATTGACAAATAAAAATCTTGAATCTTGAATGTCTGGTGTTTTTTTTTCAGGGAGCTAGATGCAACATTTAGTTTGCACCTGTATGGTGAATAGTCTGATTAACAATAAAATTGATTGTGAATGAATTTGTTCTAAATCCCTTCAGTCCCGCATTGGAAGAAGCTGGTCTGTCTGAATTTTTCGTTTTGTGTTCATGACTTGCAATTCAGTCAGTCAACAACCAACCTCCCTCCCTCGACATCAAGCACAATATATTGCAACACTGCTACAACGGTTCTCTTTGAACGGAGCTGTAAAACCGTTTTCTGGAGTGGTTGGATGCGTGCCAGTCGGTAGTCTGAGCCGACTCGAGCTCTCCATAGTGCTGTTGGTGAGCCAGTCAACCCTGGCATGGTTAACACAGCCGACCTTTTAAGCTCTCTGCTTCCTCTCACACCTCCTCTGAGCACTGGCTGTTTTATTCACCAATGTCAACACATCCATTTGAAACTAACACAACAGGGAAGCAAAAGAATGCTGCTGTGTCCAACATTGGTGTGCAAACAAAGTGTTGATGGGGGAAGCCTCTCTGAAAGGAGAGTGAGGCCTTTTAATGGAGCCAGGAGTTGAGGCCTGGGTTTTAAATGAGGAAGCTGCAGAATCAACAGTAAACATCCATGCACATTTAGCTAGAAGCAAATCTATTCAACACACATTGTAAATAAGTTTATTGGCAAAATGTATTTTTGCGGTAGGGTCTCAACGTTTCTGTTAAAGCCTACAGTTAAATTAAGACTCAATGCCAGGATGTTCACCAACGGGGACACAAAATCAAAAGAAAACTCTGCTTAGAACCATGAAGATTTGCCACAGAAGTTTATGAATGCTGTTCTGTGAAGCAACAAAAGCCGGCAATAACGTTTAGGGCCGATGGATCAGTGGTATGTCTGGATGAAGAAGTGCGCCCTAGCTACAGTGAAATATGGGAGTGAATCTCATGTTTCGGTGCTTCTTAGATTCTTTTAAAGCCTTTTGGTGACCGATGGACTAAGATCATATCGGAAATGTTACGGCCTGGTCTGGCAAGAATAGCAACAACTAAATAAGTTGGTACTGTTTGGACCATTTCATTCTAAAAAGAAAAAAGAAAAAAAGTTTTGATCAAATAAAAATATTTGCCCCAAAAACAATTCAACCTCCAACCTTAGTCACATTAATTACCACATCAAACTAATTACAAAATGTTTAATAATCGACACACTGCAGTTTTAATTGTTTATTTACACTTTATCTTTTTAGGTCAATAGTCTAGTAGGTGTTTCTCCTCAACAGGATCGGCGGTTACACAAAATGACGGAGTGAGTGTGTGTTCAGATGTAGCTTCTTGCATTTGAAAAAAATAAATTCAAAGAATCCACATACTGCTGTGTACACATTGATGATGATAAAAATCTTTGAATAATCAAATCTTGATGAAGTCTTGACTCTGATGTAGGTCAAAAAGCCGGACAACTAAAATGCGGCGTGTGGGCCGTTATCTGGAGTTTACCTTTGCCTGCTCCAGTTTTCCTGGAGTGCTCTCGAGGCCGTTCTGTTTGGGGTATCTTATTTAAATATTTCTTAACCCTGTAGTATCATAGAAGTAGTGTGAGAAGCACCACAAAGAAAACAATGACGTCAAAGGCTGAGTCACATTCTTGAACATTTATTTTGCAGGACAGATTTGACACGGACTAAATGACTATCCCTGAAACTAGAGCGATGAGTAACACCTTAAGACTCTCCGTAACGGTCTTTGCTCTCACTCCATGATTGGGCCTTGAAGAGGCTGCTAGGTAGGAGAAATATGGGGGGGGGGCAAAATGACAATAGCTTGAGAAGTCACTTAAAATAAATGAGGCAAAATGGTAACTGCACAAGCAGGAAAAAGGATGACTGCTAGAGGGTGATTAGTGTCAACGTGTAACAAGTACTTGTGGAAAAAAACCCTCAGACACAGACAACATAGGACAAGCTCATCTTTAGAGTAACTCCTATAGTGACACCGTGTGTCGTTTCAACCCCTTTGTCCATCATACGAAGCCAACAGTGATAAATCGGAGTGTGTAGTTAAGGCTTTATAGCTACGTTGTAGTTAGGAGACTAACTGTGATTAGCCTACGTCACTAGCTGTGCTAGGAGACTGTAACAGACAATTCTAAATTAATCCCGTAAAGGTCCTTCGTAAGTAGACAGTCGGGGTGCATGAAGAGCTGGAACTGGAATATCTGCCTCAGTACTCAATAACTGTGGGTGCATCATTTCCACTTCATAATGTGAAAATTTACACATTCCATGGAAACAAAACAGACAACCTATCAGACTCCCCTGCTAAGAAACACTACAGTGACCACGTGTTGATGCAAAAATGTTAATTTCAAACATGTTTCCCTCATCAGAAAAGTGCATAAAAATATCTGAATTGTAACAAAATCTGGTATTGTGCCCTAAATGAGCACAGAGCAGTCATGCAGCCCCCTGACTCAATAACAGGTTTCGGCTTTAAAACAAACTTTTTTCTTTTAGTTTTTAAATCTAACGTTACTCTTCTACAGCTCAAGTATAATTAGGTCTGTAACTTAAAAACATCGGGATATAAATATGACAGTTAAACAACAACTAAAAGTTGAAACTATTAATTTAAAAAACAAACAAACAAGAATTTAATGGAAATAATAAAACATAGCCCTCAAGGGTTACCCCCAAGGAAGACGAAGCTTCTGTTCTGTGCGCCTTGCCTTCAATCCTGATTCAAGCAACGCTTCAGCCCACTTAGAATCAGACTCACAATGCCCCGCAACAGCGATGCAAACTGAACATGCCAGTCAATGGCTTTTCAGTCAAAAGTGCCCAAAAGGGTTTCGGAGCCAGGTCACTTTCATGCGCTTTCAGGAGCGACTGCGGTCCTCTTGCGTGCCCACCAGCATTTTGCTGTACAACTTCTGCTGCTCCTCCTTAAAGGTATCTTTTACCTTTGCTCGCTTCAGTCCTCCATCCCTGCAAAAAAGTTGGAGGTAAGCGAGAATGAGCATCTATGCAGATCACATTTATGCAGTTCACTGAAATCTGACTGCTGGTAAGGCTACACCAAAGCGATAGCAGGCAGATATAACACACTGAACCACGCAGTTACTGTAAAGATACCCGATTCAAGACAGAACTGGATAGTCTTTCCATAATTGTCTTCGACATCGACTCCGTGACAATATTTTACTGACCACTAATCTGTGTGTATCGCTTCATTTTCTTAACGTACGACTGCACAATATATCCAATTATAATGTAGATCAATCTTTCTCCCTGTTGTCCCCTCACAACTAAATAAACATTGCGACACTGACGTTAAAATGTGTGTGCTGCCATTAGTGTAATCGGCTGCAAAGCCAGTCAAGCATTCTCTAAAACACTGCCTAACCAATCACAGCTTTTCCATACTGCGTGCTGCCTGTACAGACATTTCCTAGATGCATTCAAAACAAGTATGGTTAAGATGAAGAGATTATCATAATATATGTGCAAAAGATAGATGGCTGTAATTAATATTGAATGACTGGAGGAGAAAGTGAAAAGCTCATCCCATAAATCAGATCTTTATTTGTTGCATTACATATTTAGGGCGAGTGCTGTTAACCATGAACAAATTATATGCAAAGAGTGCCTCGGAGTTTTGTCCCCGCTGCAAAGCAAAACAGCCAACTCGTTCAAGCGCTTAAAAGCCTGCCACGACGTGTGGTGGATGCATGAAGGCCAAGAAAAACATTACTAATGATGAAAGATATCTAAAACAGCAACCCTGTACAGCAAGTCACCCCATCCATCCACCAAAGAGAGAAACTGAAATCATCAATGTAATCACATTCCAATCGACCAAAGATCTGTATCTCCTAAACGATTTCAATGATCATTCAAGACATGGCGGTTGAGCTGGAGAAAAAATGCCTATCCAATTATCTTCATGTTGATTGGTTTAGTTGTCCAAGGCCAAAATGCACGATTGCATATTATGAAATGGTCAGTACATAATTAACTGTCTTAAACATCGATCAGTCACAACATTTTTAACCACTGACAGATTAAGTCGGAATAAATTGATTATCTTGTCACAGAGACACATGTGAGTGGGTGGGCTATATTAGACAGCAAGTGAGCATTTTGTCATAAAGTTGATGTGTTGGAAGCGGAGAAAAATGGGAATGTGAAAGGATCTGAGCCCATTTGACAAGGAACAAATGGTGATATCTTGACGACTTGGTGAGAGTAACTCTATAACTGCAGCAAAAGAAACGAAAACCTTGGCCTTTCTTGTAGCAGGAATTCTAACTTGTTGGAGCAGGAATATCACAGCCAACGAAGAGAAGAGTGTTTATCGTCCTTGTCAGTCTAGACTTTGTGTATGAAAGCAACAGAGAGGGTTAAGTTGAAGGGGTATCATCTTACCACAGGAGGTCAACCAGTCCGCCTTGCCTGGCTATTGCTGCCTTCACACGGTTTGCGAATTGTACAGCATCCTCACCCTCCTGTTGGAAAATATTGAAGAGCACACAAAAGGCACAAAACAAACCATTCACAGCATTATTATTATCATCTAAAACATTTGGTTCAAGGACAGACAGCATCAATTTGTCTTGCAATTGTATAAAAAATCTAGCTGAATGTAATCTCATTGAACTAAATGCTATAAACAATAGATATATTATCTCAACCAATATGTTGATTGCAAACTCATTGATCAAAGTGAACTATGGGAGTCTCACCTGTTTAGACATTGGAGGAAGGTACCACACACTGCAGACGATGGCCCAGCTGCTCATCATACGCAGCAGGTAGTTGACCATTCCAAACTTGCTACTATTCCAGAAGGCATCTCCAAATCTGGGATCATACTGTGAAGATCAAATGCACCAAAATCAATAACTGTTTATTTTGAACACACAGTTGATCAAAAGGGGTCATCTGAAGATGACAGGTCCTCCTAACGTCCCAAAATCATTTCAACAGCATCAGCATAGGACATATCCTCCCTTCCTTCGGTCAGTCTGGAGCAAAGGAAAATGTTTTGGAAGTATGCTACGGCGAAGACGACCAACCTTTCGTTTTTTAAAAGTCATGTTTCCATATAAATAAATCAAGAAATTTGAAGAAGATACAAAATATCATAAGTGCCACTACTGATTACAAACAATATGTTTAAAGATTAGAGAAGGGCAGTTGCAGTTTGCTGGACAAGAAAAGACGACCACCCTTCAAACTAAACTTATGGATAAAGTTTTTATAAAAACAAAAAGTAAAATTTGTATTAAGTTCAAAATGTCAAAATGTACAATTTCTTATCAAGTGTTAAACTTGACAAAACTTTAGCCCAGTGGGTAGAGCGGCCTTCTCCCAATCGGAAGATCGGACGGTAGCAGGTTCGAATCCCACCAGGGTCTACTTGTCATAGGGTCCTTGAGCAAGACCCTAGAGAGCTAGGGTTAGTAGGCCCCGAAGGGGTGGCCTACTGCCCCCTCAGGGATGGGTCAAATGCAGAGAAATAATTTCACTAGTTGTACTGTGTATGGCTGTATATGATCAATAAAGGATTTCTTCTTCTAAATACAGTGGTACCTCCGTTTACGAGCTTAATTCGTTTCGAGACCTTCACGCAAACCAAAAAACTCGTAAACCGAATCGAATTTCTCTATTCAAATGAATAGAAATCCCATTATTTCGTTCCATATCCCAAAATATTCATATAAAAATCAATTCCATTGTTATTTTATACAGAGTAAGATTAATTTTCATAACAAATAGCAATGATATAGGATATAAAAGCCGGCAGATTCTGGCTCATTTAACTTTGTTTCAACCGATTCCTTCCAAACGTAATCGGACACGAGCGCGCGGATACTATTCAGTGAGTGTATGACGGTAACTGAGAGCGAGCGCTAAGGTTGAGATCCATTCGTTTTTCGCTATAGTCTTGGGGCGCACAAAGGAAGCCCACGCTCGCGTCTTTCACTTGTTGAAACAGGAAGCTTGTTAACCAATGAATCTAGCAAAAAAAAAACGCTCGTAAATTAAATCCTCGCTCGTAAAGCGAGGCACATTTTTTGAAGAATCTGCTCGCAAATAAAAAGATTCTTAAAGCAAGGCACTCATAATCGAAGGTACCACTGTACAGACGTATCGTAACACAATAAAAAAGATTAAGAAAGTTTATACTGGTTGATCAGTGAACTAACATGCACCATGTGATAAAATATCATCTGAAAAGAGAATACACTCACCTTAATGGCCACAGGATAGATGGTAGCACCAATCTCAAAACTTCCCTTCTTGAACATCATGACTGATGTGTTGTTAATGCAGGTACCTGAGGAGTTTGAGTTTAAGTAAATTAGGACTAATACAAGACTATGAAGCCCTCTTCAGACCAAGTATGCACAATGAGACAAAACCAAAGTATAATGTTGCAGCAGTGCAAGCTGGCCCGTTTCATCTCGACTCAGGCGGCTGATGGTATCGCCTCTGACTCAGCTTTTCAATGCACCAGAGGCTGGTTTTTATAGAAGTCGACTTATCATCTTTTTGAGCCGTTTGGTGTCTCATAGTTGAAATTGTTTTGGATAATGGTAAACTGAACATTATCTCCGATGTATTTATTTTCTCGCTTTCTATCCATCTATCATTCATCATGCTCAGATTCACTCAACCCCAGATTCACTTGCACATACCTTTTTGTTCCTCAGTGCTAGAAATGCAACTCTACTAAGTACATCAATATCACCATTTTAGACACTATAAACCATGAAAAGCCAAAATGTGATAGTTGTTTCATATGGAAGCCTCACATTGGTGAACACTTGTAGCTTTCCAGATTATTGCAGATTTTATAAATCTTTAGTCTTATTGGTCTTAACACAATTATGACATTCACATCAGGGCCAGATCACTGATTAAGCTCACCTTCAGGGAAAATAAGAATGGGAAGTTTGGTTTTATCTTCAAGGTGATCACTTAATCTGTAGGACAAAAAGTAAAAACGTTACTTTCTTTTGCAATATGTTTATTCATTGTGTTAGAAAGTTAGAAATCTGATATCTAAACAGACTGATACAATTTTTTTATATGAAACAATTATTTTCAAATTAATAAATTAATAGAAATAGACTTAATAACAAATGTGAAGAAACAATGCTTGCAATATCACCGTTTGGCCACTAGGTGTCTGTCTTTGACTTCTGAGCGTTCAAACCAGACATGTGGGCAGGCCTTGACCATAGATCTCTGGATGACCCCCATCAATCCACCATGGATTTGGCCAACCTGACAAAAGACAATAAACAAACACACAGATATCAACAAACCTATTTATGGAGCAAATTCTAATTTCAACAGACAAGCAGCTGCATGGATAAAGTAAACCGTCTATACTTGTCTTGTTAAGAAGCAGCATAATTACCATTGCATAGCAGCCATCGCTGGCCAGGATGATGACATCAATGGGGGAGGTATGGTTGGCCACACACATTCCTCCATTTTTGGGTTTATTCTCACTGGAAAAATTGACAACAGGAAAACTGTTAATCTCTCATCATGAAGGGACTTCCTGGAGGATTTTTTATCAAGACATTAAACATGGTAACAAATGTCAAATACACTTTCAGAAAAAAAATACTTTATCTTATATATTTTTATACTGTACTGCACGCAATCAGAGGGCAAAACCATTCCCAATAGGCATTTAGTTATGTTTCAGTCCACTGCTTCTCTCAGTCCTCATAGAAAGTAACAAAGCCACCCACGGTAGATGTATCAAAGGTTTGACTCCCAGAGCATGCTGAACCTGAATATAACCCATTCCAAAGATAGAGTTACAATCTTAAAGAGAGAGAGAGTGAGCAGCACTTCCTATGTCATTCATGTATTTTTAGCCCCAGACTAGAAAAGAATACATGATCTAGTTTACAGACATTAAGAAATGAAACAGATCAATCTTAAAGTACTTAGTATTAATATTTGTTTAACCTATAATGAATGAAATAAAAGTTTTTTTTTATAATTTCATTACTAGCAGCGTTTGTCTGTATTGACACAATCATGCTAATTCACATTCTAATAACACATAACATCAAAACCTTTTGATGACAGCTCTAGATATGAGCAAATAAAAGTTTTCCTCATTTAATGTGAACATTTGAACACTGATGTCAACCTCAGGTGAGATGAAATTAAATTCAGTCAAGGAAGGCTGCGTTGGAGTTAAAACAAACCCAGCACAACCTGTTAAGACTACAGGTTGTAGGCAAAATACATAAACATCAACTTCCTGCTCTTAAACCTACTGCATGTGGCACCCTCTGGAAAGAAATAAGCTCTGCCAATAGTTTCATGTTCCTCTCCTCTACAAACCCTCAATACCAATATCCACAATATAAAAATACTGGAGTTAAATTCTGAATCGATTCCAAATAGAAAGCCTAAAAAACTACTAGTGAGAATTAAGGAGATCAGAGAAACTCTTATTGTGGCGCGACTGAGTTTGCTTTGGCTGAATGTATGAGAACGCTTTATGAACAAGAGCTCATATGCTTTTTGCACCGAGTACAAATGTGGAGGGTCTTAGCCTCATGCCCCCACCCTTTGATGCTTGCACTATAGGTTCCCACATTTCAGCCCCTAACACACTCATTCGTTCTGTTATCTAAAGATAACTCATCTGTCATTATACAATCTCGATGTGACAGCAGTGTTGGGATTGGAAAAGCAACACACCAACAGCTCCATACTAACTTTAGTGAAAAGGATTAACCAAGAAAACAGCTGGAGGACATAAGGAGCCGGCACAAATCAGTCGTTCCCAAACTTTTTTATATCAAGGTTCCCTAAAATGGAAAATAATCTAAATCATACAACAGATCCCGTTTGTTATCTTTCCAGGCTTCTGCGTCTGATCAGCACATTTGCTTTTAGATATTTTACAACAGAATGTTTACAAATCAGTCATGCAGTTTTGGTGGGAGCTCCCTGGGACCGCTTCAAGGAGCCTTTGGAGACATTGGAACAGAGCTATTGTAAAAACTCTTCATATAAAGGGGAAGGCTTTTGTCATAAGGCTCAATGTGACTATTCTATATATTTCAATATTCAAATGCAACTTTAAAGATAAAAAGGTAGTAATGACATGTTTCCTTAAAAACACAGTGTTCTTCTGGCTGGCATATTGTCACCACTCTCATTATTTAAAAACTTAGCTCTCATGTTTAGGAACAGTACACTGTGGGGTTTGTGTTTCATGTCTGCTAGTATCTGTGGTCTAAGGAAACCAGTCTAGCAGCTGTAGGTCTTAAATAGATTAGCGCTTTGTTTTTTGTTATCAAACGTACTATCATACATAAAAGGCCTTGAACCAACTCCCAGACCTGTGTTCCATCTTCTATTTAACCTTCCTGAACCTATCTGTGAGAATATCCACGCTCATTCAAAGGTACTAGTCATATAAATTATGGCACAACGGTGTGAATGCTTTACCTGTCATGGTAGGTTATGATGGCAGTGAGAGCTCGGACACATATTCTGTAGCACATCAAATGGACTTTCTCGCTCAGAAAGTTTTTCATCCTGCAATGAGAACCAAACAAAAGTGTTTTACATTGTGCGTCAGATGAAAAGAAGAAGGAATGTAAGCACATATTTTAAAACGGACTTGCTTGCAGTTGGGCTCACCTTCCGTTTGGCAGCAGTCCAATAACAGAGGTGAGGAAGACAAGGAGGCCTACACCAGTGAAGGCGAGAGTTACCCTGGCGGAGACAGAAAGACTAATTATGCATAATCCATTGAATATTTCTTTCCAAAATAATTTGTATGTTCAACCTCACAAGCTCTACATAAGAACAGTGACCACCCAGAGGATCATGTAAATGTGTTTAGTATGATTATCCAGGAAGCAGGCTTCTTGGACAACTTAATAAGGATGGATCTTACAGGGTTGGAGAAGGTGCTGATTAAATTGGGCAAGGATTAAATAAAGTTAGAGGCGAAGGATTGTGAGTGGGTCAGGCCGATGTTTAACAGCACGCGTAAACTACTGATAGACAGTGTGGGGATGGGAGACTAGAATGTCTGTGCAGCGATGGCCTGATTAGACTCCCTACCGGCTGCTGAAAATGAGCTAGTCAGGCTTAGTAATGATTCACTGTCTCTGTGCCTCTCTAAGATGACCCCAAATAATGAATGATCTCCTTTTGCTCACTGCAAGAGTCAAAACTAGAGGCAGAGAACCCTAATCTAGGAATCTTCGTGAGTTTATAACACGGTCCTGTTGTCTCCTTCAAAAGTTATTTTTATATAATGTCCCAGAATCATTTATCTTAAAACCACATGAAGATCAAGAGAGAAGAAGGCAGGAACATGTCACTCTCACTCAATCATTTCAATCTTCATGTTGTCCAATGGTTACAAATCAAGGAGGAGGCAGAGGGGGAATATCAAAAGTTGAAACAACAGTGAAAAGCCAGCTTGGGCGTCTTATGAATTCCATATACAGTATCTGCTAGCTATATAAAAAACATGTGTGGCAAAGAAGGACCATTTTTAATGCTATCCGAAAACTATCCATAATGCTACATAGTCTTAAGAATCTTAGAGCGAGATTCTGGTGAGAAGACATACACAGAACAGAGATGTGATCCATTCAGACAACATAGAACGTTTATACATATGGATATAAAATAAACTTGTCATTCGAGAACCGTGCTGGAGGAGGCAGATACGCTTCATCTCTAATTGGATGCAGATTATTTTAAAAACAACTCAGATCTAACAGTAGTGGATCAAAACTATCACTGATCATCCGTTCAGTGTGCAGAGTGTGGAGAAATTATTCATTCATTTATTAATCATCATAAAGTGATTTGAAAAATTAGACCTCTCCGACTTTGATATGCCTAGAACATGCCTGTGTCAGCCAAGACAGTTCATTTTCATGCCAGGGTCTTGGGACCAATTTTCTGGGCAATTCCAAAAGATGTGATATGCATTCATGCTCAAGATTGTGTGCAACACCAGCCAATGCTCATACATGTTACCAAATTAAATAAAAATCAAGTATGTAAGTTAAGAATTATATTCAAAGGAAGTCAAACCTTCCAATCTTGCATAAGGCAGAGCATCTGATGAGCACTGCCCGAACACGGCAGTCACCACCAAACTGCTGCTTAAACGTCTGAGGTCAATGAAAGGGTTAAATGTAAGAAACATGCTGAGGTCTGCAGGTCCAGGTGAAGCTAGGATTACTGTTAAGGATTTATATACATTGCCCGTCCAAAAAAAGGAGTCACACACTCGTAATATTTCATCGGACCGCCTTAACTTTGATTACGGCACACATTCACTGTGGCATCTTTTCAAAGGGAGTATTGCGATACTTCGTATTGATTATGGGAGCTTCGGACCGCTGCCTCAAGTCTTCTCCAGCGTATACCAAAGATTCTCAATGGGGTTCAGGTCTGGACTCTGTGTTGGCCAATCAATCTTACGTGACCAACTGAAGGAACCCCAATCATAACATTGCCAAGTGACTGGCAACAGCCGTAAGTAGCTTAGCTAAGTTATGGCTAACCTGCTTATTACAGTTACGGCCCCCTAAATACTATCCAAGCGTGTCACGTTATAAGCCGTCAATATGTAACCCAGATAGATGTATATCCGGGCACTAAAGGGTTAACAGCTCTCCTGGGTATTAGAGCCCGGCCTGGTGCATATTTATTTCAGAACCCGACTGAGCTATTTTAAGAAAAACACTGTTTTCCAAAAATACCTCAAAAACTACTTTATACCCCCGTAGACATTAGTACAAGAAGAACTGTATTATAATTAGGAAAGGTCGGTTGTATATCTCTGACACTAGGGGAAGCTTTATCTCCAAAAGTTATGAATTGAAATATGAATCAACTTGAGGAGATCTATCTTGTTTACTAGGGCTGGGTGATTCTGGCTAAAATGAGAATCGCCAATTTTTTACTAAGAATTGAGATTTCGATTCTCGCCGCGATCTTATCAGTTTACATCATATTACACTTTGTGATGTTCATGAAAAATTGAAGAGTGACGTGTGCATGTATCTGGGCTCTAAATGGTTAACTCCCACAGCTCTCCCTTGCACTCGAGCTCAGCCCCGGTGCATATTTATGCTCACGGCCAACAGAGTCCAGGAGACAACTGACTGAGCCCGGCCCGAGTCCAGAGACTTTTTTCATATCTGAATCCGACCATGTCCAGCCTAGTTAACAATAGCTGAAGCACTGAGTTTTTATGCTGTCACACAGTTTCTTTTACCATGGTTACCGCTCTTCTATTTACCCTGATCTCATACTCATCAATCACAAATATTACATACTTTCATCAGCAGTTGTGAATAAAGTTGAACTGGGGTCTTAGCACTGACTAACAGCGTTGTTTGACTCTACATCCAGAAGTCAAGTCAAGAAGTCAAAATCAATCCGGGTTCCGTGTACGGTTTTCAGTAGTTTTAAACTTTATCGAAGACATGTTTTCCTTTAGGAAGTTCGGCTACCACATGAGAATTTACCCCTAGAAAAGCAACAAACAAGACTGGCCGGGTATCTACACTATAATGCACGCCTCCTCCATGTAATTAAGAGTGAAAGAAATCAGTAGCCGACTTGAAACAATGGATGTATAAAGAAATAGATGACATGAAGAAGGAGTTAAGGAGTGATAAGAGACTACCACTCCTGTTTCCATTTGTGCTACGTGATGTTAGCTATCCAGCTACTCAGTAGAACTAATAGCTAGCGCTAAGTCCTTAACTTAGCGTTTAGTTAGCACTTTGCTTCAGCAACCTAAAGCTGATATTAGCACTTAGCAAAAACCCAGAATTTGCCCACAGCAGATGTAACAGGTGACATTCTTAAAGGCCCAGATCTTTGATTCCAATCCAATTCAAGTTATAAATTAAAATGGTGGAGAATTGCCGTACTTCAGATGTTAGATCGTTTTTTACGTCTGAATCGAGATCGTGATCTTTTGACTATTAATTGCCAGGCTACATATTGTTTATATCATTTTTTTTACTCACTGCTGGGAGCTTTTTTACAAAAATACAGTGGACAAGACATCAAATTTAATTCCAGGAGTTCTATCAGGGGGGTTGCTTATACAACGCAGAGGATTGGGGACTCTTCGGGGATAAACCCTTGCTGCCGGGGACGATAGCATAGGCCTAGCTGAAGTTTGTGAACTCACAATGGAATTTTGACTTTTCTTTCATTTCACCTATAGATATTCAATGTTGGAATTTTATTTTAGAAATATTCAGGGTGACATGCAGATCGTGAGGTGAAGGCTGAATCCAACATCATTTCACTTTATCACATCATCTGACCTCAACATTGGGACAGATCAAGTTCCAACGAGTTTCTTTTTGGAGTAAGAGTGGCCTGAATGTCCAGTAACAGAGCCCAACTTTAGTCAGAATCTTAATGTTACATATTTTGGTTAATATTTATGCAGGAGAGGCTAAATCTCCTCTCAGGGCCCTTTCTCAACATTTTTAGTTTTTTTCTAAATCCACACTCTTCTAAAACAATATGCTCTAAGCTGAGGAGACAGCTTATACCTGAGAGGCAGCAGGAAGCCATAGCGGATCAGCACGCCCACTCCCCATAGGACGGTCAGCCTCAGGCTGATGTAGTGGAAGTTGTTGTTGCTGCGGGTCAGCAGATTCCAGGACTCCAACTCCTCAGCACTGAACCGCTTGGTCACCTCGTCGTCCATGATGCTCTCCACTCCTCGTCGGGCAAAGTAGAAGATATCCGACATCTCAAACTCAGAGGCCGAGTCCAGGTCTCTGTTGCTGCCGCTGCGACGGATCTCCTTGATCTCCTCCTCCAAAGAGGTGGGCTCCTTGGCAATGATCGCTGGAGCAGTCCAGAGAAGCAGAAGGTCATACTCAAAAACAAATACACCTACTGAACATGCAATAGTTGCAGGAGAACACATGGAGGGTATCTTACCATTGGAGTAGGGTTTGTACAAGGGGTGATTCTTCTCTTTTGCTCCTCTCTCTATCCTAAGTGTGGCCCACTTCAAGACAAAAAACAACAAAAATAGGGGTAAAAAATACAAGAATAAGACAAAACGACAACATTCAGTGAAATACGGGAAGTGTAAATAATGTTGTGCGTCATTTGAAGTGTTTCTTGGAAACACTTCAGTTGTGTTATGGCTTTTTCTTAATTTGTTGTTCTTTGGCATTTTTTGCACGTTTTAGAAATGCTGTGCATTTGTTGTCAAATTGTTGAAGATGTTTCTAATAATGTACTTGTGTTTTGTCTATTATTATGCATTTCCTCAGCTTCAGTGTGTTTGTCACTTTCAGCCACCGTGAAGATGGTCCTTTGCATTTCTTTGTCCTGTTTTTAATGACTGTCTTTTTTTCTTTTTTTTTCTTCTCTAGGGAATGGCATCAGTAACCACCATACCATGCTGATCTTGCTTTGTCAGTGCAATAAGAGGAAAATCCACACAGCACAGACCTAGTTCACTGCTTAGGTTCGCTACTGTAAATGTCTCTGTGCTCATTGTGCTGTAAAATATTTCGGTGAAAAACATTGATGAAAGTTTATGGATAAATCTACGGCTCAGTTGTAACCAAAACATTCTTTCAACAGGTTAACATAACAGAAGCATGTCTCTCCTCAGTGTAAAGATTCATGTGTGCTATCTTCAAGCTGAATTGAAAGAAACAGGTTGTCTACAGTGAGAGCGAGGAGAAGGACAGAGTGTACTCGCTGGAAGGAAAGCAGGGAGAATGAGGCAATAATAGCAGTAGATGTGTTCAGCAAACAGCCTCAGACTACAACAGCACCAGATATATCCTGGGTTTATCACTATCATTAAATGATAGGGACTAATCCGACACTTCCACAAAGCTAACACACAATAAGCATGCCTGTTAATGAGTATACGTTCAGCAGATTTAGTGGGGTTTTTTCTTTGTTGTTGCCTCTGCTTTATGGCTACATCAGTGTCTGGCAACAGCCTTCAATGTTTCTTGTAAGTGCTCCAGGCTAATTACAGTACTTTTGGCATGCATTCGTAGCATTCCTATGTAGTGATATGGGACTGAGATATGCTGGTCATCTTGACACAAATTAAAATAAAGGTACTCCTATTACAAGCCTAGACTTTTAGCTTAACCTTTTGCCTTCTTTTACAGCTACCTTTAAATGCTGTTGTGACAAATTGTGCTGTGGAGTCAACATTCAAATATACAGCAGCAGACAAAAGTTAGGATACTTCAGATGTTGGGGGATGGAGCACACGTGCTTGTTTGGAGCTCAACAGCTGCAGGTCAGAAAGAGGGTTTTAGTCATCTATCCCACACGATAGATCATATGAATGGGAACAAGCTTTTTGATGGGTTGGTTGCAAAAACAAACTACATCAGTACTTCTTAAGCAGAACTGATGCTTCTACCTTGTACACTTGAGATTCCCATCACAAACTATTCCAATACAATCTGTATTCCATCTGTTATTTGAACCATTCTCCATATCCAGTGCTTGGTGTTGGAATTTTGAGCAAAGAATTTCTCATATCACCCGCTGGTTCATTTACTTCTGGCACACAAACGCAAAGCTTCACACTGGAAAGTGATGACAGCTTTGCTAGTGAAGGTGCATCACAGATAGCAGGAGAGAAAAAGACTAAGTGGTGATCAAGAACTAGCCTCACAACACAATTAAACTAATGCATTAACACCATCACTAGTGAAGGTGCATCACAGATACAGACAGACTCATTTCAGAGAGCAAAAACTGAAAATCAGCAAGTAACATCCCAGCATGCAGGCAACAGTTGCCAACAAGTACTTTAACGCTGTTTTCTCTGGTTACATAACAGGGGAGGAATGGAACTCTGCTTTTCATGTTAATCCGTATCTGCAAGGAAATATAATTCACTGGATGAATGTTGCTTGGTAAAGGGAACTGACAGGGGTATTATTAAGAGTATGATTTGTTGTTGATGGTGGTATAAAGAAGAACACTTGAATAAAAACTACAGGAACATGGATAGGACATGATGTCCTGGCCAGGAATTCACACCCAAGACCTTCAAACTAAATACTTTACTGCCCCTGAGATGCACATGTGAGACTAGCACGTTTCTAAATGTATTTAACAGAACTGAAGCTTTAAAAATATTAGATTTACAGTAGAGACAGCAACGTTTATGAAGTACTTTTACCACATGAGCACTATGTCAACGTATGCATTGTGTTTATTTGCTGTATTTCCACTCCATGCACATCCAAAACCTTAAATGAATCATCTGATCAACTTAAACTGTTGTATTAAACTTCATTTACAGTTTCAGCATGCTCTTACCTCAAAGACCTTTAACAAGGACTTCATGTAAAGACGGCGGATGCCAAAGGACACCCCAAAAATGGCAGGCACAATAATGAAGACCAGCAGCAGGGTGAACCATACAGTTAAGGATATTCCCAGCAGGATGCACACCAAGTTGTCAAAGGGGTTGAAAAGGAGCTCCATCTTGAAGTCAGGAAGGCAATAAACTCTGTTAAAACAGTTGCAATCTGAGGGCAGAGCAGATGGTGAAGGGAGGAGGTACTGCTCTCCAACTCCTGGCCCCAAGTGGCCCTTATCTTCTGTCAAAGAAAGGCCTTCATGAAGATAACAAGAGGATTGGGCATCTGCTTTCACTGACCAGACAATCAATACAAGTGTCCATCTTGAGGTTGCCCTCTCGGGCAACGTGACTGAATTTCATTATTTGCACCATCAACCTGCTTGAATTCCCTCTCAGAAGATGTGTGTGGTAAAGAGATGGAATAACAGGTTCTTGTTACAGATGTCCTTTGTTATTGAGCAAAGCCTCCCACTGATGACAGAGATGTAAACAATGAAACAAAAACAACTGTGCACGGCAGGTGGCTCCTTGTGTCTGGGACAGATCCAGGGCAGCTCAATGTCACACGGATCTGCAAAGATGTGCAAACAAAACAGTGAGGATGATACATATATCAATTATATGTCCATGTAAATATTTTTATTTGCCAGCGAGTACATTCAATGCTAACCAGTCTTATACAAAAACAAACGGATGTCTCAAGTCTTCGGAAGAGGTTGATTGTACCTTCCAAGTTTCTGTGCTAGCTTTTCTGTTATTAGCCACGGTAAAAAGATAACCATAGGCCATCCCGTCCTCGTCCTCTCTGATGATGCATCAGCTCAGCTAAAAAGGGGCTTCATCAGTAGAGCAACCTCTCTGGGTCCGTTAGCTTCATCATTAAAACGGTTAGAAAACCTTCGCATAGAAGAAGTCTCTTAGGGGTACATCATTTAAGGCACTGCCTATAATAGTGGCGGGTCGTGAGACAAGGCTCCTGCATTCACACCAGCGAGCTAAAGTTAGCCTGTAGCATCCGAGCTAATGGTAGAGCTAACGTTGACGGTTGTCTCCGCATGTGTTCCCCCTTGATCAGATAGCTTCTCTACCCCACCCCACCCCTCCAAAGTTGAGTCCGAATGCTACAGCCACCACTGACCCAGCTCATCTGCCCATTAATTTACATTTCTTAGAGACTACTCTCCTAACCCTTAGAGTCCATACGGTAAATAGGACATAGCGGTGACGTACCGTTAGTCTATAGAGAAGTTCTCTCCGGTCCGTCTTTGTGAGGAGGACTGTGGCTTAACTCCTCCCGGTTGACAGCAGGAGCAGACAGCGGCCGGCTCTGCTAGAGGGCTACGTCTACCACACCGTCAGCCTCCAACAAGATCCACATAACTGCTGTTCAGCTCTGACACCAAGCGGTGTAAAATACGAAACTGCACCGAGCGAGCATTCGTTAAAATGGCCACTGGATGCGCTGTAGAGCCGAGCTCATATCGTCATAAAGAAAGAACATTATCCGAGAAAGTTTAAAGAGAGCGTCTCAATTAAGTTTACATTTGAGCACCTATATGAGCAAGAGCTGTTCTATTGTATGAATCACAAATACATATAGTGCTAATCGTAGTACCGCTACCCGTTTGCGTCCTTAGGTACAAAGTTCTACTAGGACACGGACCATTACTTAAACCATTTTCTCTTGAATTCTTGCAGCATGTAGGGGATGTGCGTCACAATTTGCGTAACAAAACATTTTTTAAGACTGTTACTTCTTCTTTCCGTTCTTCCCTTTATAGATCACCAGTTTCCTCTGTCACACCAACCAACTGAATGTTCTCTTTCACCTTTCAAACCTCCTCTTTGGTTTCCCCCGTTTTCTCCTGCCTGGCAGTTCCATTGCTTACATGAGTGTACTATAAACCACTATCCCTCCTTTGGACATGTAAACCCTCTTAATCGGACCTCTGTTACTTTTGTCTCTCCAAGACATCTGCATTCCTTTGACATTGTGCATTAAAGGGGAAACACATTTTTTTTCCCCTATTGTTATGAATCTAAATGAATCCACTGCCAAATATAAGATGTCATAAAGCAAATAAAACTGGAGATTTATCTGCACAGCCACATCGTTTGTTTTCTAACTTGGGTGAACCGACCCAAACGCAGGCGATTTGACAGCAAAATACTTGAATAAAAAAAAGCATTTTTATTCACACATTTACATCCATGTACAGGCTCTTCATTTTAATAGCATTTACCTTTGGCACACCATTCAACCTTTGAATCCTCAATTAATATGCCCATTCCACACAAACATAATTAGTTTATATAGTGTTTTTCAATACTTTACCATGGCATTTCTGAAAACACAAAGCACAGTCACTGAGCATAATACTAGTATTGGATGTTGTGTTCCTTTGACAGGTACCGTCCATGGGATAAGGGGTCCAACATTCCAAGCATGTGGTTCTACCTGTCAGTCCTCTCCAGTGGTTTGATGAGTATCAAGCTCTGCTCTCAAGCAGAGCCTCAAAGTCAGGAGAGCAAACCATTTTGTGTTTGATATTCCCCAATACAGACAGGTCGCCTGTTCTCCCCTCTGTGCCAATAGAGACCAGCTCCTGAGGAAAAAAAGGGTAGTGGAATGAAGAATGTCAGACATGTTCAGAATTCTAAAGGAGGCCTAGTTAATGTCACCATCATCATACCTGAAGGAAAGAGCATGTTGCTCCTAGAGACACATCCAGTGTAACTTGTCCCAGGATGAGCTGTATGCGCCCAGACTTTCTCACCAGCAACTTCCCCACCGGACCCTCACGGAGGTCTTTCAGGTTACAGCTGTTGTCTTCAGCTTCCTCCTCCTGTTTAACAAATTAAATACCCACAATCACGCTCATGAACTAAGTGGGATTGTGTGTTTGCCATGTTGACAACAACTACCTGAGTCTCTGTTTTCAGGAGCACTGATTCCCCGTCCTCTGACTGCACCTCTGTCTTCACAGGTCTGTGCTCTTTAGTGGGGGGCTGGCCGGGCAGCGAGTCAGGCAGCTGCACGAAGAACAGCTCCTCCCCTTTGCTCAGACTCCACGTGTGCAACAGGTTAGAAAGAACCTCAGGCTCGGGAAGGGAAGGAGGCTTGTAAATGGCCTCCTGAGTCTTTATTTCTGTTTCCACTGGCTCCTGTTTCACTGGGAGAAGAGAGACTCATTTACTTCCTGCCTTCACAAACAAAATTCAGTCATATTGGGAAATAATCTGCTGATTTGGACCATTTATTGTTTCGCAAAATATCAATACTCATTATGCAATTAAGTCTGCATTTACCTTCAACTGTAGCTTCCATGGGTTCACCGTCCTCTTCTACCTTTTCTATTTTAACAGCAGGGGCACTGAACTCTTCCTTAAATCCCCATCCAGATACAGCGAGGGGAAGCTGAACAGGGCAACTCTTCTGCTCGCTCCGCAGGAAGGGATCGTCTATAAACTGAAAGAACGCAATGGGAGAAGGAGGTTACTTATTCAAACGTACAACACTCTCGAAGAGCCCGTAGTTCCCTTCTTGCAATTGCCACTAAAAATACGACCAGGTGGCAGAAAATATTCCCTTGCGGAATTCTCATCTGAGCTTCTAAAAGGAGAGATGGCCACACATGTGAGGGTTTACAATAGAAACATTTCATTTTCTATCACTGTTAGGAGATCATCAATTGTTTTTTCGTTGCAGCCAGGACATGGCACAAACTCTAGTGCTATGCCTCAGGTCAAATAAAGAAGCACCATCTAATTCCTTGAACCTGGAAACCTGCTGTTAGATCTTGAAAACATATGTTTATCATCAATAGGTGATGGTTTTCCATAGTGGTGGATCCACATCTGTTTGCTTCATAGCTTTCACAGATAGTCAGTCAATTTGAATCGATATTCTCTCAGGTATTTACTGGTAGTGGCATGTCTCTTCCCCTCGTACGGAGGCTAAATACATACTTACCACTCCAGAAATAGATCTAAATCTCCTCGATACAGCTAATGATAAAGACCTCAATTGTGCATGGTGATGGGACATCAAGAGCTGCCCCTGCTGGCAGCTCATTGCGTCATAATGACATTATGACGCAATGTTGAAGAAAGTGACAGCTATCCAGAATGTTGACGGATGTAAATGAAACAAATATGAAATGCTACACTACAGCTAGTCGCCTTTAATCTAAGTCTCGAGAAGCCCAGAGCTCCCAGACCAATTCAACACAACTTTATTTATTCCCTTCTTTAAGAGGAAACATGAATACGCTTGGCTAGACAACATCAGTGAGAACCTGTGATGCGGGCTGACGTCAGTGTTGGCCTGCTACACGAAAGTTGTGCCACACACATTTCAACTATTTTTCAAGTAATGAAGTACGCAGAGATGAACCCTACTACTCTTGATCCCGGTCCCAAGCCTAGAAAAAACGGTGACAGTTCAACCGCATGAAAGAGCCGGACAAAAATACAGAGTAGCAGTCCCTAATCAGGAGCATCTACAAAAAGAGGAAGTATGCAGAGATCACAAATTCCCTTTGGGTTCATCTGTTCTTGAGAGTGACCTCATGCACCATCCTCAGACGCTTGAATATAGATCCTATTCAACAGGGAAGATTTCACCTTTAAAGGTGTCTTTTCCAAGAAATTTGTATTTTCATTTCATGTTTTAAGGTTTTCTTCATTCTGTTTTGCTGTAAAGCTCCAGAAATGTTTGTAATGGACTAAGAAAGATGGTGAGTAAATGATGACTGAATTTTCATGCTCAATCAAACTGGTCTTTTGAATTAAATAGAAAATGAAATAATAAGGCTACTTCATAGAGACGACGTGGGGGCTTACATTATCTCGCTCCAGACCGCGCAGAATCTCTTTGGTCTCCTCCTCAGTCTCTCGCTTCTCCTTTTTAATGTTGATGATGGGTGAAGGTCCCACGCTTGGAGCATCTCTCTCACCTTCGTAGCCACCTGTGCGAGATATGGGAAATCACTAACACCAAGATAACACACAATTATATACTGTATGTGTCAATCAAAAACATTAGTCAGGGTCAGCAGTTGAGAGCGAGTGGTTGTCCAGTTAAACGCCTACCTCTCTTTTTCATCATCATCTCTGCGGGCCCCTGTTCAAAGATAGAGTGAGACTGGATGACCTCAGGGCGACCTCGGCCCCTGCCTCTATCTCTGGATCCGCGACCGCGGTCTCCATCCTTCCTGTCTCTCCTCTGCCCCCCATCAACTTTGGCTCTATTTTGAGATGCATAGTTGTTAATCAACATTCACGACAATCTGTTCTCTCCGACATTTTTTCAACTCTGAACTTACTCCTCTTTGGCTTTGCGGCCGATAATATTTGGTGTGAACGTTTTCTAAAAAAACAAAATACAAAAACAGTGATTAAGTATGTGAACGGTTCACTTAATGGATTTTTCAGACGTTTTAATCAGATCGTACTGAAACTCACAACCCTCAGCAACAGTTCAGCATATGGCATTACCTTTTTCACCCCACCCAGGGTGAGGTCTCTGGATCGCATTGAGGGGAGACGGCCTGGAGAGATGTTAGCTGATGGTCGGCGGCCCGCCAGCAGTCCCCTACCACTCCCGCCAGGGTTTGTTACACGTTGACCACTGGGGTCGCCTGAGCCTGAATCTGCCATTCTAAACAGAAGGAAAGGAATAAAGATTTATTATTTGTGTGACTGAATAAATAAACTAATGAAGATAACTGACACATCTTTATGAACTTATTCGAATAGCAATGAATACTTGTATTTACATTTATAATGATAACATGGTTTCTCTTGATGCATATTTACGTAGGAAGGTAGGAATCTTTTTCATATCAAGGTCACGCCAGAAATTATTTTACGGACAATTATAGTCACTTTCCCACTTGATCATGACCCATCAGTCATAAGGAGGCCAAATATCCTGCAAGACGACTATATTTAGCAACTGGGAGTAAAACAAACCTTATAAGTAGTTGGAATTGACTGGGAACCTTTCAACCACTGGTCCATGCATATTAACATGTGGCCAGTAATCAGCTTACCTGACATTTTTAAGGATCTGATTTCAGCTTATCTAATTTAATAAAAAACTTTTGACACTTGGTTGCATTTCAGGGCATGCTTTGTTGTCAGTCAGTAAAAAAGACTTTGATGGATGTTTGTATAGTCAATAATAACACTATTTTCTAAATTAGATGTATATTTGATCCCTCAAGCTGGACAGTAACACTGCCATTGTAAAGAAAGCAACTTCTACATGCTGTCGAGTAATGTACACAGCTTCTGCTTTTTACGATTTTGTATTATCATCCATTGATTTACATATGCGATGTATTTACTGAATTCATTAAAATTAATTTTGGTAAATGCTGTTGTTGTTACTAAGCAGCTAGAATGAATTAATAGCATCACTATGTCATTGTCCTACAGGCTATTTGAATCTATCTCCACAGGTGGATCTAGGTGAGGCCAAGTGCTATACTTCATGTTTTAGTAAAACAATCTGTTTGGAATTTGAAAACCCAAATATTCTCAAGAAAATGATTTTTGTACTGAAAGTATAAAATACTAAGTAATATAATATAGGTAGGAACATAATATATAGGTAGATATGCCAATTTAGACACAAATACGTCTGGAACTGGAACCAATTTTAAATATATCAACCGAAATTTAAACATTTCAACAACCACGACTCGTCATCTATATAATTCTAAGTAAACAACAGCAGAAACCACAACACGTGGCCAATTCAAAGCCTGATTATATGGATGTATTGAACAATGATAATGATATCAATGATACATTTTGACTTATCGTGTTTCACCACATACTTACGTTAAGTTTGTTCTGGTTTCCAGCTTAGACACTGAGTAACCGAAGAGTCATTACGAGTTGTTTGGTTCTCAATAGCTGTTTCACTGCGTGACGACCGGTGCAATAATACTTCCGGATTGGCATGATGCTGCGTTCATGGACATAGGAAATTCCGTCATCCGACTTCAGTTATTTGTTACTTGTGAAGAAGTGTCCATAAGACAAACTCGGAAAACATTACAAATGGCCGTATTATTGGCTTTCTAATAGATTAGTATGTTGGTATTAACAGAGTATTGTTTTTATATGCGACATTTTGCAGAGAAAAGAAAAATCCAACCAGACATATGTTTGAATCATTTTGACCGAGTAGGAGTTGCATTTTCCCAATTTTCGAGTGTAGGGGTAATGCAGCACGAGATTTTTGTGTTAAGGCAAATCAAACTTGCGTACCAACATTCGCATACTTACGATTTATTGGAACTAGATTATACATGAGTGCGTTGTTCTCCCACATTGAATTACGCAGAAATAACAATAAGATTTCAGAAGAAATTTTAACGTGTTAATTGAAGCCTCGCTGTAGGAACTCTAGGAACAGGACTGGGTCTTAGCACAACAGTCTGGGGGAACTACAGTGAACACTACAAACCATCCAATGAAGACCTTGGATTCAATAATAGAAAGGACCTGTGAGGGGAAGCATCACTGGGGGGCCAGTCTGCCTCCCACATCAGCACACAGATCCTGCCTGTCCTGCCGGAGTAAGAATCGATAATAATATGGAACACAAAAGTTATTAAAAAAAAACAACACGAAAAAAACCAACGAAATACAAATAAAACATTTCTAAACCAAACAAAACCCGAAGGAACTAATACACAGAAATAAATAGGATTTTTTTCAAATGTGAAAAAGAAAAAAGAAATTACAGATCAGACGGTTAAGACGCATATAAACTCATTGGTCCAACAGACCCTTAAAAAAAAACTCAGCCAGTCATTGGTTGGCTAATAGTGATTAAAACAGGATTAATATTTTTGTCCATAAAAGCAAGTCAACATATCTGTGAAGAAATTCACTTATGATGTTTAAAATCCTGTTAAGGGCACGCTGTTTCGGTGCCATCATGCATCTCAACAAGGGGACTAGAATGAGAAATAACATTGCTCTGGGGTGTTTCTGACTGTGCCTGGTATCCAGTTCCACCTTTTGGTGTCTGGGCTTTTTCTCATAAATCATGGACCTTGAGGTTGGACTTGAATATGCCGAGGCTGGGAAGTCTTAGAAAATGGTAAAACATGTTTATGCATCAGTGAAATACAAATGATTTAAACAAAAATGTCTTCTACACACACCCAGCCCTCTTCTATTCCCCCCCTCTGGAGCAGAGAGGAGTATATTGATAGAGTCAAACTGGTTGTGGCGTGACTAATGATGGATGATTCCAGCACACTCTGAGGGTAACACTCATCTGAAGCAGGGTTGAAATAAATGAAGCTTGTCCACACTGCACCGTGTGTGCAATAGTGGCGATATATCTTCCTCATTTTTCAAATGAGGACTGGGCTCTCCCTTTGTTATCTGATAGCTTCTCTACTCGTATATATTGTTTTGTGCCAGCAGATTATAGCCATTAATCTGGGAAGGGTCTCTTTAATCCCCAATGAAATCCCAAACTAAGTTGTCTGCTGAGGTTGAGTGCAAAAACATCCCTTAGAAAATTAAAATCTGCTTACTCCGGACTTACCTATGTAGAGGAAACCCTCGCCTCGGGACAGGCTGCGGGGAGATGGCCTGTGGGGTTGGCCCATATGGCAGAACAGTTGGCGCATGTATATTTATTGAGGTCTTCATGGTGCTCAATCACATCTCCCAGCATAATCCCTTCAGCCAGTGGACCATATCATTTTCTCCCCCCCTTACAGCCCTCATGTCCATCTCCATAACTGAGAGGTGACATGTGTGTTCAGTCTACATCAGAGTCTGGATGGACTTAGTACCTCAGGGCAGAGTGATGCCTTGCTCATGAGAGCATGATGCTGACGAGGTTGACTGTCTCACAACAAGTCAGACTCCAATTGGGGGAATGTTTGCCCCTTTTATGCTTTCAATAAAAGCCCTGTGGATGCGTACTAGAGTCAAACGAACGTCATCCTCAGAGCCCAGAGACAAAATGAGACCAAGATGGAGGGAGGGAGGCGGTAGGGGGGAGGTTAGAGTTTTTGTGTGACACAGAGTGTGAGAGAGAAACAGACGGCGAGGAGAACGAGATAGAGCAGCCTGTTTGTTCGTTTCATCTCCTAATCAGTTTTCCTGTGGGGTCTATCATCAGCTGCAGCAGAGGAAGAAGTGAGATCCAGTCTGGCTGTAATCTTCTCCCATCACAATTTCAACAAGCTCCTGCAAGTGAGTGATTCTTTTGAATAAATTATGGACTCTAGTTGTAATGAGAAATTAAATCTTTAATAGTGGATTTGGTGTTTGGAGTTGGATCACATAATCTGCCGTGCTTGATGTGATATTTAAAATCAGATGTCTGCAGCAGTTGGGATATAAATGCATGTGTTTGATTAGCATGCATGTAATGCACGTGTGTGAAATCACATTTATTTGAAGCACGTACTACATCTATGAATATTTTCCACATGTAAAAACACCCTCATTCCACATCGTTGGCCGGATCATGTAATGCTGTTGGTATTCATTTCCCCCACATTTTAATGCATGGTAAATTAAACTGTATTAATCATAGAATATTTCTGAAGAACACTGTTCACTGAACTCAACACAGCATTGCTCCACGGTTCACACTCCGTATTGGCCGTCTCAACGTCTTTAGTCTGAAAAATGTAGGGAGAAAATTCTGTCTTTTCCACCTCCTTTGTTCTTCCTGTAAGAAGGAAAAAAAATGATTTTGAAGCAGAGAGTTGCTCTCTGTGCCCTTCTTCATATGCATGAATGCAGTAGCTTCTTTCATGATGCTGTCTCACAGAGATAACAGCATCTCTGTAACTGCATCATCCAATATCTCACCCCCGCGTCTACATCAATGATCAGTTGGAATGTGATGTGAATTAGTAATTCATTAATTAAATAATGAATTATAAATTGACTGATTTGAAGCTTTGGCCCATTAAAGTTTTGCAGCAGAGACGATGCACACAGTTCTAGTTGGGGGATAATCTATGAAGGTTGGGCGGGCTGTTCCATGGGAATACACTGTAAATAAAACAAATCCAAAAAATATGTGTCATCTAATACCAACAACTGTGGTGGACAGAACTTGACTTTAAAGATATGGCAATTGTAAATTTCAATGTTTCTTCAAGAAAATGCATCCTTCCAGTTATGTTTTATTGCACATAGCATGATGAATTTAAGATTAGTCTTAATTAGTACCTCATATGAAATGATACCAAATTATTGTATATTTTTAGGTATATATTTGTACATTGAAATCAACATTATTCACAAATATCCACCATATATTACCAACTTCTCTCTGCAGAAATGAAGATATGTCCTCGCAGAATGGTGGAAGGTTGCAAAGAAGAGGAATTCCCACACACTGTCCAACTTGCAAAAAAAAAAAATTCACTGCAGCAACACATTTGGTTAAGAACTAGCACCAAAGCGTTACAATAAATAATTCTTTGTAAGTTAGTTGGTGTGAGAGAATTCCTCTTTTGGCAAATGTTGATACTTGTGCAAATAAATGTGCTAATTATTTGTTTGAAAATGTGAATATTAACAACATTTTCTCATTTAAACAGAATACTTCTCTTACTATTAGGGTGTTTCATTGCTTTTATTATTTTCCCATTAATTGTGGCATATTTTAACATATTATCTCAATTTATATTTTTACAGCAAATTGTGTGTTTCTCAAACGTTACAACATCAACAATTTAAGTTATGCATCGATTTCGAGTACTTCAGTGTATCGACTATGGTGGTAGATTATTTGGAATTTTTACGAAACCGCTTGCCCTAATTTTACAGTGTGATACAGAAACCTGCTTTTGAACCGTGTTCATCTGCATCCAAACCAAAAGTGGAGCTTACACTCATACACAGAGAGAGAGAAACTTGGCTTTGATGAGTTATCCTGTGAGATTCTCCCACTTGCCCCAGTTTCTATCTGTGAGAAGATTCCTCGCTAAGAAATGAAATTTCCAGCAGCTGGAAAACAGAGGTGCGGAAACACACGTGCCTGATGCAAGGTCTCTCTCCTCCGGCCGCACATGAACGAGCTACCGCACAGATTTCACAGTTCACAGGCTTTAATGAGCTGCTGCAGCCTGTCCATCAAACCGACTGGAGGGCCCCTCAGCAGCCCTCGCAGTCAGAGAGTGGCTGTGGGATCACATGGATGCCAAAATGAGCATGCAATAACTGTTATGTGCTACACTGCTATTTAAGGAACATCTGTGATTTAGCGTATGCTCGGCGTGAGAGTGAAAGATGAGGAGAAATAAAGAAGAAAGGCTTTTGTTTCACTACATGAGTAATTAGCACTGGAGGACATGATTGCAATAAGGAAATTCAAGAGTGGTGAAGCAGAATGTAAGTGTGCATGAAGTGTCAGGGTAACGGAGATGCCCTTTGTGAGCACGCTTCAGAGTTTCCCCTTTAGTTCATAAGAGGGAAAGTGACAGCTAATCAAACGCAAACACAAGCCGGCACTGGGGGCCATGTGCAGCGGTGTGGATCCAACCACTGATGGCCAACATTCGATCATACACCCCTTCCAGCTGACGCCCGCATAAAGCTCCTTCATTTCTGGAAGTTGCTGGGAGAATTCCCTCGAGCTGCCAGCAGTCCACTTGCTCAGCTGTTTTTGGAGAATTGCATGCACCTCACCTGGTTTGCCTTTTTTTTTTAATCTGCTGCCGGCGGGTGAAGCCTTGTTTCTGTTTATGACCCCTACTTTGAGAATTACAGGAAAGAAATGAGGGAGTTTGCAGACGTGTGGTTGCTGGGAAACTGCTGTAGATGGATTATGGAATTCATGGGGGGAGAGCAGAGGCCAGTGGCTCGGTGGCGAGCACTTCAAGTTGTGTAACGATGGGAAATGTCAGGTAAGGCCGAGGCGAGGAGGGAGGAGGAAGGTGGGAGGAGGAAGGAGGGAAGAGGGAGCAGGATGGTGACCAAAAACCCTCCACCCAGATCCCCCAAATGAAAGGTCAGTTGTTTGCTGTCTGAGGTGCAGTCAGTGATGGTCTTTGTGAAGTGTTGTAGATTCCACTTTATGGCTCCCTTTGACTCCACCTAGTCTCTTCTAGCAGATGTTTGCCAATCTGGGCATTAGTCCAAGATTACTCTCCACTTTAACTACCCTGTTTTTTTCTTTCGCTAAAGCAGATGACAGAAATGGACCCCCCTCCATCCACACCGTGCAACATCAAGATTTGTGAGGTGACGTGCGATTCCTTCCGCATCATGTGGGACATGACCCCCGAAGACACAGCCAGAACCACGCACTTTTTCATCGACCTGAGCCGCAAAGATAGCAGGGACCCCAACCGCTTCAAACACAGGGTCTGACCATCTAAAACTGCTGCATCGCCTCATGTACTTTCCACTGTATCGTCCATTTCTCTCGCCAACCCTTCAATCTCTCTGTGCTCATATTCCACACTGATCAGTTTTCAGGAAACAGATCAGGAAACATGCGGTTAAATGAAGTTTATTTGGGTTAACAGAAGTGTTAAGTGTCCTATTACATTCAGTCTGAAGAGAGGAAACAGCAGGCGCGCCCTTTCAGTCACTTTCAATACAGGCAAAAAAGGCAAATGAGAGCAGTCAACAGCTTCAGGCCGTTGACTCACGTTTACATAGTGGAAAAAAATGATAAATGAATTTGCCGCACAGACTACCAAATTTCATACAGCACGGATATGAAGCAGCTTTGTAAAGCTTTAGCATTTATCTTCTTTTTTTTTTAATAATAAGACTATATTTTTTATATTTTACTTTAACAAAAAAACCTGATATATATAACCAGACACAGCCTCATTGAGGTTAAAACATTTTTTTCAAGTCAACTTTAATGTCAACTGTACAAGATCTGTCAGAAATAGAGCATAATTGAAATGGCGTTTCTCACAGTCCCATTGAATGTGAAAGATATATCCATGATAGGACAAGACAATAATGATAAAAGAAGGCAGCAGAGTAAAAAAATGAATAAAAGGATACTAAGCTGCTGGAGGGTTCTTGAAAAATACAGTTCAGTGTAGAAAAACTGCAATATCTTTACAAAGTGAAGAACAAGAGCATCCAAGCAGCATTTGAAGCAATTTCCAAGGTTACAGATACACAAAAAAACAAACTTAACCTATGCTATCGTCCCTGACAGCAAAGGTATATCCCAGAAAATCCCTAAATCCCCTGCGTTGTACAAACAATCCCCCTGATTGAACTCCTAAAATTAAATGTTAAATGTAAAGTTATATCCAAAAAACAATGTTTTTCATTTAGAATGCTCCTCCTTGTGGGTAAAATGTGAACCACTGGAGTCAAATATTATATATACATGATAGATCGCCTTGAATTTGGTTAGGAAGTCATGTCTGAAGACTTTTGGAAACATACCAACAACCTTTCCCAACATCAATCCAGTTTTTCCTCGCACTAAGGGCTACGTGCCCACATAGCCCACATGTCAGGAAATTCATTCTAAGTCATAGACGAAGCCCATTTGTTTTCAAGTTCCTCAATGTTCAACATATGTAAACAGCTGTAAAATTCAGAGTCAAGCGACTTCAACCTCAACTCATTTAACTTCTACAAACCTATGCAGCTTCACCAGACTTTAAATCATATTTACATCTTGTAGATGAAAGCTAACTGAGGCTGACAAAGATTCTGGTTCCATGTGGATGCCTCACAGTCAATATAAAGAACAGGAAGTGAGGGGAGATGCTTCATACCACAATTAACAGCAAATTTGAATCTGCAGTCCCTGGAAGATCGGATCAGCTGCATCACTAGGATATATAAGTCAGTCCGTTCATAGACCATGTTTTGCAGGTACTGACCACTGCAGACTGGGAACACCCGACACGACCTACAGTTCTGGAGGTGCTCTGAGTCAATCATTTAGCACTCACAATTTATCCTTTGTAGGAGTCACTCAGATCCCTAAACAGGCCTATTTTGTCCTTCCTCCATCACATCAACTTTGGGGACAAAATGTTCACTTGCTGCCTCAAATATCCCATCCAGTGACCGTCTCCTTTTAACGAGATAATCAGTGTTATTCTGACTTCACCTGTTAGTGGTTGTAATGTTTCTTTGGCTTTCAATACTTAAGGATTAAAAGGCAAGATAATTATGTTAATATATTCCCTTCAGATTGCACTGCATAGCACCATAAACACACCAATTTTAAGGTTTCCTGTATCAACTTATAGAAATGCATTCCCATCAACCTCAACCACACTTTGTGTTAGTTGATATAAATGATGCTCTCGGTCCTCGCATGGTCCCGTCTCTCATGTGGGCAAGCTGTTATTCCAACACCAGGTTTATGGCAGCGGAGGTTTTATATTACTCTTATTTATTTTGCTTCAGCCTTACGTAACCTTCCCTAAAACCACTGAACTATTGTTCGACCTCACTTGTTATCAGGGTTCATGCTCATACATGAAGTTTCTCTTTATCTAGATCGCCTTAAGTGGAAAGAAACTACTGATCACAAACTTTTAGTGGGTTTAATTGAAGAAGTTTTTCCAATTATTCACCAAACCAATGCATTATTATATCCCTGAAAAGTCAGGGATATTATGGAATAGTAATCACCGATCCTTCATGTTAACCTGATAACTCAAAAACGATTTAATGGATCACTTTAAAACCTTATATCCACATAGACCTTAGGGCGAGGAAGAACTGGATTGATTTTGGCAAAGGTCAGTCATTTTGCAACCATTGGTCCAATTTAGTCCATATTTACTGCATTTGATTTGACTCAAAGAGATCTATCTGGTATATATAATGTTTTACTTTAATAGTTAATATTTTACTCACTAGGGGGAAATTTTTAAGAAAACCTTTCTTTCTGACATAACTGTGATTAAGTCCAAGTTTTGTGCATATGAATAGACTCAATCGCTCTATCTTGCATATATCGAATTTTAATCTAATAGTTAACATTTTTAGTCACTGGGGGAGCTTTTTCCACAGAAAACACTTTAATTAGACATAACTTCACTGCTTTGCTACGCTAATGCTAACATGCTAAAGTAAGGATCATGCCCTCTCAGCATGATGATGTTAGCATTTATCTCCTGTGTATAAAGCCTCACAGATCTGTTGAGGGCTAATGGTTTTAATTCTGGTCTGTATGCTGCTAAAACTGTACCTTTTCACATTGCTTGAATTCCCACAATAAATACAGCTATCAGCATTCAAGTGATCAAATCTGTGTCTAAATTTGGCTCCAGTAGCTGAAGCCTGACAGCTGAAAAAGTGCTGTTGTTAAATGAAAGAGGGATTAGAAGTGAGTGGATGGAGGATATATTCTCCCTCTCTGGCGGAGTGGAACAAACAAACTTGCATCAGACATGTTGCCATGGAGCCTCGGGGCCTGTGGTAATTAGCCATGCTTCTTAGAGGCCTTGGGAAAAAAACAAAGACGCTGGTTTGATTAGATGTATCCTGGTTAAAGCAGCTGGGGCTTGAATTGGAATCGTTTGACCCGTCACTTCATTTTGATATGTAAATAAAACACACCGCAGCACTACCTAGCAGTGCATCCTGTACTTGATGCTAGCTTCTAATCGCTTCGTCCTCCAGGATGTGCCAACCAAACTGGTGGCTAAGGCTGTGCCTCTTCCCATGGCGGTGAGGGGCCACTGGTTCCTCAGCCCGCGGACGGAGTACTGTGTTGCCATCCAAACTGCTGTCCGACAGCCGGACGGTGAATACCTGGTGTCAGAGTGGAGCCAGGTGGTTGATTTCTGCACAGGGGGTAGGATATAGATAAAATAACACTAATGATATAAATAATACTGAGATCACAGCTCGACTGTGACGATACAAGAGAACTGCAGTGCAGATAAACAGTAAAAAGAAAAAGGAAAACAATTTTCTCTCAGTGCTGCGTAGTCATTAGCATTTCAAAGTACTGCAAACTTCTGAAATGACAACTTCTGTGATCTGTGCAGACTACTCCATGGAGCACCTACAGCAGCTGCTTGATAAGGCCAAGGGCTCTGCAGGGAGGCTGCTGAAGTTCTCTGTGTTTTATCGCAACCAGCACCCAGATTACTTTGAACATGTCAGGTCAGTACTGCATTCCTTCCATCTCTCCATTTTCCACATGAAATATTCCAGAAACAAACTAAGGAATAACAACAACTTTGGCAAACCCCTAATATTTTTTAGTTGCTGACAGTTAGATGAAAAGATTTATCCTAATCTCATCTGCATGGAGAATCTAGATTAGAGGGAGAACGGATAGTTGGCTCGGTCCAAAGGTAACAAAATCCTCCTACTCATACCTCTGCAGCTCATCGATAAAGGTGTTACGTCTTGTTTAAAATAATTCTGATTTACCCCTTCCACTATTGCTATTGTAATTATTGTAACATTGTATTGTTGCATCCAGGGCAGAGCACACACTATGGGATGCTGCCATGATGATTTATCTTTTCTCAGACCTGCATCAAAAGACCTTTTTATCTTGAGTGGATCTGAATCTGCTTTATATGTAAAGGCTCTGGGTGATCGGATGAACCCCCCTCCCCTCCGAGAGTAAAGGTTGTAGTCTCCCACATCCAGATTATGGTCCAGATATGAATCTAACTGTACATAATGGTGGAACATCATGATCTGTCCATGCATGGGTATTTTTAGTTTGACTGATCGATCCTTATTTTTTTGCAAATTTTAACAATTTTTACATTGTTGAAGAACGTAAAAAAAAGTGTTCCAGAATCTTTTTCCATTCCGACCGTTATCAAAATATAATAAAACCCCTCCTTGACCCAAGATCCACCACTTGCTAAATTTGAATAAAATTCATTGATACATTTTCCAGCTATCTTGCAAAAAAAACAAAACAACAACAATATCCTGGCAAACAAACGTGGATGATCTCATCGCTTCTTCCACCAGGGTGTTCTGGTTTAATGTATGTTTTTGTTTAAGTTACTGCACTTGGCTAAGACCTTCTTCTTCTTCTTATAATTATTAAAAATAATCCTTGCTTTTTTAATTTGCAATTTACATTTTTTTAAATAAAAAAAAACATGATTTTTACTGCAGTAATAGTTTATATTAATTACTACTTAGTTATACAATAATATATTTCTACTGTACTATATGTCTGTACATATTTTCCTCAAATTCACATAAACCACATTTAACATAAACAAACTTTAATGGTGCTGTCAGGCAAAATTTGATACCTTTAGAAAGATTATGGCTAACTGTGGGATCTTGTTTCTTGTCTTTGATGCCAAGATAAGCTAATTATGTGTGCTGCAGCTTCTTATATAGCTTAAAGACGTAAGAATCGTAGGTATGGTGGGAATGTTTTCATCATCATAACATAAAGAAAGTATTGTATTAATGTAAGAAAACTTATCTCCATTGTTTTTTCTGTCTTGGATCAGACGGGAGTGTGGAGGTCTGATACGTCCAGCCCTAAAAGACTGCAGTGGGAGTCACGGTTCTCCGATTAACAGCAAACTGCACGGCGTCTTCTTCAGCTGCAACACTGAGTTTGATACCGGCCTCCCTCCCAAAGACTCCCCGTACGGCCCCCTGCGTTTCCAGATCCCAGCTGGATGCCTGTTGAACCCCAACGTCAGCCTGTACTTTGCAGACTTCTTCTGTATGTACACAGCCTACCACTACGTGGTGCTGGTTCTGGCCCCTGTTGGCTCGGAGGGAGACACCTTCTGTCGCACCCGCCTCCCCATGCTCGACTTGGCGTCAAACCCCTTCCTGACGTACACTGATCCCCAGAGGCCGGGGGAGGAGCCTCTGTACTGCCATGCCAGTGATGTCATCCTCGAGGTGCTATTCACAGACCCCATTCACCTGGATCAGGGCAGTGTGGAGCAGATCAGCGGCCATCACCAGCTTAAGAGTCTGACCACAGCCAACGCCAAGAAGGACCCAAGCTGCAAAGTGTGCAACATCAGTGTGGGACGCTGAAGGAGATGTAGGAAGACCTGGGAGTGTGTGGAACCTACACTACTGACAGAACAGTTCATCATGTGTCAGTCAGAATACAGTGGAAAGAGCCCACTTCTCAGGGGTGTGCATGCTACTGTTCCTCTTCCTTCCTGGACCAGAATACTGAATACGAAGTAGAGAAGGAAACACTCATCCATGACAACTGAACAAAATAGAACCCAAGAATGGACCTAATCCCTCCTCCTTATGCTGAGAGTCGCCTGGGCTCTCCGGTGTTTCTGTGGCATTTCCTTCCAAACCTTTGAACTTCCTTTTTTTTCCTCCTCAGGATGTGCTTAATTTAATTTAATTATGCTTGACTACTAGTTCTCATAAAGAAATATGCATTTGATAAAAAACTGCAAGTGCAAAAAGCATGCGCCCTTTTAGATGTCATAGGTTTTAAAAACGATAAAGACCACAATAAATATCTTGCTTTTTTGACTTTTTGTTATTTGTCTTTTTAAAAAAAGGCTTGAATGACCCCATTGTAGCTGGTTAGCTAGCTATGCTAGCTTTCAGCATCTTGGCCAAAAATAGATGATTCTTCATATCATGACTTTTATTCAGAAATTATTTGTACTTCCAAGTAGACATTGACCAAAACCTAACAGATCTCATCGTTTATCTGGATCTGCAATTTAATTTAATGGGGTCTTTTCCGGCCCAAGACCCACCCTAACAACCCAGTTTCTTGGTAATTGGTTAACCAGTTTTTGCACAGTCTTGCTGACAAACCAACCAGGCAATACGGGTGAAATGGCAGAGATAAATATAGTGCGACTCGTCACTTTACATGATAGTATCCCAAAATCCCCTATAATCAGTCTCTGATAACAAGCCCAGTGTCTGTAAATAAGGCAGAGCTAAAATAAGCCTCCCCCCGTGATAGGGGGCTTCTGTCAGTCTCTGCCCAGCGATGTCTGACCTATATGGGAATCACAGAAATGCCCTGAGTGAAAGGTATCTCATTCTTGGTGCAGAATTGGAATACATGTGTGACACAAGGTGGTACAGACTTCTCATGCCACATGGGAAATAAAACAGTGAATGAAAATTGAATGTTTTTTTTTTACAAAGCAGTATAAACAATTACAGTAACAATGTATGTGCTAGAAAAACTAGACTGCACTAACAGAGGGCAAACCTCCGCCGAGGCGGCTCAGTTTTATCATGCCGTCATTCCAGAATAACATGACTCCTTGATCATTTAAACCAAACTCAAGAAATTGGAATCACATTGGTTAATTAATGGACTAATTAATGGATTTCAATGACATTTTTGGGAAAGGTGGGCTCCAGCAAGGGGAACAGGTGGTTTTTATTTTGGGGGATTAACCAGAAGCTGTTATGGGTGCGGTTTGACATGACTACTACTCTAGAAACACCATACCAATCCAGTTAAGAGGCACAGTGGTGCTGGTCATGGTGGAGGTATGTTCTGTCTGATTGGCCTCTAATTATCAGTTCGACACAAAAAATTATATTTAACCAATCAAGCGCCAAACTTTGGAAATGCCTTCCTTGGCACATGTTCCATCCTTACACTCAGATCCATGATCCATTAAAAAAATCCATAGTTCATTTTAACGGACCAAAACATTAACAATAGAGAACAATGAAGAAAGTAGCACAAAAACAAAAAATTGTAGTCTGTGCCCGATTTTGTGGATTGACTCCCCGGATTTTACCTAAATTCTACCAGGTTTCATCAAAGTAGATCATGTAATTTATGTGTTACAGACAGAAATGTCTCGCATATGTCTCGTCCTCCATACTTCATGAAAAACTGTTTGGTGAGATCTTGTTGACAAACAAACAAATACTAGCAGAAACCTAACCTTGATGGCGTTCTTGACGGAGGCAAATATCAATTTCCCTATCCAGACTTATCTCGAAGGTCATGCATTCATGCCCTTTCACACGGACTCTTCCCACGACAGAGATGTGAGCTCACACACACAGCAATGCTGTAATTCTGTCCATTGTTATTGTCCCAGAAGGGCTGGCTCTGCATGCCCGGTAAATACATCAAACAGAATTCTATCTTCCTTTTGGCGTCCAGCACTTTAGGAATTGCAATGTCAAACTCAAAGATATCCGTTTGAGGTCCTCCGAAGCGTTTCTGCAGGTAAGTGCAGGGCACATCTTTGAAGCTCTGCCATGAGTCGAAGGTGATGCGTACACGCACATCCTTCTGGTAACTGATGTTTCGGACTCGTGCGGTGCCGCGGAGGGCCTGCTCACTAACGCTGCACTTCTCCAGGACAACCATGCTCTCTGCTAACCTGGCACGAAAGGCCCGGAAATCCGCAGAGGGCTGCGGGAAGCCCAGCTTCAGCTGTGTTCCTGGGCAGCATGTGCTGACGGTGCAGCTGTAACCATCCTCTGTCATGCTTCCCAAACCCTGCGGCGACAGCAGGAGGTCGAGGTCAGACTGCTCATCTTCATCAGTAAACACTCGCACGGCTGTCAGAGACAATCCCTGTGAGTCGGCGAAAACCACCCTTTTGTTTTTGGCTGGGAGCAAAACTTCGTCATCGTCCAAGTCATCCAAGAAGAAAGGAACGGGGTGGAACAGATAGGCTTGGCTCAGTAGGTCAGAAGGCGGCTGACCTGAAACTGGAGAACGAATGCAAGGGCGCTGAGGCTTCAGGATGGGAACCCAAACATGAGGGCACAGTTGTTTACGCTGGTTCAAGCACAGCCTAACCGCAATCTCTGCAATACCAGCTGACTGGGCTGCTGACCTGAGGCCAACCACAGGCAGGACACTGGCAAGAGATAAAGAGAGATTCTGATTTTTAAAAAAGTGCTTCTCTTGGTGTGACAGTATGTGCAAACTGTAATTGTGGTGTTTCTGTTGAAACAGACTAAGGCAACATGAGAGAGAAAAATGAGGCAATAATCACAATTTTGAAGAAGTGGTGCAAGATAATGAACCCCACAGATCAGCATCAAGTTCTTACGTTTTACTGGACATCTCCCCGCTGGTGATGGGAGAATTATTCTCTGTGCTGGTTTGAGTTCTAGAAAAATAAATTCAGTGTCAGTAAACAGATCAGAATTAAGTTCTTCTATGCAAGCACTCACTTTATTTGGTTTTTTTCTCCAAATTTAATATAAATATAGAATTTCTTCAAGTAATACAGATGGTTTTCTTATTAGTTTGTCAACTTTCCTTTCAGCAGTTCAGTAAGAACGCCTAATTTGAATCTGCAGGATTTCTCCGCCATCAGTTGGACTTCTATGACATAAGGCTTTGCATCGGACATTCCTTCAGGTTTTCTTATTGGGGACTCTAGAGTGACTCTAGTCACTAGACTGAGACTAGAGTCTCTAGACTATGAGTCTAGAGTGCATTATAAATTAAAAGTATTATTATTATTAGTGACAGTTTAGCTAATGCTGAAAATAGTAAAATCTCGTTAATCCGGAAAAACAGAACGACATTGTTTATTTCTCAAAAGAATGCTTCCATATGTTTTTTGTAATTTTAACCGAGGGGAAAAAAAGTATTTTCCAAATCATACTTACAAAATCCCTTGGGCAAAGACTTGTGTTTAATGTCACTCCTCTGTCTTCCCGCACGATATCGTGGCTCAGAATCCTATTTATACCTCAGGTCAAACGTCTGTGTCATTTCCCCCGCCCCCTTCAATCTCCTGACCAATCAGGTCTCGTGTTCTTCTATCAGACCTGCAGGTCATATAAAATGGTTTACAGTAACATGCCTTATATTGAACTTAGATGCCTCCTCTAGTCCGACATATGTTATTATTTATACGTCACAATGTGAGCTGTTTTGGATTTATGTGAAAAATTTCTGTGGATTGACACCTCAAACCAGTAACTCTATTCTGCATTGTGGAAATTATAACAGTTTTCCCAGCCTCTATTCCCAGTCCTGTCAGTGGATAAAGATCACATTGAGGCCTGGATTTAAGTCTTCTGCAGGCTGGTTCATGTCCTGGGGAGGAATGGCTGTCCAGCAGTCAATCATCAGCATGTGTGACGCAGACAAGGGCTGAGATGAGATTACATGACTATCAGCGAGCTAAGGAAGCTATTCAAGAATGAGTATGTGAACATATGGAGTTACCTGAAAGCTGCAGCACATACGGACACTCCACAATTATTTTGGACACTGAACTTAATGACATTTGATCTCACATGGTGTCACCTCTTACATGAATCATCCTGCTACCTGAGATTAAACAATGACGTTAGTGGCCGCATTAATAAAATCATCATTTACTACAGTTTCTATACCTCTCAATTCAACATCATTTCTATGTCCAAGAAAATTGTGCTACTCATGTACAATACAGGGTTTCAAGGAGTTACATTTATAACTTTAAAATAACCTTTTAGGACCATTGTAATTAAAATTTGAGAGCTTTTTCACATTTTAATTGGCAAAAAATATATTTCAGACATTAAGGATAAGGGTAATTTTAGCACTTTGAGATTTGATCCAAATGTAAAGTGCATTATAAATTAAATGTATTATTATTATTATAAGGAATGCAGGAGTCCTATTAATTGTTAATTTTGATTTAGCCTACATCAATATTCAAGTGACTCAATTGTGAGTAAGAGATTTTATGTTTCATACTTAGGAAAGTTTTCTCTATAAGACAAAGAAATTTGAGTGCCTCTCAGTCATTTTACGGGAGAAACATGTCGTTTTTTTATCTTACATGTGAATAAAGCACGTCAATGGTGAAGCAGTACAATCGCTATTATTCACTTTCTATTCTGTACAATTATTTCCAGATATTTTCAGCAGCATCTTCGACCGAGCAGAGGTGGCAAAAGTCCACACAATCTTTTTTCTAGAGTAAAAGTTCAGTTACTTGTATAAAAAAGGTATATTAGTGGAAGTACCGACTGGAAAGACTTGATGCAACTTGTTTACTCAATGAAAATGAACTCTGTTAGTTTAAGATTCGTAGTGTAAAAGTAAAACGTAGCAGTATGAAGGTAAAAAGCATGAAAGTACAAAAGTAGTGCAATCAAAGTAATAGTAGAATAAAAGTAATTCTAAAAGTAAAAGTAGTAGTACAAAAGTATAAAAGTAAAAAAGGATAAAGGTTAATCGTATGAATGCAAAAATGTATAAAAGTAGTTAATGAAATTAAAAAGTATTGACGTAAAAGTAGTATAAGTCAGAAAGTTTAAAAGTAAACATTTGTACGAAGGGCGAAAAACGTAAAAGTAAATAGTAGTAGTATAAGCTGGTCCACGCGTTTGTCTCCTCCAGACTGGATTACTGTAACACACTTCTCATCGGTATCCAAAGACAACAGTATGTTCAAAACAGTGCTGCAAGGATCCTGATAAGAGTTCGTAAACACAAACACATCATCCCCGTTCTTCATTCCCTTCATTGGCCTCCCATCTCCACCAGGATTGATTATAAGATCTCTCTCCTCACTCACCAGTGCATCCATGGTAACGCACCCCCCTACCTACAAGAACTACTCACCCCACTGACTTCAACACGATCCCTCCGTTCTACCCACTCATACCGCCTCCTCCTTCCCCGGACTAAGCTCAGCACCATGGGTGATTGGGCCTCCTGATCTGCTGCCCCTCGTCTGTGGAATGCCCTCCCTGACCACCTGAGGGCTCCACAGACGACTGGCACATTTTTAAAAAAAGGACTTAAAACTTTCCTATTTAGCAGAACCTATAACTTTAATTAACATTGCTGCTTTTTGGTCATGTTTTTTATGTAGTTATATTTTTTATTGATACTTTTATCTGCTTTTACCTTGTAGCACTTTGAGATTTGATCCAAATGTAAAGTGCGTTATAAATTAAATGTATTATTATTATAACATTGAAAGTAGTGTAAAAGTGCTTTATTAATAATAGCAGTATAAAAGTAAAATGAAAAAAAGTATAAAACGGTAGTACGAAAGTCAAAAAGTATAAAAATAGTAGAATGAAGGGTAAAAAAGTATAAAAGCAGCAAGAATGAAGAGTAAAATGTATAAAAGTAATAAATAGTATAAAAAGTTGTATAATTGTAATAGTATCTGTGTAAAAGTTAACGGTATAAAAGGGAAACGCAGAAGTATAAAAGTTAAACAAACTAAAGGTAAGAGTAGGAAGTTAAAAGTTGTGGTACACACGAAAAACAGGATTTATGTGAATGGAAAAGTGAGTCAAACTTCTGACTGGTTCTAAATGTTTCCGTCGGTTTTCTCAGATATTTTGTTGAGATTTCAGGAAAACATGCGATGAATCAAAATAAAAGTGAACCTTAAAAATTCAATAATACGACATCTAATTTGAAATTTCAAGGATTAAAATGCACAGTACTCAGGTCTAGATATACCAAATTAGAGAAAAATGTTATTAAGAAATTGGAAAAAAATGATTAACTTTAGTTGGAGGTGCTTTGGATACGGATACATGCAGACATGAAAACCTGGAAGAAATGCCTCCAAGGCACGTTTTTCCAAAAGCTACATGTATTTATTGTCAGGTTATTTGGACCAATAAAACAGATTCCAATTTCACCTTCAAGTCTTCATCAGGGATCAAAACAGATCTCATGGAAAAGTAGGACTTTTTATAGTGGTGATAGACAATGAGAATATTCATCTACAAATAAGTGTGTGGCCTTCAGTGGGAGAAGATTCGCAATAGCAAGAAGAATAAATGCTCATGTACAGATCCCTAAAAACTTTACTTAAGAGGATAGACTATGTCCATTTACATAATGTAAATACGGACTATGAACCCCCAAATTGGATCATCCGGCACACAAAAAACAGACCACTTTGAAGCCTATAGGAATGAGCTTAATCGTTTTGGGCAGCTAACTCTCCCTCAGTTCGACAATTTTCATTTGGGTAAATAACTTCTGAAATGCTTACATAACACCGCTATTAAAGCAAATACGTCTCAGAGAGGAAAATGCTCCACACATCCATTAATGGTAAAACTAAAAACACGTCAAATAGAAAAAGGTGTTGTTTGGAGATGCATAGATTTAATTATTCTTGCAAAAAAGGTTAAGCAGGATTTATATTCTTTACAGTGACACTAATGACTTTGAATTCAAATGTGAAATAAAATTAAAATACAGTGAAAATAATAAATGATCCTCCCAACCACATTTGAATGCACAAGATTTGAACTGATTGAATTTGACCTTTGGGCCATTTGATAAATGTCATTATTGAGCCACAGAGGAAAGAGGTCAGTAACGTGAGTCACGTGGTCAAAATAAGTAGATTTGTATTTATGAGTCTGACACAAACCAACACACCAGAATACATTATAATTATGTAACCAAACTTGTGTTGTGACATGATTAAAAAGGGCCAAAAATAACAACACGGCGCTGCAGAAGCGGTGAGCACAGCTCATCAGTCTGCCAGCCCTTCTCACACAGGGAACGCCTCGCTCACATGCTGTCTGGGTCTGCTTCCCACAAATAAGTCCTTAATCCTGACAGCGGTGACACAGGTGGGTGCAGCTCCAGATGTAATCTCTGCAGGTTGGTCTTCCTAGTTGCTTCTGTGTGACAGAGATGAAGCATTGCTCACTTTCTGACAACAACAGACAGACTTGCAACATAAAAATATCATTCATTGGCTGTGCCGAATTGTAATCTTCAGAGAAATGACACATTTGTTTATCCGTAGCTCGAATGAGATACTTTCTTTACTCATTTTGTGTTACCTAGAGGCAACTATCAAAGCAAAAAAAAGTGAGAGCTAAAAATAAATCCAGATGTCAGTGTAAAAGAGTTGCTTATGTAAGATGTGCAGAACTGAATTGACAGATGTCTGCAGCAGAGGACGTGAGGCTGGACAGAAATATATTTACCGTGACGTTCATATTAACTGAACGGCTCCACTGGACACAAGCGGTGCAATAGTTCGATACCGCATCAGATGCTGAGATCCCTCATCCAAATCCACAACATACTCCCTGTCAGGAGGAGAGAACGTCAGATGCTTCAGTATCCATGCAGAGAAACACAACAGCCCTGAATGTGAGAAGGTAACACTGCCACCTAGTGGAGGTCGAAAACAACTCGCATGAATTTTGGATGAACTGTACCTCTGATCGTCTGTTTCAGGCTCCACCAGAATGTTTTCCTGCTTCTCCTTCACTCGCAGAAACACGAAGGAGTCCAAGCAGGGCTTGGTTACTGGGATTACATTAGAACACAGAATTTAGTCTGAGAATCAGGGGAAATGTCAGAGCAGGTGCTACCATCTGTATTAGTAGTATCAGGACTTAAACACTCAGACGGACAAATACAAGCATGAAAGAGTCTAACAAAAACTGTCTCATCAGTTCATGAAAAAAGGACAGTTAGGAATAAGTTATTTAAGTTTTCCATGTTTCCTGCAATTCCTGTTCATTGCATGTTATTATCTGAGAAAAAGTTAAATTTATTTAAATTTTCGCAAATAATAATAATTGTAACAAAGTTCTCAAAATATCAAAAAGCAGCTCTCAGTAAAATTATTTAAAAAAAAATTTGTAGTAGAAATATGAATTGTTTTTAATTTATTCTTCAGAGCCTGAAAAGCATCAGAGGTGTTACCTGCTTTGAGAAGATCCACTTTCTGCAGGTTGGGGGGCATGTGCTTCAATGCTACAGCCCTCAGGTAGGTTTCTGTGTTGGCATAATACCTGAAAGACACACAGGTGTGTTTTTACCTCCTTGCAGATCATGCAAAGTATTTGAGACAACCATAACTGAACTTACTTTTCAATACTCACTCTTTAGCGAAGGCAAACTCCTCAGGAGAAAGCAGGGATGGATCTGCTGCCCCTCGAGACTTTTCTCTCTCCAGGACATGAGGGAAGAACTTTTCAATCTACATGCAAAGATGAGGCAGGTGTGGTAAAAACAGGTAAAGAAATGACAGCGCCTCACAGCACACATCAACTGTTTATGGTTCACTTCACTTCATCCATGGGTTAGTTCCTTCTGTTTGTTGTTTTGACGCCTTGTATGTGTTTTTAAAAAAAAATGGATTCTATATATTGTCTACATAGCAAAAGACAATAAACGAAACTTGAACGTGACTGGACCCACCTTCTGCAGACGAGAGCGCAGGTAGCTGCTGAGCACAAATCGAATCCTGTCTATTTCCATGCGATGGATGCTGGCCTTGGTGTCACCTTTCTTCACCCTCTGCAAGTTGGCTTCCTGTAAGGTGAAAGGTCAGGAATAAACTTTTCTTCTATTCAGGGTGACTTACAATGAAATAGATGTACTGAATATAATCTATTCTGTTGTACACTGATTAAAAAGAGTGAGGATTCAAATGAAAAGTATGAAAATATTTACCAATTAGCCATAACATTAAGTCCAGCTGTTTGATATTGTGTTGATCTCCACCCACCCAGATCTGGAAATTCTCTGACAGAGTCGTTTAGCTATCAGAATTCAGCTCCTGTAAAAGTCGCTCAGGTTCTTATGCTTGCCTATTTTTCCAGTTTCCAATTCTTAAATTTCAAGGATAAATTGTTCACTTGTTGCCCAATATATTTGGATGCTGTTCTGTGCTGTGAACCTGTGGATCAGTGGTATGTCTGCGAGAGGAGGAATTTTCAAATGCCATTCAACATAAGCTGAAAATAGCCAACTACAGTGAAGTGTGGCGGTGGCTCAGTGAACCTCTGAAGCCGGAATGAGTATCAGGAGATCCTAGAAGAAAACATCTCGCCATCTGTTGGGAACAGGAAACTTGGGGCGTCATTGGACATTCCCAAAAAAACAATGTTCCCAAGCATACCCCAAAGACCACCAAGGCTTGGATTCATAAGGAGTCCTGGAACATTTAATTTCACAGTTGCCTGACTTGAAACCCAGAGAAAATATTTGATAGTATTAGAAGGAGGTAGTTGCTGCACTTAAACCCAGAATCTTACAGAACTGGAGGAGACTGGTGTCTGGCAACGCATCATGTTTGTAGCAGGTCAGAACAACAAAGTTGTATCCGAACGGTTGAATAATTTCAAGAATACAGGAATCAATAAAAGCTACATTTAGTGTTAAATTTTTTTGGGGGGGGGGTGGCATTTGTTGCATTGACGTACTGAAACTGTTCATGCTTAATTCATTCATTGTAAAGTGTTTAAATATACTGGGTATAATCACAACATGCAGAATAATTTTGCTTTCATTCACAGATTTAGGACAGTTTTGGAGATGTAACCCACAGAGCAGTAGGTTTGTTTTACCATGTGAGTTAGCTGCTCCATCACACACTCCACCACCTCAGACCTACTCTCCAGCAGCTCCGGGGAGAACTTCTCGTTCAGCCAAGCCTGGTAGGACAGTAATTCACCTTGTAAATATAAGACTCGGAAGCTTGAAACTGACTCCAGTCCTCCATATTGCATACATAGATTGAGAGTTGTTTTAATATCAACTCACTTCTTCTAGCTTAGCGATCAGCTCCGCCGGAGTCATCACGTCTTCCTGGCTTTCATCGTGGTTGACATCGCTGCCATCTTCAGACAAAGCGTCTGACATGATTTAACTTTATTAAAGCAAAAACTGACCTTCAAAAATGTATGTGGCACTTTACACTACAATTTATTGTTTATTTTACGGAAGAAAACAGCCACCAGGTAGGAGCACCATCAAAACAGACAGTAGACTCCCTCTTTGTTCGCGCCACTAGAGATATTCTCGCGAGATCATGTATTGTAAATAAACCGCTCCGTTAGCCTAGTAAGGCACAGTTTCTGTGTGCAGCATTTCCAGATTATGAAGAAGTAAAACCTAGGACGCGTTCTTTAAGAGTGGTCAAGGTTATATTTTAAAACGAGTAGTTTTGGGAACCTGGATTTTCTACCATAGGAGGCAGAATATTATTAATGCCGAGAAGCTCTGATGCCTAAAACAATAAACTCAGGGAAAGAAACTACGAATAGTATAAATATGCCTACTTCAGGCTATCGCAAAGGAAATGACTTAGGAAAATCCTTCTACCTCCTCATAGTTTAACAAAAAGTGTCAGCATTATCATTCCCACCAATACATGAGGCATCAGTATAATTGCAATAGCTTTGCTTTAGACGAATCTCTTTCATGCGAAATTTAGGAATACTAAAAAAGATTCCTCACCTCCTGAAAAGCAATGAAGTCATGAAATCCATTTTAAAGACTCTGAATCTGCATTAGCCCATCTGGATATTGATTGCAGTGCCACATCTCTACATTCTTCTGTGATCCAATACACATAAGTTCCCTGGATCCAATTACACATTGTGATGTTACATTTTATTTATCCATTTCTGGGTATTTTTAGCTCTACCAAGGAGGTTAAAGTTTCACCTGTGTCCATTTTGCGTGATTTGTCTGCAAGATTATGCAAAACTGCTAAATGGATTCCTTTAAACTAAGTGGGAGGACAGGCCAGAATAGATCGAATGAAATTTGATGTGGAATACAGTAGCAGATGCATGAACTGTTTTTTGTCAAATGGGATATTTTTCAGCATTATCTGTAATTCTTCAGGGAAGATTGCATGGATCATAATTAGAAAAACAACAACAAAACATATTAAGTGATGTAAAAAAAAAAAAATATATATATATATATATACTGATTTAATTGTTTGTTTAAATGCTTCTTGACGGAGGTATGCGCTCTAGTAAGTGCATCTCTACTTGTTATTGTGATGGGACTTATTATAATTGTTGAAAATGTTAAAGATGCTACAATATTAAAGAAAGTGGAAAAAGTGATACAGAATCAGCATCTGTACCTGGATCCACCTCAGAAATTCACAAATCCTTACTGTGGCTGAGATTCTCCTTGGACCAAATTCCTTTGGAATACTACAATGACCAGTTTTTGTGGTCGGCGGACATTCATTATTCCACACAAAACTAATTTGCTCTGCACAAAAAATGATGTGTGTATTTAGACACACAAAAGAAAATTATCTGCAGTCAAAACATGGAAGCCACTTTCCCAGCGATACTTTGAAGTCAACGGGACATTTCTCCTCCGCACACTGATGCATCTCCTTCATCTGCTTGTCTGAATTTATCAGAAATATCATCACATGCTTCATTTGTTCCAGCTGTCTTCCTTCAGACCACATTGCAGCCTGCAGCTGAATCTCATTTATTTGATTTCCTTTTTCCTCCCCGTTGTTCTTGTTATAAAGTACAGAGCGTTTCTCACCAGAAATTATCCTCTGCTGCGGCAATAGTACCACACTGATGTTCAATATCTCACATCCATCTAAGCTTATCTGTGCTAGATCAGACCGGCAGGGTTGAATCCAGGTGAAACCACATCCTAGACAGCTGCAGTCACCTTGAAAAGCAGACACATTAATAATACAGCTGTCATCACCCCTAGAAGAGAAGTTGGTGCTAAAAATGACTTGAAGCAATAAAATTGGAGTGAATTCTCATGAAGAGGGAGTGTATCTGTGATCCCAGGATAGCTCGGATCTGTTTTTTGATTCATTCACTGAATATAGAAGCAGCAAGTTTAATTTTGCCCAATCTCTCTTGAACAGCTGCATTGTGACTCTCACGCAGGCTTAGTCTTTATTTACACTTCGACACATATATTATTCACAGACGATCTGCCCGTTTATGAAAGCCCATTTGTCGTCGAGACGAAAAGAGAAGAAAATGGTTGATAGTTTCCTAACAATGACACTCACTCATGGATCAGTTGTATGATTAAAAACAAAGGAGAAGATGTATTCATTCCTTCATATGAGGACATAATTATATCCCCTGATATGTCAGGAATAATATATAATAATATAATAATATTGAATCATCATTGCAGTCACCACTTCTGCCGCACATCCATTACGTGAGCAGGATAACTAAAAAGCTGTTTCATGGATAATTTTCAAATTTTATACCCACACAAACGTTAGTGCGAGGAAGAATTGGATTGATTTGAGAAAGGTTTGTTGTATATTTCCGTCAAAATATCTCAAAACATTTTTGAACCATAATTTCTCAAGCATTGGTCCGACTTAGTCGAAACCTGATGCATATCAATCGACTCCAGGAGAAGTGTCTCGTAAATACCATACTTCACTTTAGTAGTTCATGTGTCACTCACTAGGGGGAGCTTTTATTTACAAACATATATTTTTACTTTCTTATTCAAGAACTATCAAATGAATCATTTGGTCGTCGGTTGTATATTTCCTTTAAAAGTGGGAGTTTTATTTCCAAAACCTTTCCTGCCATCATTTCTCAACCCGCGGTCCGACTTAGTCGAAATTCGGTGCATATGAATCGAATCAAGGAGATCTATCATGTATTTATCATGTTTTATTCTAATCGTTTATATTTTACTCACTGGGTCGACCTTTTTTTTTTTTTTTGTCAACCAAAAAAAACACTGTAGCAATTTAATTTGATAATTTCAACCACCCACCCTCCCACACACATTTTTTAAAAATTATATTTATGTCATAAATCTAATTACATCCCCAAAAGGTCTGGCACATTATGGAATCTTCTCCGCAGCAGATCCTTCATGTTCAACGCGATATCTCAAAAACTCTTTCTTGAAACATTTGAGCAACAGAAAACCGATCATCAAGTTCAAAAGCTGTTTTCATCATTTTTTATTATTATTAATATTTTTTTATCAAATAATATTCCTGGAGGTCTGATGCTGAAAAGCGAATATCACAGCTTGTATGGATAAATGGGATTCATGGCAGGTAGGGTATATCCGGGTTGAGGATGAAACAGAGGGATGGAGTAGGGATAGGTGTAAACAGCTGGACCAATGAGAGCAGGGATCTCTGGGACGTGACGGTACATCAGCTGAGATTGAGGTAGTCTCATTCTTTGGGGGAGCAAAGTCGGGTGCAATCGCGCCATGTGCCGAGAGTCTCTTCCTGATTTGTCGTAGCTTGACAGGACGCACGTGGGCGGCAGGCCGGCAGTGGAATGGGGCATACTCTGCTCAGTGGCAGGAATCTTTGGAAGCGTGGTCCTGTATTTATCCCTCCTCTCCGTCAGATAAAACCACGGGGTCGTGTTGTTCATCTTTTTCACACAATTCAAAGAGTCTGGATGCATCAAGCTGCTATGTTTGGTGTTATACACTGGCGTAAGAGGAGCGGGCCGCAGAGGCTGCAAGGATTTTGGTATCACTTTGGTGAAACTAGAGGTAGATGTTGGACTCCAGCCATAAGTCAAATTGCAAGAAGAAGATGAGGTGAAAGGATGTGCGAAATGTTGGCCACCCCCTTTGTTGACCAACCTACAAAGGGATTCTTTTACCTGAGCCTCAAATGAGTCTGAGGTTTGGGATGTGATTTGAGAAACGTCTTTAGTCGGTCCCTCTTTGGATGTCTGACTGCTGCCTACAGACTTACTGTCCTCATGATTGCCCTCAGAGCTAGAACACTTACTGGGTAGTCCACTTGGTGCCAAAGGCTTGTCTTTATTTCCTGTTGCACCATCCTCAGAGGAAACAGAGTAAGGTGAAGGACTGCGGGAGGATGATGGCGATAAAGGGAGCGGGGAACCATCAGAGGACTTGCAGTACCGGCTGGGAGAAGCCCGGGATGGAGACTGTGAGCACTGAATGACTGAGGGCCTTTCTTTATCCTCATTCGGAGTGCTCGGGGGGGAGTTAAGGCTGGCCTGAGCCAACCGCTTTTTTTTCTCCAGAGGAGAAATAATCTCTCCAGTAGCAAACGGGATCCGAACAGATGAGGGCCCCTGGACAAGACGAGCATAGACGGAGGAGCAGAGAGGGTTTGGTTGAGAGCAGTCTGAATGTTGGCTGTCAGAGGTGGCGGCCCAGAGAGCGGGACGAGGAGTTATCACTGCTTGACTTTGGCAGGCAGCCTCTGGACTTCTTCTTTTGAGTACCTATGAAATAATACATGGGGTATTTAAAGAAACTTTCAACAAACATGTATATCCTGCACACTTTTGAAGTATTAGCAGATGTACCTCTGAATCCATGTCTCTATTAGACTCAACCATTTTCCTCTTCCTGTCAGCCTTGTGGACCTTCCCATCTGAATTTCTCCTGTAAGGCTTCCGTGGTTTGTTGGGAGGCAAAGGTTTGTCCTCCTCTCCTTTCATGTTCCTTTCAAAGGGCAGCACCAGTCTAAAAAAATACATTTCCCGTTATGACTAGATGACACAGCGATATAATACACAGGTTAGTCCGAAACCGAATCATCCTCACTTCTCATAGTGTCTGCGAGTGCAAGTAGCAGCGCTGGTGCTTCCAGGACTTCCTCCCAGCTGGTCATAGACCTTTTTCCAAAGACGCTGTGTTGTCACCTGTAATAACACAGAGGAACAAATATATGTAACAACCGAAAACATACATCTAACTCACCTACAACCATACAACATACAGTATGGGGACATTTGTTGTTTGTTCGTTTATTTGATCTATCTATCTATCTATCTATCTATCTATCTATCTATCTATCTATCTATCTATCTATCTATCTATCTATCTATCTATCTATCTATCTATCTATCTATCTATCGCTCTACATCTCTCTTTCTCTCTCTCTCTCTCTCTCTTTCTCTCTCTCTCTCTCTCTCAGAATTGGAAAAATAATGATCTCAAACTTACTGAATCATATCCCCCAAGTTTCTCCACAGCGTTGTAGATCTTCCAAAGGTTAACTGTGAGTGATAAAGAAACAACTTTTATTTTAAATGTTGTCATCGTTGCGAAAGAAGCGCAGTCCAAATAAACTCACGTTGCTTGAAGCCCAGATGTGGGATCCTCTCTATGGGTGAACCTCTGTCCTTCATGAAGGAGTGCAGGCCGGACACAAACGTCTTCTCCTCCATCTGAGATAGGTCGGGCCTCCCCTCTTCCTCACATGAGTCATGAATCTCAATGATGTAGGGAGAAGCCTAGAGTGGAGAAAACAAATACATTGGAGGGGTGTTTTGCGTGGAGGAGCCCCTGTGAGCGCTACACGGCCCACTGCACCGACTCACAGATCTGTTATACAGTTAATAGTCTCATCACATGGGCTGCAAATGTTGAAATGAAACATCAAAACCAGAGAGTAGGCTTTTTACCGCTACTTTCAATACATAACCGCTACACGTCCTGTCTGGAGAGAAAACAGGAGACTTGTGGGGTTTTTGGTCTAGAGCTGTCTGTCATCTGTTTCACTAATGTCACTATGAAAAAAAAAAAAAAAAACATGAGCCAAATGAATTGCGATGATGAGAAACCTTCAGTTAAGACGCCTCTTTTGTCACATCTGATTCATCTGAAAGGTTGCTGAAGAAAAATTCAGAGGGATCGGGCGCTCCAGAAGTCTGTTATAGAGAACTAACAATGTCACTATTTGTGGTTTGCCGGAAAGAGGAAATGAAACGGTAGTGAAGGCATGCCGAATTCAAATAATCAGTTGGAGGGTTTTCAAGAAGAGAATGATGAAATAACGAAGGTCTATGAAGTAATATTCTTCTCATATACAGTATAGGTGAATACTGGGTTGAAACCGACAGCTCGCCTCTGCAGTCGCAGGGAAACCAGAGAAGACTCCATGCCACATATTTCAAAGCGATTCTCACATCTCCACTGTGCTGCTTAACTCTTGTAGACTGATTTCAAAAGGGAACACGATGGACAATGTCAACATGTAGCTGTTTAATTATCAAGGCCATCACAACAAAATGACTCTAGGTGGTTTCATATTGAATCAAGTTCCTCTATGTGGTTCCTGGTTCCAAGAAATAGGCCTCTAGAGTGAGTAATAGTGAAGGTGCAGGTCTCCAACCAGCTTAGCCCAGACTGAGTCACACAATGTAAAAAAAAAGAAAAGAAAAATGTTTGATGATCTCAAAAAATGACTTCAACTGGTAACACTCAATTACATTAATTATCTGTAACCTAAAAAATAAAGTTTGCCTCAAAAATACTTGATGCAATTGAAGCTACAAGTTGAAGTAATGTGTTTAAGTCGATTTGTGATTTTCTTTTTGCAGCGCATAATTACAACCCAAAGGCTTAAAAAACAGGGAAATTATCTTTCAAAAAAGCTGATCTCCTCCCATGTTTTTTACCTTCAAAAACCTAACACATAAAACAGTATATAAATATGTTTTATCACTGGGGCACAGATCTGAGATTATTTTATTCCTGCAGCGTTTTTAGACAAATCATTTGCACTGTAAAAAGAGAATTGTTGGTGATTTAAAAAAATAACTTACACTGGTTACATGATTATATTAAATTGTCATTATAAAAGAGTGAACAAATCCAGTTTTTTTTTTAATTATTACAGTGCAGCTCCACGCCGCTGTTCCCTGCATTATCGATAAACACTCATCTGTATTCATAGGACCTTATTCACAAAATATGTTTCACGCAAAGGCTTCTGACAGAATAACGACTGCACCTGATGAAGCCACAAACTGCACACTGAATAAACCATTGTTCAATTTATTGAATTTTATCCTGACAAACGGTTGCATTTAGATTCAGTTATATATCTTTTAAGTTGATTACACTTCATATTCCTTCATAATCTTAAGCTATATATATCCCAGCTGACATCGGCTGAGGGGCTGGGTACTTCCTGGACGGGTTAACCAGGAGCACAGGGGCAACGAATACTGGTGAAAAACCTTTAACATACTGAATTATATTTTGTTTTGTGTCGTTACTGCAATTTAATAAAGATGTTATGTAACGTTATATCTAAAAAAAAAAATATCAGGAGAGGATAGTAATATTGGTATTTTGTGTTTAATCAGGTAATACTCCTGTTACTGACGCCGAGAGTAAATTATTTTAGGGCTCAGCCTGTCCATAGACACCGAGGTTATGCAAATACAGATGATAGTTGTGGAGCTATTTTAAGTTTTTTTTGAGTATGTAATTCAGGCGAGGCCTAATTTATAGTTACCAAATTATGTAATTAAATGTAATTACTTTTTTTCGTGATTGTTTACTACATTTTAGACTTAACTGAAGAAGATAAGTAGGATTAACAACACAGCTGAAGTGAATCCAGTCAGTTTTTTTGTTTTTTTTAAGCTATGGCCTATTTGCAGCAGACTTCTACACCAGAGTGTGAATATCATTGTGAAACGATCAGTCAATTTCCACTTGGTGAAATTTATTTGGAAAAGCATGTGGGTGGTGTGGATGTCAAAGTGTCGATATGTGATTCTTGCGATGATTGTCAGTGGCGTGCTAGATTAATGCAACCGGCAGGTCACCACAGAAACCACCAGGCTTTCAACTGACATCAGCATTTGGAAATTTGTGTTTCTCATATTGTACGTCTCACTTCAGTTACCAGAATACAGCCTGAGAGGACCTGCTACAGTTTCTGTGTGTGCAGCGACGTGGCGTCTGACGATGTGACATGTGCGTCTTTCCTAGTCATTTGGAGAATACAGCACAGAATCACTTATTCCTTTTTACTCATTTCACCACCAGCCATCAAGATGAAACATGGACACACATCATCAGCACTCCATGAATGTGTCACTATGTCAAATTCACTTAAAGGGGAAACGAAAACACAAATCATAATCAGAGGTGGCTAAAACACGCAAATTATTCAGAGAGGTAGAAGTACAGTTAGTGGTGTCAAAAAGAAAAAAAGAGAGAGAGAAAAAAAGAAGAGATTCCGGTAAAAGTAAAAGTATTGATTGAGCTTCTCTACACGAGTAAAAGGGAAAAAGCAGAGTCTCTGAAATGTACTCAGGTAATAAAGCAAAGCGAGAACTATCATGAACTTTATTTCAACTTCTATAACTGCCGTGCATGAACAAAACATGCATCTTAGGTGAAAGGAGATTATTTAAGCCATCATGTAGAGAAAAATGCTGACATCACAACTTTTATCTGTTGTGGCATTTCTCACATGCAGTTGGTTTCTTTTTTCCCGAAATAGAATATTTGTCTACCCTGTAAAACACTTACTGTGTAAGTTACGGTTATTTATTGGCAGCCATTGAAATGTAAGTTACAGTGGAACATTAGTTGGGTACTGTGTTTTTGTTTAGCATGCAATTGTTAAACGATCATTTACAGTAATTCTCCACCGTATTTTTCATTTGCTGTGATTTTGTGCCATTATTCATAACTTACTGAACATATTTACAGTGTATTACATGTACATATATATATCTATGATTACACAGTACATACTGATTTCCTGTGATTTTATGGTATATTATTAGATACTGTGAATTTCTAAAGTTTAATCATTTATTTTAGTATTCAATCATTATCTATAGTATATTAAGGGGTTACTGTATGTGCTATTGTACTGTATTTTTACAGTATATTATTGGTTACAGTAATGTTCTACAGTACATGATGGTTTACTGTACAGAATAAAATTGGTAACTGTGATTTTTTTTTTCACTGCACAATATTATTCATTGAGATTATTTTATTGGTTACTGTGAATTACTACAGCATATTATTGGTTCATGCGATTTTCGTTAGCTGTTGTCTTCTACAGTCCTAACTTTTGATTATTTGTCAAAGAAACTCTTGACTGAACTAACAGTTATCCTCAGTGAAGTAGTTTACAATCATTTTCTGTGCATAAACCCGGTGAATTATGCTTCTTTCTTTTTAAACTCGCTGTGTTACTGTCCTTCCCTTTATGCTGAGTTCTATCTTTCTTGTCAGAAAAGGAAGCAACGATGCAAAATCGAAATAATCCACAATGAGACTGTTTTGAAAATGTGAACACAGTAAGAGAGCATTTCTACTGCGTTACCTCACACCTCTATGCATTATTTACTACAAATGATATAAGTATCACCAGAAATACTCTGACTGTGACTCTGCCAGAGGGCCAAAACTCATCTTCGTCAGACCGAGCTTTTTACAGTACCTGCTTCTCCGTCTCATTCTCTTCGTCGGTGGTTGCAGTTTGTTGTGACGTCTGGTCACCTTCAGCTTTCAAACATTGACATGAGACACAGAGATATCTGTTAGCATAGATGAATCCAGAGATCATGGAACCAAGCATTTCAGTTAAGTGTCACCACTGCTGGGAATTGTGTTTTGGGCAGTTACAGTAAAATGCACAAATCTGTAGTGAAGATACAGTTAAGTCAGCTGGGTGTGATATAAGACCACAGGTTTGCAAAACCACTTCCTGCTGATGAACAAAACCGCCTGTTTGCTTGCACTGTCTGATATTGTCATGCATAAAGTACGGCGCTGTCAATAGTAGCATCGACTCAAGAAAATACATACGGCATGAAAGCCAACGATTCAGGTTTTTTTTTAGGAGAGCATGAGAGAAGATGGTTACATAAAGTTCATGAGATTTCTATTTAGAGTGCGATATGAGACAGTGTGAGTTTGTTATTAGGTTTCTCCTCTACTTTATGAGGAAAATGAAACCTAAATATTAAAAGCCCCCACCGAGAATTATATGTAACTCTGAGAATGAAAGGTCATTCTTTGTAAACATCTCACCCAAGGTTACATCATTTCTGCAGAAAAGCAATAAACTTCGCTTTTGAGTTCACTGATTTCCTGTGCTGTGGCTTCAACATTTTATTCAAAAGCCACAGACTTGGGTGTTTCACACATTTAAGATGTTTCCGACATGTTGGATCGTTTCTCATGCACTTCTCACGCACATATGTCGCATCTGTAGTAATTAGACTTTTACAATATTGTTATAAATTAATTTGAACCCTTGCTGGAGTCTGAATACATAAATCTATGTGGTTACATAACATTATAAAAGCAGAAGTGGCACATATATACACACATCATCAGCAAAATCATGTCAGGAATCGGCATTTAACGTTATTATAAAACACAAATATATGGTTCATACTGTAATAAAAACATCAAATAATTAACGGAAATTGTATCTAATGTAGGTGAATGTAAAATTCTCACCCATTTCCAGAGGTTGTGTTCAAGGGTGCTCAGTGTTTGTAATACTAAATCATACGGCACCCTCTTTGTCTTCACAGCCCCAAACAGGAAGGTGTTTCAACAAAACAGTTTCATTGGTCGTCTGGCCGCTCTGCAGCAAATGAGCCTGTGAAAATGACGCCTCTCAATTTCTGCTCTCTGTTTGAGTTTCAGGCAAAAAAAAACCTTCAGCAGCTCTGATCCCTGAGTGTCTTAAGTTCACATGATGTTGGTGAAAGAGAGGATTTTATTTTTGTGAAGATCAGCTTTTTTGGTTTACCTGACTTGGTCTCTGGTTTATGTACAAATTGAAATAACTTTTTTCAGAAATATTTAATACTTTTTTTCAAACTCATTTTGTCATTGTAATCTAAATTGGGAGACGTTACCACTATGAGTAGATCCATGAGTCTATAATACTCGGGGCTGTAATTTTTCTACGTCTTCTTGTATTTTGCGTTGGGGAATACTTTATTTACACTTTAATACACTCCTGCTCAGCTGTTTGAGCTGTATTCGAGTCATTATTTCTCATTGAAAAATGTGAGACACGTGACTGAGCATGTTTATAGTCTGACCCAGTGGCAGCAGGTATATGCTAAAGACTAAGGGGCCAAGGATGGGGCCGTGGGGGACACCAGAGGGAAGAGGGGATCGATGAGGAGGCATTAACCATGGCTATTGAGAAAGTGCTATATTAGAAGGATTCCTTTTGGAATAGCATATGCGGAATAACTAGAAAGAATTATGTAACTTGGTAGAACCAAAAAAGAAAGTCTAATAAGGGTAAAATTATTTTCTAAAAACGTTCTTTACCAAAAGGTTGAGCTAATTTAATTAAATTGACCATCTTCCATGGAATACAAAATTTCATCATGAAATAATTTTATAAGTTTTCCTACGCTTATATTTAGAGTGTCTAAGATACTACATTAATAAATATGAGAAATAAAATATGAAAAGGAGTGATTTGGAATAATAGTTGTTTTTTTTCTTGGTGAGGACATTAAAGGGTTAGAATGGACGGTAGGACATGGGTGGAGGCAGAAACAAATAAAACACAGTAAGGAGACTCTGACCTATAAGACCTCAGACTCATTTCTCATTAAAAGGGAAAAATATGGCCGACATAAAATAGAAACAACCAGAATTTAGAATATATTTTCTATATATAGAAAATATATAGATATATCGTTTTTTATTTCCTAATCCAAAAATGAATCGTCTTAACCTTTTTTTCTGTGTCGAAACAAAGATTTCCCCTTATCATGAGAAAATCCCCAACATATATAAAAATTGTATATCTGCTTATTAGAATTTAAACAAACAATCAAACAATTTCTCCTAACTGTTACATGTTATGTTATGCCATATAAACTTTCCTCTAGGAACAAAAACAAGCTGTAAATAAGCAGAATGAGCAAAGTTAAGATGAATAATGAAGCTGTATGAGAAGATCCTTATATGGGTTAACCAGATTGACTGTTTGACTCTCATGGTTTCTTAGAGGTTAAAATGGAAGCAGCTTTATAGCAGAAGCCCATTATTTTTTAATGCTTTTGTAATTAATTGCATTGAATGGATGTGTATTGAAATCAAAATGTAAGGTGGTAAATATAAACACTGCTGTAGTTGTGTATAAAAAGGGATAAATAAAGGACATTCAGCATTTTTTGCAGGCTGGTTGCTGCAGCAATGAGACTTGAATTTTTAGGGAAGATATTTTTCTACTTCTTTAAAACAGTTTCACATGGCCAATGCCTGAGATATATATCAATTAAAAATAAAGTTCCGGACAATGCAGAGGCAGCATTTTTTCCACTAGAGATAAATGAAAAGATCATCTACTTCTCCGGTGCCAGCGGTGAGTCACACCGGTCTTGTTCCTTATAGCCAGTGAACTAAAAAAAGAAAAGAAACATTAACAGAACTAAAATTGGATTTGAGGAGCGAGTTACTCCGGTTCTTCATTTACTCAATTTCCAGTCATTTCTCAGAATGTAACTTTTAACACCTTTATCTTCCTCTTCCTTTCCCTCAAGCTTGACAAAATCAGTGAAAAGTGTTGTTATACACATAAGAACCCAGAATAATTTCTCTCTGAAGGAAAATTATAGTGGGTATTTAAAAGAGGAATGCTTTTCTGAATTAATCAGGATACATCATTATTGCATTATTATTATTAAAGGCTTTGATTGCATGCTTTTCCTCACTAATATATGTTTTTTTACATTATTATTTAACATGATTTTTTTGTATAAGTTTTTACCTATGTCCGGAGATTTCCATCATTTTATTTGCAATCCCATTTCCGATATAAATCAAAATTATATCAAATTTTGCTGTTTAACAAAAATAATTCCATGACTTTCTGTCTTGTTGTAGAGCAACTTGACCAACCTATGTGGTCAGAGCTGCTTAAATCTAATAGTGGATGAGTTATTGACGTACTAGAATAGATTGAAACTTTTACTTTTTGAATAAAAAGCAAACTAAAAAGGAGCACATGGAGAAGCCATGAGTTAAAAAGAAATCAAGCGTAAGCCTCCATCCGGAATCATCCTATCGGATAAAAAGCGGAATGTCCTTTTTCTCTAACTGTGAGAACATGACAATTTTTTTTAAAAATGTGTAAAAATATTATACCAAATATATTAGTGTGCGAATATCAGTGGGATTTTTTCTTTTTGATGGAAGGAAATCATGTTTTGTTTTGCTTTTTCGGATATCATGTGAGGATCAACACTGCGCTCTGCCTAAGAAATGACTCAGACAGAAATTACAAAACAGGTATATTATATCTGTGAGGGCTGCAGGTGGTTATTTGGTTATTTGCATAAGTAATCAAGATGAATAATCAACCTTTTAATGCAGTTTGGATGTCTGCTTCACGGGTTGACTGTTTGATTTAAACACCTCTTTCAAATCAGGAATACAAAAGATCACTTGAAGAGATCAGGTGTGTAAAGAGATTCATAGTTTAGGTCCAACATGAGACTTTACAGGAAATGCATGTAATGTCTTCTGCAGAACACGTCTATCCCCTGCAGCTGACCAAAAAATGTTGAGACGATGAACAAAAACATGCTGAAAAAAATCCCCAACTACTCATCTCAAACTTTCACTACCGTTCACGTCTGAGGTGGATGTGAGGGCAGCATAAAATATTGTCAATCCAACACAGAAAAGTTTTTTTTTTTCTGAAATGAGTCAAGATCCTGGGAACAATGTGCAAACAAGAAGCTGGCATGCAAGATTCCACCAACAAACAAACTAGAATAGATTAGTTATAAGCTTTATTTCTAGAGCTTTTTCCGTAGAAAAGATTCATCTAGAAGAAGACATGAATGCTAAGACATGAAACAGGAGACGAAAAAGACGGTGGATGATAAAACCAATGAGAATAATAAAAACACACGGGAGAGTAAAATTAATTAACAGTCAAAATAAACACAGAGGATATCTTAAAATAGCTCCTAGGATTTTCCATAGCTTGCGAGTAAGACTAGATAAAAGAATCTAATAATCTAATCTAATCTAATCATGTCATGTATTGAAAAGTCCACCGTCAGAAGATGTGGGAACTAAGGCAAGATTGTAACATTTGTAATGTGGAATGAGGTTTTTCACATGCAAATTAGTATAGAGATGAGAACAAAATTACAGTCGACTAAAAGCAATTATTAAAAGCAGTAGCATGGAAATGATACGAATGCACACTTCTGACAGAGATAACAGTTTCTGGTTGATGTATCGGGTGGGATGAAATCATCCTGAAACTAGACAACTAGTTACTCAGAAAAGATAACATGTTGTTTCATTTAGTAACAAGAAAATACTGCATTTAAAGAGAATTTAATATAGACTGAGACTATATATTTGAGTTTACCTGACCAGGAACATTAAAATGCACCATGATAAATATGGATATTTATGGCTTTTACCTCAGAGCAGGACCAGACAAAAACTAATTCATGGGTTTTCATGACATTTGATTGAAGTTTTCAGGATGTGAACTAGGAATCTATGATATTTTTGGTGGATCCAGATAACGGAGGGAAGCCAGAGCTTACTTTTGCAGGACAAGACTTTATTCACCATTCCTGTCTAGTATTCCACTTTTGTTTCCTTGTGAGAAAGGAGCTACTTTGAGGACTAACAGGCACAGTGATGACATATGACCTTTGTGGCTTTGATGTCCCTCAATGGGACTTTTGTCTTTGTAAAGTGTGACATTAGATAACCCGGCCATATAATGGTCACAAGCTGATGTACCTCTAGTGCCGGTCCCCAACCCGAATAAATGGGGAGGGTTGCGTCAGGAAGGGAATCCGGCGTAGAACATGCGCCAAATCTATACACAACAGATTTCTAAACCGGATTGGTTGGGGCCCGGGGTAACAACAGGGGGTTACTGAACTATTGATGGAAAAAGGTGATCCGCCGTGGCGACCCTGAAAGGGAGCAGCCGAAAGAAAAAGAAGAAAGTGTGACATTAGATGTCCCTGTTACATGCGACTTTGATGTCTTTGTAACATAAATTTATACAGCGACTTCTGTCTTTGTAAAGTGTACTTTATAATGTCCTTGCATTGATGCCTTTGTAACATGTAACTTTCATGTTACAAGACTTTAAATGTCCTTATAAAATGTGACGGATGCCTTTGTGACATGTAACTTATTTAATTGTAACATGTGACTTTGTTGTATTTGTACCGCGTAACACTTGTGTCTTTCTAACGTGGGTCTGAGGACTTTTATGTCGATGTAAGATATAACTCTTTATGTCTTGTAGCATAGGACTTCGATGTTTTTGTACCGTGTGATTAAAGAGAGAATGGCTGTGTGAGGGGAGGTTTCTGCTCTATAAGAGCTCTTAAAGCATTTTATTCCAGAAGCTTATAGAGAAGTGGCACAACAACTGCATCATTGTCCATGTTTGTTTGCTCTTGAACATTCAGCAGGAAAATGTGATGAAGACACGGAATCATTGTGTTTTGTGATAAATGTGGCGAGCAGTGGAAATTCAACTGTTTGACGACGTGCCAACGGACGGCCGTTTGTGCTAAGATATTCAAAATAGATGCAGTGAGTCATCTTAACACGTCTTTTATGACTGTAATTAATTAATATATCAAAACAATGATTTACATAATGGGGTACTGAGAATGATTGAAAGGAAAATATTTTGACAATTTAGTCAGTATTTTAAAATCAGGTCATTCATTTGAGATACTCATTTTAAAAAATAGTGAATCATTATTCGAGACCGTTTCTAATCATATTGAGTTTGTAACTCAGAAAAGTTAAATGATGATGTGCCTGAATTTTAATTCTTAATCTTATCTTATTGGTGGAAATGGGCTCGACTTTTATCTGGATCTAAACCTGATAATCAGTTTTTCACGGAACTCAGATGCATTTCTGCTTGAAGAATTATGAGGGATGTGAAATAGACCAAGTAGACATGGAACACATTTTAGAAATTTATCTTAAAATAATGCACTTTGTCTTGTTTCCTTTACATGCACATTTGGCTTTTATGTAACCTTCATATTTTCCTGCATTTGAAGATATTTCATAAATTTGTTTCCTTTTTTCTTTCCATATTTAATTTCACAACTTGTATCAAAATTTATATTGTACTGATTTGATTTCCTGCCATGCATAGAGAACAATATCCATAAAACTAAGTTGCTTGTGAAATGAATCAAAAATATACTACCAGAACTGGCTTGAGCTAATTCATGCCGTCTGATAATGGCGTTAAAAATATTAAATGTGTTGATAACCGCATTTAGTACCAAAAAAACAAGCTGGAATTTTGTACCGAGTTAAAAATGAAAGCATACAGGAACGTTTCATTGCATTTAAATGGTTTCCATCACCATGGCTTCTTTTGAGTTGAGAAAAAAATTCTAATTCAAACTAAACAGTCATTTTTATATTGAGCAGTCAAAAAATGAATTTGGAAACAAACACATAAATAGATAAAACATTCAAGTGTGAAAAATCGGGTGATAGACTAACATTAATGACATATTTTCGCCGGGATTTTGTGAATAGTAAAGTAGTAAATTTAAGGACGAGGATGCCTCATTAATAATTCACCTGAGGGAACATTGAACCGAAGGAGGTCGCAGAATTAAAAATGACATCTGTGAAAATGAAACCGATGTATTTAGAGGGGAATTCCCCACACGTCGCCCCATTCCAGGAAACCATAAAGCAAATACTGACACTGATTTCCTGTTAGACTTTTGAAAATCCCTAAAGGTGTTCCGTTACTTTAGACATTTTTTAGAGTGCATGTTACTATGCTCCGGCTATTTGAATGAAATGATACGACAACAGCGTTTGTTTATTTATTCATTTTATTATGAAGGATGCCTGTGAAATACGATAGACTCTGTGAAACAAACAGAAATAATGTGATGGATACAATATCTCTTCATATCTCCTCATTTATCATTGTATATGCTCGGAAGTTAAAACAGCAGGGATTTTTATCCTTGATAGAAAAGGTGGCAAAATTCAAATCTTAAATTGACCAATCACTGCCCCTCACTATGGCCCCATAACATCACAGACAGCCATTAGAAATCTGTTCTGCACTTGGAATAAACGACAAATCCTAAATAAAAAAATAAGGCTAAGTTGTCTTCTTTTTATGCCTGGAAACTGAAATATATTGAAATGATGAAATGATCAAGTTCAGGAGACGAAGGCTTCAAAATGAAAGCAGCTGATATATATATTTTTTACTCACAGTTAAAGGGAACTTAACCGTTTCTAATGAAATTCCCCACGAGTCACGCCCCCAGAGCACAGCAAGCACCATCGCTATTTCTTTAAATATTCACTTCAAGCACAGTCAGATCAGAATCTAAACATGGTCTGGAAAATTCACACAGGTTGGAAGTTCCATTGCTGAAAAAAAGAAAAAAGAAAAGCGGTGAATCAAATACATTGACGGTAAAGTAAGGCAAAAACAAGGCGGAAAATTATTTGGAAGCCACTATTTTTTTCCCTGACATATACAGGAGGATTTGCTACGAGTAATAAAAATCATACCTGAAATAAAGTCACTTTGCTAAGGAGTGACGTCAATGCTCACAATGAAATTCAAGAGGCGTCTTATTTAGAGGTAAAGATGTGTCTGACATGGGGGACTTTTGGTCAGCCTGTGGCTTTTCACAAATCCCTAAACCATTCTGTCATTTGCTCACAACATCGACCATTTAATGGATATACCACGTTGAAATGAGGGGATTTCAAAAGGTTTTGGTCCACGATTAGCGCCCGCTCACTGGTCCATGATGTAGAGGATCGTTTGCTCTGTTCCAGCCTCATCACCACACGTGTGTGTTGGTTTGTGTGAGTGACGGCCGACATTCCTGTGTGTTGTTGTGCTGCAGAGATTCTCTGCCACAGTTGACAGTGTGATAATCTGGAGTGGAGGGATGGGAGACGGGGGGGACGGGGCGTGTCGGGCTAGATAAGCTCCACGTAATTGGCGGGAAACATCCCAAAGTTGCCTCCTGGGCCGTAGCCTCGCCACCAGCCCTCGTCTATCATCTCGATCCCGGTGATGATATCATCTGGATCGAACGAGATCTCCGTGTCGTCAGCTGAAAGAGGAGCAGAGTCTCATAAACAAAGTTGCTGTATGATGTACACTTCTATAACATTGTTGGGATTTAAAGATAAAATTCACTTCATCATAATCACTACTCTCAGTGACGTATAGCTCAGCGATGTGGTTAATTAGTGTGAAGATAAACAATGCATAGAATAGAACGAAAAACCACGGCAACAAGAATCATCAACTCTCCCTTTCAGATGGCGGTTGATCTAATCTTCTGCTCAGAGGTTACGGAGCTTTCTGACCTCAATCTACCGCCAACACTTTTATCAATTGTCCCTTAAGTTAGCGGTTGTCTGCCGCTAGCTGTCTTTGAATCACTGTATTGGGGATCACACAAATGGTATTTGATCAAGAGGTTATAACCGCTTCCTGTAGTGCTACCTGCTCAGTTTATAGACACAGCAATTTCTATACAACGGTGATCTTGAACAGACCGTAAAAGGCTCTACTTTCAGCAGAGAGCAGCTTAGAGAACAACGTAAGGCAGAAATATTGAACCAGACAGAAACATTAGGTAAAATATTACTTATGTATAGTCAATATTTGCTGGTAAACTATTAATTACGGTAATTACGTGTATACGGTTCTTAAGAATCAGGACTGAATTGCAATACTTTTAAACCTGTAGCAATGTCAATAAATGGAATTGCAACAAATCTTTTCCGTCACTTGAGGAAACTTTTATTTTGTGTTACAGCTGAGCTTACTTGTCCTCTTTTATTTATAAACATTTATATTTAGGCAGATAAAACTGTTTGTAAAAGCCAAATATATGACCTATGTCTGCCTTCTGATATTTTATTTTAAAGTAGAACTTCATCCTAAAGTCAAACGGATGAGCCCTCAGGGTTTTTCAAGCTTCAGTCAATATAAGAACGCTCTTCAATCTGGCAGCATCAGCATTATCCCTTAATATCATAGTAAATATCATAATCGATCAATGTGAAGACAAGAAAACAATGATCATATTTTTGCCATATCAATCAGCCATAGTTGGAATGCAGTTGATCTCATACCAGATTCTCATCAGTATATTTTTTTGTGGTGTAATGATGAAAATAACCCTCACCGGCCTGGTAGTCGTATAAGGCTCTGGCACAGACGCCTCTGTCTGGTGTCGCCTCAGCAGTCACCTCATAGGTGTTCTCCTCCAACTAGAAGCAGAATGAAGTTGTGTTTGGTATTGACGACTTATGAAAAAGATAAACAGTCACAGCATGTCCTGCAGAGAGGCATTAACAATGACCTGAGCCGGTTCTTCGTGTGACGGCTCTTCGTGTGACGGCTCTTCGTGGGCTGGCTCTTCGTGGGCCGGCTTTACATAGGCCGGCTCTACATAGGCCGGCTCTACATGGGCCGGCTCTACATGGGCCGGCTCTACATGGGCCGGCTCTTCATGGGCCGGCTCTACATGGGCCGGCTCTTCATGGACTATGGAGTCGCAGGCCGAAGCTTTCTCTGAAAAGAGAGATTACTATCAGATGATGTGATCTCTCCGTCAACCAGCAGGTGGCAGCAGCTGTTCCTGACTGCACAGTGTGGCTGGATGGAAAATGTGCTCTAACAAATTCAAAAGAACATTCCAGTAAAAAAAAAAAGATGGGAGAGTCTAGTGGGTGGCTGATGTGTAAAGTGTAAACCAAGTGAGAATGGTATCAGGTGAAATGGACCCAACCTTTCTGAGGCTCCTGGGGCGTCACCTCCTGCTCATCATACTCACACCCGGACTGTCTATCATCCACATCGGGCTCTTATCAACCAAAACACAAGCATAGACATGCACACACACAGGGGTACACAATCACAAGTTCACACAAGCTGCAAACCAACAGCAGACATGAAGGTATTTCTGGCACGTTTAACTCATGGAGGGACAAAACAACAGTCTGAATGGAAGCAAGAATCATGATTTAAATAATAAGAAAGAAGATGAGGATGGAAACAACAATGAGAAATGAAGCGTGTAGGTTTTATAAGCCCGTATGAGTATAGTACAAGCCTGCGTGTGTATGTGTGTGTATAAGCTCACACCTGTGGCCGGGACAGGAGAGGGGGACCCTGATGGCAAAGGAGAAGCTTGACGCTGAGGTGAGCTGGCTCGCTCACTTTCATACGATGGTTTCGACAGAAAGGGGCTGTGAAGGCGCCCTTAATGGAGACATGGAACCAGAAACGGATCATCCCCAGAGAGAGAAAGAAAACAAGGTGCAGACAGGTTGAGCAGAAAAAGAAGAATCCACGATGGAAACACAATGTTAAAATTTGATTATGGCAATCTGATTGGAAGATAAGGCTCCAACTAAGACTTTGGAGGCAGTTTGTACCTAATGCCACGAGAGAGGGAGCGAGAGAATGAGAAAGATGCAGGAGGAGCAGCGAACTTTAAAGCAAAGAGATGTATATGGAGAGGTTACTCTGGAGTGATACCTGGCTGAAGGCTAGAAGGGTCGTCAGGGGGGACGTCAGAGTCACTGGGAGTTATTCCCCTCTCCCTCTGTTTGAACATCTCCCTGGGGTTTACAGCACGCTGTGAAATGAGGGAAGCTGCCTCCTAGAAGAAAACAAATGATCCACATTAAACATCAGACACAGGTTCTTCATCATATCAGGGCAGAAGTTTGAGTGAATGAGACAGATTTTTGAAGACAGTTAAATGATCACAGAGGGAAGGGAGAACATGCAATAAGGACTGGAAGATGAACGGTTTAGCTTAGAAAAGTTCAAATTTAATGAGAGCCTGGGTCTGCACCATCTTGGAGTATTTTGATCGATATTGAGATCAAAATTATTGCGCACCATTACTCAATGATTTAATGAAATGTCAGGCTGACGTTTGGCTACATTATTCTACCTGACCAGTAGGAAAGTAGTAATAGCAACAATAGCGTAGCGACCACTTTCTATGTCCCCTCCATGTTTTGAGGAGAGTGCAGGTAATGCAACAACAGGATAATATCTTTTATTTTTGAGAGGATAACATGTCATCAGTCATCGTCAGTGAGTTGACCATTTCAAGGAAGCCTTCAATCATCATGGTGTTTATTATGCTCATATCTTTTCCCAAATGGAATGAGATTACATTGTTGCATTCAGCGTGTCTTTGACTTGTGCACAGGATCACTGTTAAGGACGTTTCAGCTGATGGACAATTTACCTTAGCAACATTTGAGTTGTTTTACTCCATCTGCTCCACCAGATATTTCACTTTCTTTTTGTCCGTCTCCACAAGCAGAAAGGAAAAGCTGCGACTGGTCAGGCTGTGGTGACTTGCAGCTGACCGTGCTATGGGCAATACCCTTTCATTTGGTCATTTAATTGTTGGGAAAATGTGATCATCCAAACCTGATTGCAATTAAAATTTGATTTATTTTTATCTTTTACTGAGAGACTTCTGAGACGGGAAGAGTTTGGTTGGAGGAGGGCAATCTCACTAAAGGAGAAACTCACGTTGACCTTTTCCACTGATTCCCCTCTCTTGACCGTTTTCCTCTGAGCCTCCACCTGCTTCTCCTGTTCATCCTGAGAGAGTGGGCATCAATGTTGCCAGTATTAATATAAGCTACATTCCTGACACGGTTGAGTTTACAGGACTTTGTGCAGCACAATCATTTCAGCATCTTCTTGGGTGATGGGATGGTAAGAAACTCACCCAGCGGCGTTTCTCCTGCTCTCTACCCTCTGCTTCCTGCTGCTGCTGGTACTGCCTGTTATACAAAGGATCGTTTAGACAATACAGGAAACGTAATATGAACCTTTTGTCAGGTGTTATGGTGAGCGTGCATCCTTCCGTTGCTACCTACTTCTGTTGCTCAATTTGAGTGGACCTCTCCTTATCCCTTTTGTCCCTCTGCGCTGCCTCCTTGGCCTCCCTGTCTTTCCTGTCTTTCTCTAGCTTCTGGCATTCTTCATCTGCTTTGCGCCGCTCCTCCAGGCGACGTTTCTCCTCTTCTCTCTAAAAGCCAGATCAGCAATGTGCAAGTATTAACTTAAATGTAGTGAAATGAAGGCTTTTTGACATCTCATTGAGGAAAAGTGCGAGGCAATGAGCCATACTTTCAGGAAGCGTATCTGACAGCTACGGTGATGAAACAAAATGTGCAAACAAAGGTTAATGCTGACTGTGGTTACATTCTAATGTCTAAAAGTTTAACGCCTTGCATTTTTTTCAGGAGGAATGCAAATATTTGTCAAATACTTTCAAAAAGGTAAACTCTTGCAAAATTGCAATGACTCAATGCTACAAAACATCTTGAATACTAAAAAAATAATCTTCCTTATGTTACTGTCTGTGGAGGTGAAGGTGAAGTGAGTGGTGTCTTCCTGTCAGTCCAGGTGCCTACCTCTGCCTGAGCCCAGAAGGTGCCTTTGTTGGTCTTCTTGATTTCAGACATGGCATTGGTCTTCTGGTACACAGAGCCCTACAGAAAGGAAATGACAAATTATAAGATTGTTTTAAACATAATGGATCCAATAGGCAACATTTTCAATTGAACTATTGAAATTTAAATGTTATTCATCAAAAACATTGGATATGACCAGTTATCTAAGAAATGATCGAAAATAGATAAAATAAACCATTAGATTCTCTCTTATTGATATCACATTATATACACAACAGAACATAAACTGTGGCCTAATCTAATATATATATATATATATATATATATATATATATGATCTATCTATCTATATATAGATCTAGATAGAGAGAGAGCTCTAGAGAGAGATCTATAGAGAGAGAGGTCTATAGAGAGAGAGATCTATAGAGAGAGAGAGAGATAAAAATAAATAGAGATATCTATATATAACTTATTACCATTTTTTCGTTTAATAAAATGAACAAGATATATCAGACATGAACCCATGGTTGCCTTTTCTCTAAGCAGGTAGGAAGTCATCCAGGTCAGCGTATTCGTTCGCAACTCCTCAACCTTTGAAATTTTGAAGAAAATGCGTTATCTCCAACAAGGAGGTTATGTTTTCACCCCCTTATCGTTTGTTTGTTTTTTGGTCACTAACTCAAATCTGCATTCAGTTTTTAAATTTTTTTTTATTATTATTATATTTTTTTAAATGGTTTTTTTTTTTAATGGTGAGAGAAAGAAGCAGAGAGAGGCAAAGGCAGGGAGAGACCAAATGTGATAATAAACATGTGCATGGGAACAGGGAAATTAGGGTGTGTAGATTATGGAGATGAAAAGAGCCGCTCAGTCGTCGGAGACAGAGATGGTTCATGGACCGGGCACATGTAGGAATAGATTGCCGGTAGGGAGTCTGGTACAGTCCAACCACATAAAGACAGTGTAGAACAATAAGACCAGTGAGTTGCCCTGACATGATCTAATTGATTCTGAACACAGTAATGTTTACCCTGGGTACCATAGTGCCTTAGTGGAGATTTGCATGAGTTCTTTCTGGTTTTGTTTTGCTTCAAGCCACACACACACACAAGCGTCTGCATCTCAGGGCAGATTTTGTCTTTTTGTTTTGCGGCCATGACCTGGAGAGCTATTGAAATAGTTTGAGGTTGTGGGTAAGACAAAAGTCCTTACTAGGATCTAACTCCTGTCCTGTGGGGTAAGTTTTTCACACATATGGACAAACTCACATACACAAATATTGCTTTGCTTCCTTGATATAATACACCCGTTAGGAAGTGAAACGAGTAGTGGTCAACTATTTTTTGCACTGCTGGTGTTTGGTGATTTCTTTGCTTCTTGTTACTTCCTTCAGTCAGGGGTTTTGTTGGCGTTATGTCAGTCACTTAGCAAGACGATTCAAAAAGTTATGACAATACATTTTTCGGCTAGGTAGACTATGGCCTGACGAACAATCCATTAGACAGGGGTGGCGATGATGTGGATCATCATATGGATCCAGAATCTTTGCCGTTGTGGGACAGAGGAAATTACAATATATGTGCCTTTAACTTCATGAATAATGGCTTCAATGTTCAGATATATAAATAGCACAATGAGATCCCCATGAGATCTATCGCAAAATAAAGTCTGATCGAGATCCATGTTACAATCCAGATTTGGTGATGCACCAAAGTGGGTGTTTAAAGTTATAGGCATCATGAAAACCTTCCTGTGTGATAATAAGAAAGATATTAAGTTATCAGCAGCAGAACTGAAAGTGTACTGATTCAGTTACAAGTCAAATCTTTACAAACAAAAAGCCGTAGAAATTGTGTTTTATCACAGTTAATAAGTCATTCATTCACATTCAGTATATATTATCTCCTTCATGATGATTATTGTCTTAAAGACAGTAAGTGGGTCAGTCCAGCGGAATAAACAGGATTACATTTTAATCTTGAATCACGCTATCACTGTGTCAAAGCGCTGTGCTTCTCAAATGTGGGTACCCCTACTATAGAAGAGGATAACGGCAACATGAAATGTTTCCTTTTGAAATGATAATTTAAGCCGGATATGTAACTTTAACCTTATTTATATTCTCTGAATCCTGACTTTAAATTAAGAAATCTAAAAAATGATAATTTTTTGAATGAACATATGGAAGACTTTTTTTGTGCTTTAATCCGGGGATACTCGACTGTAAAAATAATTCAAAAGAATTACAGCGATGAAAGTTGTTTCTGTGACACATGTTTGATACCATTGAATGATTATCATTGCTAATTCTAGGGTTTTATTCAAGCCTATCTAATTGTGATGTTTTTTCTTATGGATTTTGGGGAACTTCTATAGGCGAGTATCAATTACGGTTGGCATGTTTGTTAGTGATTAGAGATTTAGGCGTCAGGGTGACAGGTAACTCTCTTCAAGTGTCAAATCCGCCTCAAAAAGTTTATTTTTTCCTTTTTTAAAGAAGGTTATTAAAGTTTTTAATTTATAACCACAATTTCATGGTGGAATTCGGACATTAATGTCAGCAGATTCAGTTTATGAACAAAAGTGAATTACTGTCATAACCTCCCCTTCTGTTTCTGAGATATGAAAAGTGTTTTTGCTGCTGCTGCCAACAAGGCAAAAAGACACAAAGATTTTAAATATATCCACATTCTGACATGAAGGAGCCTGGTTAAGATGCTGCCCTCTACTTATCTTCTTAGAATGAAACCCAAACAAACAGCAAGGACATGAGTAGGAACTGTATGTGCAGCATACCACAGGACCCTGAGGACCGCTGTCCTGAAAGCGGCTGTTAGCTTCTTTGTGGAAGCTGTAGTTGGCTCCGGAGGCTTTGGCCACCTTTTGCATGATTACGTCAGGCTCCACGTCCTCATCTGCTCTGGCGTTTATTGTGACGTGGGCCCCCTGTAGCAACATGAAATACGGCCCGTTTTTAAAGCTCAGACAAAAAGAGAAAACACTTACAGCTGTTATCTTAGTGTGTGCATGCGTACAAACCTCCAATGTAAGAGGAAAAGGAAAGGAGTACAAAATGAAACAAATATTTCAATTAGATGACAAGCGCTGTGTTACCATAAGAAAATTGCCCATGGAGCTGACATGATTGGCACATAATCCTTTCCTGGCATCCTTCACGCCTTCTCCAGTCTGAAAAACAAATTGTTCTACAAGTTGAACGATGGCCACTGAAAAGAGGATGAACAAATGCACCATATTTAAATGCAGCACAAACCCAGTTGATGAGGACATATTTAGGCAGACCAGAGTTTGGATCTTGGACCCTGCAGAAAGCGTACATCACTTTTCCACTGTTCAGCTCCTCAACCAATTCTTCCAGTCCTCCATCTGATACATAAACATTGTGGAGAAGTTAAATGGATCCTGTGGTTGGTTGTGTAACTGCGGATAGTTTCCCCATTACAAATGATGGAGTGAGAAAGCCTAGGCATGCATTACTTTTGTGTTCATATTACAGAGCTGCAGCGCAATTCTGACAATGAAATTCCTGCCCACATTCATATAAGATCATAATAAGATCATGAAACCATAACAATCTCTACTAACCCCCTTTTTCTGCCAGGCGGATGTCATTACTGTTTCCCTCATAGGTGAACAAGGCCCTGAGGAAAAACAACATGAAGGATATTAAAATGCTAGCTCAACAGATCACACAGGCCAACACAAATTGTCACGAGAGCTGTTTTACACTGAAATACAAGGAATCATCTGAAAAAAGATTTTAATCAACCGGTGGCCAAAGCCTCCGGAGCAAACTACAGCTTCCACAAACAAGCTAACAGCCGCTTTCAGGACAGCGGTCCTCAGGGTCCTCACTGGCGAATCGGGATATTTAAAAAAAATTAACAAGTGTTTGTATTTTTCCCCCCCCATTATTTTGGTATTTAGCACTTTTGTTTTGTTTTGCATTAAACTATTAAGGGGGCTTGAAATCCTGCTTATATTGGATATAATCAATGATAAAATATGATCAAGTTGTTATCTGGATAGAAATTAATTTCACTCAAATAAACATTAAAAGTTGTTATAATTGTTTTTAATTCTTGGTACAGACAAGGCAGAATAGTCAATATGAATTAGAAGTTAGTTATGTACATAATAATGAATATATAACTTTGACAATAGTTTAATAATCAGGTCATTAAGCCCCATAACAAGTATGAGATGGGAAACTGCAAGTCTCTTAAAATAAAGACAGTGTCCTCTTTTGACCTGTACTTAGCTATTACTGCCACATGGACATCTAAGCTACTACTACCACTGGGTCAGCTGATACTACACTAATAAAGTAACTAATCATTAGCAGTGGAAAACATAATGCTTCCCTTCTTTGGATTTTACCGAATTTGGATAAGATACGGTATTCACTGTAGCTTTATTGGCTAACAATTTGGATAGCTGTGAAAGCCCAAAGTAAGTGCCGCCAAAACTCCAAGAGACAAAAGCAGAACTCAGTTCCTGCAGCTTTAATGCTGCAAGCTATGCAAGACAGAACTCATCGCAAGATAAAACAGACAGTCCAGTGCAATGTGGTTTGGTTTATAGAGCGGAATTAATTATTTTAGATTAGAGACTCAAGAAAAAACGTCTATGGAAAAGAATCATCATTTCACCTGCTCTTACAGGTAAGTTTATGTTTCAAGGGCTTCAAAAACGTGCCATGATCTTTTGAGAACACACTTTTTTCTATTTAAAAATTGGCTGTACATCTACATGTAAGGCAGGATTGTGATATTTCTCAACATACAAGGCATGGTCACGCTTGAAAGACTTGTACGAGAAATCCATGTCTTTATCTGACTAATCCGTTAATGACTACACCCTTGTTAAACTAGCCCATAAAAAAGGCCCAATGACTGATGTTTTCTGCAAGAATGCCATTGTTAGGGCAACATGATTGCGATCATATCAGTAACATGGTGGAGGTGGGGCAAGCAGGGCCATTTTCCTGCATAACAGATATGTACATACCAAAACAATAAGTACACATCTGCGGTATGATGTACTACAAACCCTACTACCATATTCTGGTGGTGCTGTACTGACGAGACATAGTTGACACCTGGAGGTTGTTTGATTCCTTGAGGAAGCAGATGATTATCAGCAGTGGTGATGGTGGGTAGACCAATTAAAACTGATTTGGTAACCTCATGAAATTTGTGGCTTGTGTCTCGGTGTTCCATGTATTCCTGATTTGATAATGATAATGATAATCAGTAAAAGTCAAAAACAAACAAAATACTTTAAATCTTGGTCCATCTGCGTGGAATTGTGTGTATGTTAGTATGTGAGCCTAGTCCAAGCAGTATACTGCCAAATGTTTTGAGTTCTGCACAGGATAAGCAGTTACAGAAAATGGATGAATGGATACACTACCCACCAAATTTGCAAAAATATGACAGCAGTGTGTCTGTAAATCCTACTTGGTAGTAGCGTCTACTTAGGATAGCAATGCAATTCTAGACCAATAGTTTATCATTTCTTGCTGATCAGTGCAGTGCATGTTTTCAGAACTAGGACACGCTGAAATCTGTCGATAAGCGATAATCTGAAACTTCTTCGCTCCATCTTTGTGAGCTTTCGTTTTCCCCTTCAGCACAATTTCAAAACAAGTGACTCAAAAAACGACTAACACCGCCTGTACAAGCAGGTATTTCATGTAAATATAGAGGAAACCAGACATAAGGGTGAAGAGTGGCAAACAATAAGGATGTTTATTGAGAGAATGGAGCCTGCAAAAGTACCTTGACAGTATCTTCTTTGGAATTAACTGATTCAGGTTATCATTAAACACGAGACTGACAGCAACAAGTCTCACTTTATCAGACTCCTTTGAAACAATCTAGTACATAGATTGGACTTTCATATATGGTCATATTGTACATCTGGTGGTTTAGCAGGAAGTGGTGAGTGAACTTAGCGAGCAACTTATTGATAAAGATTCCGAGCAGGGTGTGACATAATTTAAAAAAAATGCATGCCAAGCACGACCTTATAGAGGAGCTCATCCTGATAATAATACGTTAGTGTAGTTACCTGACTGGAAGGTTACTAGCTACACAGATAGCTCACATTTAGCGCTTAAACTCAGTCAGTCTGGCAATAAGACACATTTTCCCCCTTGTGAAGCCCACTATAGTTTATGTCGCTGAAGCAGTAGATCTAATTTGGTTGAAAAAGTACGCCAGAGGCTAAGTTTATCTGACGTTAGATTAACTTAACGATTTTTGGCTCAATGTTAGCCAGGGCTGTTAAAATGCCTCGAGCATGGGGATAACATTTCTTTAAAATGCAGCTCCTTACCAGTTGGTTTTGGATTTTTCGTCCACCACTTCTTTAAAAGCAGCTGTTAATGCTGGGCCGTTTTTGCTGAGGTTTACAGCCATCTTTTCGCCGAGTACAGCTAGCCAGCTAGCTATCCGGGATGCGCCCTTCCTATGAGGAGGAGGAGCGGCGGTGATGCTGCACAGGAAGCTAGCTCAACTAATGGCAATACCTCAGCGACCGCATCCTGCGTCATGATCACCACGACACCCCGAGATCACGGAGCTAGTTTACGCGTGTAATTATTGCAATTCTGAAGATTAAACTCCCGTTCCCGATAATGTAATATAACGCGACACAAATGTTACATAAGATAAGATATATCAAATAGATTTAACTGCTGCTCATATATTGTTGTCGGCACCTGAACCTCGCATGGGGTGTAGTTGAATCAAGCGCATCCTACATCCCGCAGGTATGCTGCTGTACCTTCTAATGTATGAGGGACTATTACACCCTTTTTATCGGTGGTTAACGTGATGAATTAATCTGATACTTTACTTCAGTAAATGTATTATACCACACTTTGATACTAATCCAATGCTAATGAAAGCTGTTCTACTTTCTTTTTTTTTAATGAACGCCATCTGGCATGGCCAAAGGCTAGAAAAAACCAACAAGAACTCTGACTGGTTGGTCTTCAGGCAGCTTCGCAATGCTTGTACCACAAAAACCAGAAGAGCTAAAGCTGATTACTTCCTCACTCAAACCTCAAACAATTTGAATAACCCCACAAAATTCTGTGAAACAATTAAAATCCCTGTCTGACAATAATAAAGGAGTAGAGCTTCCCCCATGCGTTGTAAATGTCTCCCAAAAAATGATTGACAAGTCTAAAATGCTTGATTGTTCTAACAAACACTTTATAGCTTCTGTTTTTTTATTTGAGTCCTTTTGCCCTAACAATCACTGTTCCCCGTCAGTTCGGTCTGTCGGTCATGATCTATCAAGTCCCTCTTTTAATCTGAATCCCATTTTAACCTCTGAGGTAAACAAAGTCCTCAAGCTTTTAGACACCACAAAAGCTGCAGGCCCTCACAAACTGGAGCCCTTCTTTTTAAATAACTATAGGCCTATCTCCAAATGTGTGTCCTTGCCAAAATCCTTGAATCTTTTGTTAGTGAACAGCTAAAAGACTTTTCTAACTGTAATAAGGTTTAATCTGCTTTCCAATCAAGTTTTAGAAAAAGACATAGCACAAAAACAGCAGCTCTTAAAGTTCTTAATGATTGTATTGACAACAAACAACACTGCAGCCCTTTTTCTTGACCTCTCCAAGGCGTTTGATACAGTGGACCACACACGGCAAATAGGCAGCCTAGCTAGAGCAGCTCTGTCTCCTGAAACGGTTTGCTGGTTTGAAAACTACTTAAGAGACAGAACGCAGTGTGTGTAGGCAGAAGGTTATACCCCTGAGTCGCTTAAAGTAACAAAAGGAGTGCCCCAGGGGTCAGTCCTGGAGCCACTCCTTTTCATCTTTATATCAATAATATTTACCAAAATGTGTCTAATGCTAAGTTTAATTTTATGTTGATGACACTGTGTTATACTGCACAGCCCCCACCCCAAACCAGGCACTCGCCCAATTACAACTGGCTTTTAATACTGATCAATAGAACTTTTATGATTTAAAACTTGTTAAACACAGACAAAACTAAAGTCGTGCTGTTCTCAAATGCTAAGGCTAATCCACAGAACCTGCCCCCAATTGTCACCTCACAGAGTTCACAGATTGAGTCTGTATCATGTTACAGGTATCTTGGTATTTTGATTGATGAATCTCTCTCGTTTACTCCTCGTATTCATCAGCTGGTAAAAAGGCTGAAACTGAAACTGGGTTTCTATTTCAGGATTAAGTCTTGTCTTTCTTTCGAATCCAAAAAGAGACTGATTGCTGCTACTTTTATGTCGGTCTTGGACTATGGTTAATGTTTTGTACATGCTCTGGATACCGTCTATCACGGGGCCCTGAGGTTCACCACCAACTTCAAATCTCTCACCCATCAGTTTGTCGTATGAGCGTGTTGGATGGTCTTCTTTGTCTGCTCATAGACTGAAACACTGCCGTATTCTGGTTTACAAGGCTATTCACGATCTTCCTTCTTACCTTCATCAGTCAGAGGAGCTCGGGAACCTATCGTCTTCGTTCTCAGGATGTTTTGTCTCGGTCTGTCCCTAGGGTCAGAACTCAACTGGGAAAAAAAGGCATTTTGGTTTGCTGCTCCCTTTGCCTGGAACGATTTACAAAAAGACTTGAAACTTCATGACTTGGTCTCTTTGGATGCTTTTAAGAGAATGTTAGCTGACTTGGAGGCTGACACATCTGTTTGTAGATGTTCTGTCTGATCAATGGGGTTTTTTTATGATTGTGATCAAACTGTCAGAAAATTAGCTTAATTGATTATTTCATGTATGGCTGCTGATTGTCTGTCTGTCTGTCTGTAACTTTAACAGTGCTGTCTGTCTGTCTGTTTGCCTGTCTTGGCCAGGAAACTCTAGGAAAAGAGTTTTGTAATCTCAGTGAAGTTTTCCTGGCTAAATAAAGGCTAAATAAAAATAACTAAAAATAAAATTTAAAGAAATTTAATTTAAATTAAAAGCTATCGAAACCGAACCTAAAAAAATATATGTTAACGATAGCGAATGAGAAAAGGTTATAATAGTACAAATACTCACCATGCAGGATTAACCCTATAATTCTCCTAACCCAGAAAAAAAACTTTTAAAAATATTTTATTTCTTTTGGTCATCATTTATTAACTTCATATATTTATATTTGACATTGAAAATTGACCATACAGTTACAAATTATTTGGTCATTGTGTTCCATTTTACTGCTGTATTCTAAAAGTAAAAGGCTAATAAGAAAAGGTACTAAACTTTTCCTTTTACAATAAAAAAAAAAAAGACAGAATTGGTGTCTTGCTCTTTTGCCATTACATACGGTTTTGGATTAATGGACCTATGCTGTGTTTTAAGGCTGAGGTAATGTAGGTCCCTCTATAGTCTTTTACTATTATGCATGTTTAGGGCTATGATGAATTTTACTGCTTTAAATGTTAAAGGCTAAATTCAACTACTTTTTGCAATTGTGGTTTAATCTATAGGATCATCATTGTTTTGTTTATAGCTGATTTATTGCTGTTCTGTGAGAACCATTGATCTCTTAACTTTTCACAAAATCAGCCTCCCTTTAAAAAAAATGTACCCTAAGAAATTGGATGATCTTCTCAATGTATTAATGAGCAATGAGTCCCTCAGTTTTTCACAAACATATCAAATTGGAACGCTTAAATTTCTCCAGGGGGATTAATAAAGTTTGTTCCATACTATTCTAAATAAATTCAATATTAGGACTAGGTTTTGACTGGAAAGGAAGAACATAAAAATTGTACTTTGGGAAGTAACTGGTTGCTAAATGCAGCGGAGTATAAAGTACTGTTTCCCTCCGATGTTTATTTAAACTACAAGCACAAAGTGGCAGGAGTGTAAACGTGTCTCAAAGTTTTACTTAAGAACAGTACTTGAGTAAACTGTATCTAAGGTCCACCACTGACTTTAAAATGGGAAGAAAAAAATAACAGTGGCAGCAAATATTTGAAGCTAATCTGTGTTTGTTTAGAACATTATTTCTTGTTACACAGAACCATATACTCCTTTAATAACATCAATACACATCTGGACCCAGTACTAGTACCTAATGATAAACACATAAAAAAAAATATATAACTGCAGACAACAGCAAACCAAGATGAGCTTTATTCATGTCATGACAAGGTCAACAGTTGAGTGTGGAGGCTATGTGAGGACATGTGGAGGTTCCAGGTGAATATTCAAGCACACATACTGGTAAACCAAATTTATAGGCTGGTCCTGCATTCAGAGAAAACCAGACTGATTTTTACAACGAGATCATTGTCGCTCTTCGAGCACTTTTCCATGTCTAGTAATTCAATTAAATCACCCATTTAGGCAATACAGCCTTGGTAGCAGATTTACAGTTAATGACAACTTTCTCACTCTCTATATTTCTCTCTCTATAGGTATGTATATACACAAATGAGGGTTAAGGCTAAGATTGGAGTCAGAGGTGCTAGGCAGATGAATCATAAAGAAATCCCTGATATCTGGCAAATGGCTGTGAGGTTCTCCAGAGTGCAAAGCATGCCAAACTGCCTATGTAAACGCTAGCGAGCACACTGGACAAAGGGGCGTCAATGTCAAGTCACCTACACGATGAACTGAGGCTGCGATTGGTCACGTGGTTGGAAGATGCTCAGTTTTCAAATTAAGAAATAGCCAGATGAACAAACGATGCACACACTCTGGACAAGTGTTACTACACGAAAGCCATTTTCCCCTGGGGTTGGTCAGTAAAGACTGTCCACTGCATTTAGATGATATATTTTCTAAACCTTTTAGTAGATACTGTATCTCAGGATAATTTGTTTTTGATAATTTTCTTTACAGCCGCTAAAAAAAAAGACTAAATATCTATAGTTGGTGCCAAAACCATGGTTTTAAATCTACAATCAAAGCTTCCGAGATGTTCATGCTTTATTGTGGATCATGAATGGATTAGATCCATTAAATGATAATGCCTCAAAAAAAAAATTCTTCCCCCTTTTAATGTCAAACAGTTCCCTTTATATTGGCAGCATCAGCATATTATGAGCCAAGATTAAAAGTTCCCCAACTACTTTATCCAAAGGTCCCAATGGACTATATTATACTATATTATATAACAACTACGTTATGACACATCACAATCTTGATCAATTCTGGTGAATGAACAGATATAAACAGCCTAAAAACTAAAGCCTTCAAAGATACAACAGTCACAGATGCATCGACCAGACAAACTGTTTTAGTGTGGTTTATCAATCCCGAAAAATAAAAAGCTTTGCAGATCTGATAAAGAAAATGAAGACAAAAAAAGCTGACAAACTTAACATCACCTGATATTTAAAGAAAAAAACATTGAAATGGCGAGTCGGTTTATTCACCTGAAGTAAAAATAATTCTGAATGACTAGGCTCTGAAAATGACAAGACTGTTTTAGTTCCCATTTTAGCAAGAGTGACACCAGCTGCAACCAAAGGCCATTGTGTTTCAGGGAAAACAGGAGCATTTACATGTTCAACAGCGTCGTTTCAAAGCTGTTCACATCCAAGTGTTCAAATTAAAATGGAAATGGTGATGAAAAGAAGTGGGGAGAGATAATGGAGAGACTCACTCTGCGAAAAAACAAACCAAAAAAAAACGTACTTCTGGGGTAGCATACATTTGTGCAACACAGGACATCCAGTCCAACATACTTAAGTGACTTCAAGACTGACCTCCGATCATTTTTATCTTCTGGAAGAAAGGAGTGTGGTTTTTTAATTTTTGTTATATTTTTTTTTGACGCAACCAAACAAGTGAATTTAGATAGGTGCTATGTTCCAGATGCCTGATGATATAAGCTCCGGCCATTTTTCTCACCATGGGTCACTGCATGTGAAGGTTGATGATAGTGTTTGATACCTGAGTAACTGTACTGAGGAGGTGGCACACAGGCCAAAGAGTAGCTTATGGCTACTCGCTGAGTAACAAGTCAAACAGCAGTATTTGTACAATATGGACACCAGCCAAGGCGGGGAAGGGAAGGGGATTTACTTATTTGTGATATAAGGACAATGACAACATGTGTGAGAAAAATGGGGGTTGACAATCACCCTAAAGATCCCCACAAAAGAGAGGCGAGGGCCTTCTGGCTCCTGACAACAGCTCGCTAGTGTCACCACAACCACTAAATAATGTTGAAAGTTGAAATGCAGTGGTGGATATGAGATTAACGGTTCTTTACATCTTTCACATTGTTTTGGGGTAGAATGTGCCAACAGATCAGCTGCTGGTAATGGCACTGCACCAGGTTGTGTTGGACAGGGAAAACTGTCTCAATTGCACATATGCCTAAAATAATAATTATTATAACACAAAGGCCACTAAATACATGGAAATACAGTAATAACAATACATCCAGTGGGACACAAAAAGTACCTCCGAAATAAATCAAATATTCTGCTTCTGAATAACATAACAAAACGAATCATGGACAGTGAAATTTGTGTCTATGAGTAGCAACATTGATGGTGATAATCAAAATAACAGGAGTAACAGTTTAAAGTCTGAGTGTAGCTGTATGGACTGTAGAGTTCCCGGTATTCCATATGGGAGTGCTTAAAGGAGCCCATCAGGTCCTGTTCAGCAGATCCATACAAGTCATGAAGGACAGCACATGGTAGCAGCTCAGCACATGGAAAGCCAGGTGGCACTGTACCTCATTGAATTGCCTTTTCTTCCAAAAGGTGGTCTACTTTTTTCCCCTCTGTTGCTCATTTGCCTCAAGTTAACAAATCAAACATGTTTATTTTGTTCTCATTTGTATTTTGATCTCCTTTGCCATTCTCACATTGCATACTTCTGCGTCCAATCTCTTGCTAATTTGTTGTACCTGTTTAAAACACATGCAAAGTTTGGAAAAGGTTTCAGGTGAACTCGATAAGAACTTTATCTGTAAAGAATGATGATTCAGTATGACATTAAACACAGTTGAGAGATGTGTTGAATATCTGTTTACAATTTAGGAACCACTCACTTTTCTCTGTCAGCCTTGTATGTATGGGCGATCTCTGGTACCAGTGGGTCGTCAGGGTTTGGGTCACAAAGAAGGGAGCAGATGGACAATAATACTGTAAAGGAATGAAACAGAGAGCACTTGGATTATAATCTATATTTGACAGCAAGAGGGGATTTAATTATTGTCTATGGCCTTAGGAGTAAACACCACCATTTTCTTCTTTGTGTTTCTTTAGGTACTTATCAAAGTTGGTCCAAGCAGTATAAATATATCCATGAACGAATGCCTTAAAAATATAATAGATTGTATATTTGACACAGTGCGCATGACTCAATTCATGCTAACTTGAAAAGGTTGTATGTATTTGTATTGTTATGTAAATGTGACACTTGTACAATTTATATATCAGAATTAACAAGTACACGCTGATTTTTTTATGCGCAAGCAGGGTGAAAATAGACGACCAAATCCTCTCACTGATTTTAGATGAGTTTGACTTCCTCTCTGTATGTTTTTGAGCAGGAGCTTCAATGATCAATGTGTCTACCAAGTCAGAAAACACGGACATCTAAAAGAACTTGGTTAAGAAAAACCCCCCACTCAATTCAGTAACATTCTTAATTGTTTTTTCTCAGAGATGATGATGGAAAAAGCAAAGGAGAGACCCATCTTATCTCCTTCCCATCTCATGTGGCACATGCACAGATGAAAAGGCGGCGGTGAAAAAAATACTATGGTGTTCACTTTTTATACCTTTTACTTCAATCTCTGAATTATGTTTGAATGCTACTGGAAAAGAGAGAGATAAAGTATTTACATGCCAACGTTTTTAACAGCAACGTCTGTCATAGAATCATGCTCAAAAAGGGGGAAAATAAGTGTCTGCCCTAGAGCTTATAAATATCTGTGACCAGTGAATTATGAGTCTCAAACATGAACATTGACATAAGTCGGAAAAAAGTACAAATAAGTGAATATAAAAAATGTGTCAACATGGCCTTTTCGCTTGATACAATCTCGCTCTGCCTATTTTGAATGGGAAGGGATCTCAAAAAGAAAAGCTTAAGGATACTAGTTTCAAATCTGAATTGTTCCATATTCTTGAAAGTCTGTCGTCTGTGAATATTGCAAGAAATGTGGCAAGAAATAAAAATTTCTGACATACTTTGTATATTAGCAGTAGTAATGTACACTGAACACCACACAAAGGCATAGCAATGCACTGGAGTTTTCAGAGAAACTGAGAAGTAACTAATACACTTAGTAGTCCAAAAAGGGATCTAAGGTTAACAAACAATGTAATGCATTTTCAACAAAAATGGAAAGTTTTTGTTCTCCATGTTATCTTTGCTTTAAAATAAATGTAGATATTGAACAACTGACACTTTTCACAACCTGGAAAGAGTGATTTAACGTTTTATATGTATATATGGCAACTAAAAATAGAAGCTGGCATTACATTTTGTTCTAAGTCATAGTACTGGGTATGGTGATTTGCCCCTCACAGATGGTGTCAACACATTGCTACAAACACTGTACCATTCCTTACCTTTTGATACTGTAAGTGCGGGTGACCATTGTGATCTCAGTATATCCAGACAAATGCTTCCATTGCTGTTGATATTAGGGTGGTAAATTTTTGTTGTGAATGCAACCTGTGCAAAGGAGGAAAATATTTCAATATAGTCAATTACTTCTACCGAAGCAAAAATAAACAAGGAGGGAGTTCATTAAAAAAAAAACATGTGCCTCATTAAGTGGTGATAAAGGGTTGAGTCTCACTTACTTTTGGTGGTTTGAAGGGGTAATCTGTCGGAAAATGAATGGTGAGGAAGAACACGCCACTTTGATATGGACTGTCACTCTTTAGAAAAAATTAAAACAGAGACAAGATGAGAATGTTGAGAGCCATTTCATTGTTTATGTTTCTTAATTTAAATTTGTATTTAAATTATGTCAATATACAGTTCAACTTACCGGACCCATTATTGTTGCTTGCCAATGAAACACTAGAGGAAAACAAGAATATTAGTCTTTAGTATTAACATTTGAAGTCAAACTCAAGTCATAAACAGTGGCAAAAGTAATTTAATTATGTAAATTTGTCCAGAACCGTTCTAATTACTTACAATCATCTCCAACTGGTCCAGCAGAGCACTGAGCAGGTGGGTCCCTCTGCAGGTCTGACAGTTCCTAGAAGCATAATGAAACATCACTAAATTGAGTGTTCAATTAAAGCTCATATGTGGTCATAATGGCTATGTGTGCACGGGAGATTATGCTGATGCTTGAGCCTCAACGTTTGGGCAAATAAGTTTATCTTTATCTATAAATGATGGATCATGAGAGATTTATATTTTCCAAATAACTTTTTTCATCCTCAGGGATTGAGAGAGGACTGTAGCTCTGCATCAGAGAGAATGTTCTGTATGAAGACTCAACCAATGTTTTTAGACAGGTGGCAATTACTTTTCATTGTCAGCCATGTTTGCTACACTAGACAGTCAAGAACCAGGCTTGTTGACCTGTAAATGTTGGTTATGGGATAGATGGAGTCATAAACATTTTTGCCATCACCTTAATTTAACGCTGTACTTTGCGTACAAAGGAGAAAACATAAAAAAAAAAATCGTAATTAAAGGCGCTAAAAGGAAAATTTCGGTTTGTCAAATTTCAATTACTATCTTAACAACGATTGTGACCGCATCGGCTTCAGTGGCCAAACAGCATACATACTGCTGAACACAAGCAACAAAACAACAGACGGTTAATTAAAAAGTAAGCTCGTTATTTAACGTCTCATGAAGGGAAGCTGAATTTATCTGTTATATAAATACACACCGTGGCCTGCTCCAGTGCCCCATTTACCATCCCATATATGGCAACACTGACACTGGGGTTCAATTTTGGCAACCAGCAAGCAGCTGTCATTCAGCGACTACACACATCAACGGCCATACTCTTACGAACAACCCACAAAGATTAGGACAACTGACGACTTAAAAATTAAAGAACAAATCTAAGAGATGGTATCAAAAACAGACCAAACCAACTACTAACGCTAGCTTGCTGTTAGCACATCGCTGCACTGAGAAACGTCTCGTTCAGCCATTGATCGCTTTTACAGAGATATCTCACTGATATGGTACTCCGCGCCCGACATCAAAATAAAATGTTAAAGACACACAAAAGGTACATGTCAAGATTATAGGCCATGATTAAATGGTTGTTGGTAGCTAACTGTACTATAACAATGCAGCAACAGGGCCACCATTAGCTCGTCTTTGTCTGTCAGTTATTTGAGAAAGGTGTTTTAAAAAAAAAAAGCAGGCAAGTAAGGCCAAGTAACGGTATAAAAAAATAGGCCTCTTACTGGAGTAATCTCTGAAGAAACCCCAAATATCAGCTAAACATGTCTACTCTAACACATCATTGGCATATCAAAGGGGAAAATAGAACATACTCACCTTCTGAATTCTTTTCAACGCCATTGCATCAATGGCTGTGTCGGTAGCCTGTCAACTAACGGTTAGCACTTCACACATACAAGTTGGATTTTATCGCCGCTTTCTCCCAAATCTCACTTCACGTTTAATCAAAAATAACGTATAACAGGAGTGAGTACTTCGCCCTCCAGTTCAACCTATATGGGAAACTGTAGGTTAAATATTGGTTTTTCGCTTGCTAACGTCACAGAACCGCCGAGACATTTAGCTGGCTCCTTTCATCCCTACTCCTCTTCGTGCCTGGCGATCAGTTTTGGAAGTATCGCGAGAAATATCGTGACAGGACTTTTACAGCCTTCATGTTTGTAGTTTAAGCGCATTCGTATCTTCCTGACAGTTTTTGCTACGCACACCTGGTAAAAAAAAAAGTAAGGTAGGTATTATAACTTTCAATTATTAGTGCATATATACACCATGCTTATTTCTACAAAAAATAACTGCACGTAACCTCCCACCATTTGAATCAAAATTAATTTGATCACAAAAAAGCCTATGATCGAACCTAATTTCTTCCAAGAATTTCCTGTATAACTAGTTATATAATATTATAAAATATAAGAATACAGTACATTCCTTGAGCTACTTTGCTCACAATGCTGCCTTGATCAATAAGGGATTTTAATTAAATTTGCATTTGGTATTACAATATTTTTTTTTGATGAAGTATTTAAGTCCTCATCTGTTCACTCATCATCATTCTAATCTAGTTCTCAATTTAAACGATTGAGAAATGAAAGTACTGTTGAAGTTATCGGGAAATACTTTGTAATACTTTAATGTAGCCTGGTGTCCACAAGATGTCAGTATTTGAAAGGAGCAAAACAAATACAAGAAAGACATGGCCAGCACAAAAGACCTACTTCTCATCTGTAAAACATTTTTTGTCAAGATATAAAGTGGCTTTTAAGAATATTAATGTAGCACGCTTAAAATAAATAACTTTATTATTTTCTTTGCTCAAGCACATGACAATGGAGCACGAACGTACAAAGAAGAGGGACACTTGTATTATTTACATGCACATCAACAAAGAAAAAGACTATAGAATTGTTCATTCTATACCCAATTATTGTAAAGGCATATTCATCTGAGTCAGCTGCATACTCCGGTTTCTGCATATCCTTGTCTTGCAAAGCCTCATGAGCTTCCCTTTATATGTCTTAAACAAGAGTGAAAAAAGAGCTCTCATTATTTTAGTGAGTATGTATGAATGGCTCACAGTGTTCATTCTTCTTAAATGGCTGATTCAGTGTCAGGTTGAGGATCCTATCGTCAATGTGACACTGAGAGGGACCATTTTCTTTGGAAAGCAGAAGATTCCTTCAGATAATATCTTATTGTTTGCTCATCTCTGCGCTCTCAATGACCTGCCTGTCCTCAGGGCCTGCCTGTAATCAGATTCAGCCAGCAGCAGAGGTAGCAGTTTTGGTCTTGTGGAGCAGAGGCCTTGTGCTCTGAGTTTGTCTACTTGGAGAGGCCATTTATCAGCATGAGGTTTTCAGACACAGTCAAGCCCTCACTTTGTTGGCTTGAAAGCTCAACACAAAAACCTCCCACGGTCACCCTACTGTAGTTTCCTCTGAAATCCCAAATTGCATTGGTTTGTCTGCTACTGTGCTCCCTGAACCTATGTATGGCTTTGTGAGACTTTAATTTAAAGGGTGATGCCACTCTCAAAACAAAGCAATAATCAAGTAAGGCTTTTTTTTTAATATTAAGCAACATATCATCTTTATCTGTATGGGGAATTTCCCACCTTTATCCAAAAGTTGAGTTTTAGTTACATGACTGTTGCCACAAGATCTGAATTGATGTATGAGTCAAGGTTTGAATGTGTCAGGGCTGGGATGATATGGGTGGGGGTAGAAGCTTAGCTGACCTCTCTCATGAGCAATATAGCCTATAGTGCTGTTATTTGAAACCGTGGACTCAGCAGACTCCTGCGATCTGTCTTTTTGGTCACATGAATAATCATTAGTAGAAGTTGTATAATTGAAATCATCCAACTTATCGGGGCAATTAAGCTGAAGCTACGTCTTTGCGAAAACATATGCCATGCCTCTGTTCTCATGTTTGCTAGGACAAAGACCATGTGCTCAGTGTCATTTTCAAAATTAACTTAAATGGATTGTGATAATGTCTGAATTATCCAATAAAAGCACAAGCAATTAATGCTGAGCACAAGCTGGGCTCACAGTCCCCAGAGGTGTTCTACCTTCGGTCAGTGTATTAGCTTTCTGAGGGCTCTCTTATGGAACAAAGATCCATTGTTTCCTCCATACTAAGAGATATTTGTTCGCCCCTTGTATCAATGGTCTTGATTTGATTATACACTCAGGCAATATGTGCAAGCAGCGATCATGTTTGCAGTGAAGTCAGCACTCTGCACAATCAAATAATTCTTGAGCTTTGCGACTGGAAAAAGGGTCATTATGTTTGGAGCAATCAGTGTTTCATGGCTCATTTCCTTAGCTGTGATTTGATTTTGCTTGTCAGTGTTAAGGTGGCCTTTGACCTAGAAAATCTCAGAATTATAACTCAAATCTTCCGTCCGCTCTCCCTCGTATCAATTTTTGTGAGTTTTACAACTGAGATCAATAATAGAAGTCCGTCAAAAGAGCTTTCTGTGGCATCTCCTTGTGTTTTGCACGTTAAAATAAGCGAGTGATTGCATATTTCTTTGGCTTACAAGCTTTAAATGATGCAGTCATATAAACATTTATTGCTTCAAGGATGTGCTTATTAAAATGCATTATAAGCTTTTACTGTGGCTGAAGAGAACTCTGCAGATTTTATAGTGTAGCTGGTTACGAGATGTCTCATTTACAAGCAGGGGTCCTACCACAAGTATAATTCTTCATTTGAGTGTTTTCAGAGGCCAGACACGTTGGTGGGATTGATGACTTGTTTTCTGTGCAACAGGTTTTAGGACTCTCTGACCAACACGCCAAAAATTCAAAACTCATTTAGAAAAAAAAAAATTTAGAACATACATCTTATATTAGGAAATATATTAGCATCTGATTTGAATATCCTCATATATTTTGGACGAGACACCTTCTTTTGGGAAGTAAACTCATCATAAGTAGGGGTGCAACAGTTCAACACATTACCATCAGTCATTATCATACCAATAGATACATTTAATCCAGTGTTCTTCGGTCATCTTGATCATCTCCATATGTATAAAGTTAAATTGAAAGTCTGAATTGAATTAAAACATACAAATTTATAAAAAAAAACATTGTGTGTTTATTTAAATATCATACAGATAGAGTTTAAGGATTTGAAAAAATATATAAATAAAGTGTATTCATTCAAGTGTTCAAAGCAGTTATCTGTCTCCTCTACTTGTAAAATGTGAGAAAAGCATCCCATTGAATTTGATCCTTTACGTGGACATTGTGTAATGATCTCATATTGCACATATACCGAAGTGAAGGATCTGATTTTGTAGTCCAACACAGATCACTGAATTGGCCAATTAAATGCAAAAATATTTACTTGGGCTTAAATTAAAAAAAATAAAAACTGAAATAGAAAACTTGTACTCATGTACTTTTTATTTTCCAACTTTTACACTAATACAGTATAATAAAAACATATTTACTAAAACATCAAGCATGAGTTCATCATTTCCATAATTATTTTTGGGGTATTTTTCTTAACTCTTCTTTAATTATAAGGATTTATGTCCATCCATGGGGAGCAAGAAGAATGAGATCAAATCAGGTCTCCTGTGTCTATCACCTCTGATCCATCCCTATCAGATGGGCCTCATGTGGAGCTCAGGCACAAACCCACACATATAGTCATAAAGAACGAGTAATCCTTTGGGGTTAAGCACTTAAAGAGCAATCCCTAGGGCCCTCTGTGTTGCACCACAGTTCTGGCACGGTGATTGACAGCTCTGGAGGCTGTTATACTACGCTGCTCTTGCGATGAGTAGTCTCCTGAGCCGAGGTAATAACTAGTCTGGAGTGTTGACTAATACATTTAGTGGTGACTCTCCGTGATCAAATGTGCGCCATCTATTTGAGTTTGGCAATGACAATTTCAGGTTTTCCCAGTTTGCTGAGCTTCCTTGAGACACAAAAGAGGGATTTCCTCTGAGACACACAGGCAGTGGCAGCACCAACAAACAGCCTGGTACTGTTATCAGATAGAAAGTCCGACTAAATATAAACGTATCATCTGCAGCTTGAGCCAGCACAGAGAAGAGGGGGAAAGTAACAGCTCCAACAACGTGTTTATGTGTTATGCAGGCGGCGCCATTTGCAAAAAATAGTCGATTCATTTAAAAAGAAAAGCTGGAAAATAAAAGATCCCTTTGGTCGTTACATGTGGTAATTCTTTGGAACTAAAATATCTTTTCAGCAGTTTTATTTCATGAAAACATGCACACCCTCATCTTATGGGAGATTTGAATATTACTGCTGCTCGCTGGCGCAGATTTATTAAAGGTACTGCTTGTGGTTGGACAAGATTTCACTGTGCCGAGGTGTGCAGCATGTCTGTGTGAACGTAAGTGACGGGGACACAGAGGGGCTGTCCATCCTGCTGCACAATAAACAGTTTGTTTCCCAGGAGCACCCCTCATGTTCCTGTTGTTGGCTCCAACCGCTCACTGGGAAATGTCCTGGCCTCTATTGTCCAGGGGGTCGAAGGTCACAGGATGCTCCTAAAGACCCAAAAGGGGAGGTAAGAGGTTGGATAGTGAGGGATGATAAAGAGCTATAATAGAGCTAAGCCCCCCCCCCCCCCCCTTCATTCATGCACCCCTTAAAAAACAAAATATTAAAATTGCTTTTTTCCCCCCCGTCTTGTCACGCCATTCTTCACTCCAAATCTGAGTCATTATCAAGAGTTTCAGGAAATTAAATCAGAACAACTGACTGTTTCACATCCTGATTGTCTTTAGTGCGTCCTCCATGTGTAAAGCTCTGTTCATTGCTTGCGTTCTTTGCATATCTTCACAGAAGTCCACAAGCGTTCCAATACACAAATGGGAAATCCAATCTGAGCGGCTAACAGAGGGTAAGGCATATCATTCAAGAAAAAAAATTGAAGAGAAAGAAGTGGTTGTATTGTATCATTTTCACCACATTAATGTTATACTTGAGTCAGAGACGTAGCTTCAACACCAGCTCAGATACATTTGTCCGATTGCAGTGACGTTTTTAAACATTGCACATAAATGCTGTTTTTGCAGCCGGATCAAATATATCACCTAGTGATAGATAAACAGAGACACCATGTTGCCATGTTACAACCTTCCTGCACCTCTGGTCAGACTATATACTATTTTACTTAGAGTTTTTGCATGTATCTATGCATAACCTTCTATAAGTTGTTTTTTTTCATGGTTTTTGAACAGTAGTCTTGCAGTTTGTTGGTTGGCATGTTATTCTCTGAACATTATCTTTTTTTAATGCAGCGAAGCCAACTGGATTTGAACCATATTCCTTGTTTGTTGATATTCGATAGATCTGCCCAATGTTGATGGATTGTTGTCAAGAGTACATCAACAGCAACAACTCTGTTTTGTTTCCATCCAGGCCGAAACAAATACTGATTATGCATTTAATTGCATTAAATATTTAACGACCCCCCGTGTGCCTAGATGTTCTCCGAGATGCTTTAATGCATGATTTATCCAAAATCCTCAAATAAATTGATGACCTTTGCCATTGAAGATCCCAGAATACTGAACAATCTTCCTGCTGAAATCAACAGGTTACATCAATAACATCTTTAAAATTTTAAAAAATACTCTCTTAAAAACTCGATCCCTGTGTTTTTCTTTGTTTCTTTATCTGATGTTCTTTATCTGTGCCCTCGGGTTTGTGTGTGTGTGTGCGTGTGTGTGCGTGTGTGTGTGTTCGAGAGCAGGATAACTCAAACAAGGTTTTCAATTTGAAGAAAGTTGTTCCCTGGGAAGCACAACAGGTGATTTGAGGAATCATGTCATGGCAACACCAAGTCCCGCCCTACTCTGTTTGTTATTGGCTAGGATTTGTAAATTATTTTGACAGGAAAATACTTAAATTTTTGTGAAACAAAAGGTTAAAACTACCTGAACAAAAATCGAATTGCAGTAGGTAAAAAGTGCTTGGTCCAAAATAACACAAATATATTAAACAACTCTCTGATGCCCACTTTTTGTCTCGCCTATGATCATGACTTTAACAGAACAATATATCAGTTTTTTAATTAGCTATCTGTCTGCAACTTCACTTTGCTGGGTAACTCCATGGCTTTGTGGGTAACTGTTATCAGCTAAATAGTCACTAATCATTTTCACATCCTGTTCAGTCCGGGGAAAGTTTACTCTTTTCCTCCTTGTCGGCTTCATGGGTGGTCTGTGTTGTTCTCCCTCTGAGAAAGCAGTGGAGGTAGTAACAGATGGGACCCCAAAATTTCTATAAATGCAGGACAGGCATGGGACGTTTTCATAACGTAATATGTATGCGACCCATAAGAGGAAGTGAGCTAGTAGCAGCAGCTAATAGTGGTTACCCGCAAACTCAACAAAGACGAAACTTGACCAATAATGGAGGGCAAATTATTATTTTTTCCGCGATAAAGCATTGCCTAATGCAAACACAGGCATTGTAGAGAAGGGTCTCTGTTGCAACGTTTTTGTTCAATCCCTGATGTGGGCTATGACTAGCTAGCATCTAGAGTTTGAACGAGTATGTGTCAGACAGTTACAGCTGCTGTGACGGTTTCATTGTTGTATGAAACAACAATGAAACCGTAATCAACCGTTCATAGGTTGATTACGGTGGAAGGAGCTGATTTTGTTTTATGTATGGATGATTATTAACCAAAGTGACATGGAAGTCCATCTGCCAAATAAATATAATCTAATGAAGTAAACGTGCCTATTTCTGAGTCAATGGAGTAAAAACTTAAAATCAAAGAGTGAAAAGGAAGCACTGAAGAAAATAAAAGCACATCAAGATGTACTTATACATCGCTCCTTTGAATAGTTACTGTTTTTCCTTGTTCTTAGTCTCGTTATTCTGCGTATAAAGACTTTTAGTCCGGGCTGTAAGTTGAGATGTTAAGAAAGGTAACATGAGGAAGAAATAGGTGCTGCACTTTGCACATCTTCCCTGTTCAACCACAGGCAATTATGAACATAATGCTCATAGTTTGAGTTACATGTTATGAATCTTCCTCTAGGCCTGACCCTCACCTCGTCTTGCCCCGTCATATCAGGTTAGGATTTGAACTGGAGCAGGAACGTGACAGCTGGAAATGGTTTGAGGCTCTCTGGGTAGTTTGTTTTCAGACCATGCTGCAGGAAATGGATGAGAGACACGGGTAGGTGTGCCTTTAGCTGTCGTGATTATGTGCCTCATCGCGATAAAACTGTTGCAGAGCATGAGAAGGGAAAAAAAGTCACATTCATTCCTCTCTTAATGTTTTATCAGAAGTGTGACATGCTGATCGGAGCTGTCCTGGTGTCCCAGCACCGTGTCACAGTCTGAGTTAATTGGACTCCTCTGTGCTTTCAGCACTTTGACCTATTGGGGATTCATTTCCTGAGCTGTTGGGTTTCTAAACCTACAAGTGGGGTTCTGGCATAATTTGTTGTTCTCACTACCCAGTCCTTCTCAAATAGAGGGGTGCTTTTCCTTTCTTTATGACCATATAAATCTGACTGTAGCCAAAGGGAAAAAAAATGGGATTAAAATTCCCCTTTCGCTGTCATGAGGAGTCCAGCTGCACGGCGCTGTTTGTTTCCACAGCACGGCGCAGCTGCATTAGGTGGGCCAAGGCAAAATAGAAATTACTTATTTTTATTGGCACATATATTTCCAGTGATAATTGTGTTGTGGAATTAGAAAAAAGCGTGTGGTTCTGGTACATTTAAGATGGCTAAACATGTTTTCTGTTTACAGCTCTTCAAGGTGGTTCCGCCTACAGTAGCTCCCTTCATTCTCCTCACCTTAGTCGTTTTCAGAAGACATTCTGCGGTTACACCGAAGGTATGATGTTGAAGCACATGGCAACACAAATATTTCCTACTGCCAGAAGACAATGCCAGCCAGATCATCAAGGATTAAAGATGATGTCAACTCCGGGGAGTGACAGATACAGTTGTCTGAACAGAATTTAATCTTTTGACAGATGGTTAGCTGCTATTATAGCAACCATACTTCGTTCAAACGTGGAGGAATGAGCTCCAGAAGGAGCTCTTGAGGTACTTTTAGATAATACGGGTAAAAATGTGGTCCAACAGGTAAGACGGCTCTGTGAGAAACATCACATGACCATGAGCATGACCGCACAACAGGTTTATGAAAGCCCGGTTTCTTGGCTGATTGCAATCACTGAATACCTGCCTTAACCTTGCAGAGAGAGGAGAAGGATCTGGGTTAGTACCCAATTATCTTGCTAATCTAGTGCCATTTCTTCCTCCTTTGCAGTCAAGTCCATCGCCATTTCAGAGCACGGCACATATTTTATCTGCTGAAGTAATAACAACATTCAACTATTAACTCTGGACACAATGTAACATAGGTCAACATATTTATTTTGCTGCTAGATCGCAGGATCTTCGTTTTTCACTATGTCCAACATTTCCAATTAAAGGAACAGTTCACCCAAAAAAGAAGGAAATTCTGTTTTTCCACAAAATATTTTTTTTAGAACTTTACAGCAAAATGGTGTTGCTCTTACAAAACCAAAGAAGATGGAGACTTCTATATATATATATATATATATATATATATATATATATATATATGTCTTTTGTGTTGTCAAAAGACATAAAATTAAATAAAGAAAAATACATAAATATGGGGAAAAGAGACCAATATCCAATACTAAATATAAGTTATAAGTTAAAAAAAAGTCCAATGCAATAGTGGTGGATGTGAGATGAGCGTGAGGTAGGTCGATGGATGAGGAGACAACAGTACAGACACATATAAAGTCTGACTGCCGTCAGGACGAAGGACTTGCGTTAGCGCCCTGTCTTACACTGTGGGTGCAGAAGTCTGCTGCTCAGAGCGACCCTGGCCCTTCTTGTACAGGAGATCTGTGTTGTCCACCCGTTCAATGTCAAAACCCTGGATGTTCACCAGTGTGACGTGTGAGTTCCTCCTTCGTAGGTCAATCACCAGCTACTTCGTTTGTTATCATTAATATAAAAGTGATTGACCGAACACCAGTCCACACAGTTCCTGAATGTGTTCCTATACTCCAGATCGTTCCCCTCAGACATGTGTCCAACAATGGCTGAATCGTCGGAGAACCTGAAGATGGCAGTTTGCTTTGTTGTGTGTGAAGCCTGATGTGTGAAGGACAATGGAATGTAAGTAGACCTGTCCTTCTAACATCTTTCTACTGTGTTTCCTGCAAGGAGTAGTTGTGTAATCTTACAGAAAAACAAAGAAAATATCAACACAATGCACCTAGACAACATCTCCTATTCATCACACACTGTATGAACCCATTCTATGTTTACTTTTTATTAAATGGGGGCAAACATTTTGCTGAAAATATTTAAGAACCTTTACCCTAAATTGCATTTTTCTGAATGCTGGTGAATAGAAAAAGTTATTTTGGTCAACTGGTCTTTAAATGTGTATATACTTTTGAGGACACAAGAAATCCAACACGTAGCACATATTATCATCCAAACAGAGTGTGTCCGATAGTGGACACACTCTCTGCTGTAGACATTCAAGTATAAGGCGTCAACCAGCAAGAAGATTTACACACCAACACATGAAGATGATGGTTTCCAGACCTTGTGCATTATTCTCAGTATCAGCTGGACACGGTCTTTCTATAGCCAGAGAGAGGAAGAAATCCAACCCCAAAAAAAAGACTAATAATAAGCAGTTCATGTGAAAAACAAGAGTCCTCGTGGACCGGGAATAACTTCATCATCTGTTGAGGATACATACTGTGAAAGGCTGCAAGGACACTAAAAATATGTAGAAGACTTGTGGTGCAGTTTCCCAAGGCCAGTGAAAGGAAATAGACTGACAGTTTCTCCCTGACCCCTTTACTACCCCTCTGTAACCTCCTAACAACCCCCACGGGGGATCCTGTCTATATGTATAAAACAGACAGTCAAAAAGCATCCTGGAAACTTAAGAGCCACAAAAACAAGGGGACATGAGGAAGTCCAATAAGCTAGTATGAAGAGGGCTCAGTCCAGAGAGATAATCTTGAGGCCACACAGTCCAGGCCCCAAGCTTAAAGAGCCTAAAAGCTATGTGGCGCGCAAGGGCAGCATGATCATTGTTGTCTTTGCCATTGGTGTGAAAGCCACCCCTCTTCTTGAGTGTCTGTCCCCGACCCTGCTGCTGACATGTAGGGCAGGTGCAGACGCATCAAGTAAATAGAAAACCCTCAACACACACACACACACACGCACACAGTCTGTCACAAGACAGGGCTATATGGACAAAGAAACATCTACCTCTTCTTTAATATCTCTGCAACAATCAGCAAAGCACTGCAGAGTTAACACAGGGCCCACTGAGATGAAAACAATGGCTGGATTCATCTGGCTTGAAGATGGCTATGGGAAATGGCAGGGATGCCAGGGCTGATAAGTGACCGAGGGGCTCGAGTTTCTCCCAGCTGTCTGCAGCCATCCAAGCCCGTGCGGAATGTATGGTCCACATATAATGCAAACCATTTCATTTGTGTAATGCTCATAAAAAAATCTGGCGGACATATTAAATAAAGTCAACAGCCTCTCGCTTGGCCAGGATTTGCATCACGGGAAAGAATCTCCACTCGCTGATGGGCGGCGCAGAGCGTACTCAGCTGAGAAAACACAGACAGTTGAAGATTGTGACTTTTCGAGCGATAATGTTAACTGGATCAATAAAAATGGGCGATAGCTGTAAGCCTGGATGCAGCATCTGGAAAGAGTCTGACTCAGGCTCTGTGGACCATTATAGCAGTCACAGAGCCATGCATAGTAAATAGTGTCAATGAGGTCCAGCTGGCACTGATGGCTGTGTTGTATTTCTCCTTAAACCATAAAAGACAAATTTCCATATAGACAGAGCAAAATAAAGAGTGTATTTGTCTTATTGTGATTAAAATTATGGGAAATTAAAGTCAATATAAATTCAGGCTTGTAAAAGATTAATAGCATTTAATAAAAGGCTGTGTTTTTGTGCTGTAAACCGAGTTACACTGAAAAAACAGCGCCATGCTGCATTAGCATCACCTCAATACCAGTGAGGGCCTCTTCCTGTCCATTCGGAAAATATAAGTGCATTTTGAAGTTGCTGCACCCTCCAAAAGAGAGTGCTTTCAGCAGGCTTTGAAGTTCTGAGAAATAATGCTCCTTGAAAGCATCCTCTACAATACAGAAAAACATGGGACATGGGTTTCAGTGACGAGACATGAGCAAGCACTTCTTAGCAAAAATCCACATTGGACGACATGTTTGATGTCCTTCAAGTCTTAGACTGTTATATCCTTTGCAGTTGCCACATTTATTGCTTCTACAAAGGCAATATTCTCTAATTTATTGGGTTCAGTGTTGATTCAGTCAGTGTCTTAATAAATGAAATGATCGGATAGGAAAATAAGCTAACTGTTATTCATATGTTACTAAAGTACGATGCCTTCATAGTGTGTTTTTTTCTGCAGATGAACACAGCCTTGCCTTGAAAAAATTACCTTTCTGAAAAATGATATGCAACGAAACACCAGAGAGAAGGAGAAAGGCAGGGATAAAACTTTGTCTTTGCCTTTTTCTGCAGAGTTTAGTGTTTCAGTCACACCCTTCAGGCAGTAAAAACTGTCATCTAATCATATCCTCACAGTCTTAAAATGCCATATACGCCCATACCAGCCTGGAAAGGGAACCTTACTGTGGATTAAAACGGATATGAGGTTATTTTTGTGTGATCCATGATTGCACGAGGCACTCCCATCAAGTCTTAGCGTGATGACTGAGGAGGTGAGCTAATTTGGCACAGCAGTGATGCAAACGAGTCCTGTATGTTCACCTCCAATAGATTGGGTTTGACAAAAAGTACAAATGTTTTTGCCGACAGAAACGACCCTTCACGTCTACCATAAGGTCATAAAAAAGTTGGTGTTTGTGCAATGTTAGGGAATTTATCTGCATACAGATTGATGAGATGCCTTAGAAGGAAGGACAACATCTGTTTGACACACTCTGAATAAAACATCGTATCCATAAATAGACAGCATATATACGATGTTGTCAAATGGTTCCTTATGATTGTGTGAGTATCTCATTCTACATAATTAACAAAAGATATCGCTAATCCAGGTAAACGCAAAATATGTACGTTCAAAAACTTTTAAATGACCACTATTGCAGTACGAAAAAATGTTTTGGTTTCCTAGAGACTAAAACTTCCAAACTGCGTTTTGGACTAGACAGACCCAGACCTGATTACTGCCAGTTGAGTCAAATCATCACCTAAACAGACCAGTTTCAGAAACGTGAAGTTGGATTGTAGGTCTCACCAGTAGCACACTATGCCAAAAACAAAAGAAATTCCGAAGGGGATGAGGGAGAAAGGGCAATTTCTAAGACCACGGGACACCACAGAACCACAGTGAGACACATGATCTACATATCGGAAAGACGTGGAACAATAAGCAACCTTACCTTGAAGTGGACAACCTTCCACCACAAAAAGAAAAGTACCAAAAGAACTAAATAAGACATTCAAAGAACTGCTCGTCTCAATAAAGGTCAGTGTTCATGGCTCCACTATTCAAAAGATTCAGGGCTAAAATGGCAACCATGGGAGAGTACTATGGCACAAACAAACAAACACCAGGCCAGAAGCGCATTATGACTCATCTGAAAAAGGATAAGTGGATAATGAACGAATGAATGAATTCTGCCATGACAGACTTTAATGACCCTCAGAGTCTTCAGGAAAATATTCCATGGGGTCCCGTGATATCAGCTAAAAACACATTATACCTACGGCCATAGATGGAGCTGCTACTGGCATGTTATGTTGTGGGGATGCTCTGCTTCTTCAGGGCCTGTAAGAAACATGGGCTTTTACTATCTTCCAGATCGTTGTAAAGGAGAATGTCAGGTCATCAGTCTGTGAGTTGAATATCAATTGAAGCTGTGTCATGCAGCAAGACAATGATCCCCAGCGGGAGAGTAACACCTCTAAATGGCTGAAAAGGAATAAAATAGAAGTTTCAGAGTGTCGTAAACTAAATCTGCGGTTGAACCCTAATGAGATACTGTTTGCAGCACCTGAAAAGAGCAATCCAGGTCCTAAAACCTTCGTATGTGGCTGCACTAAAGCAGTTCTCCAAAGAAGAGTAGGTCAAAATCCGACTCAGTGATGTCAGAGACTGTTATCTGACGTGATCCGACACTCATAAAAGAAATAAGGAGGGATCCAATACTTCTTCAAAAGCCTTTTTTCGTCTTCTCTGTGTCATGAAGTTCACGCTGTATAAAACAATGTGAGATATTCTTGAGGGTTCGTAGGAGGAAGTGAGATAGGTGGTGGCAATCCAGTATTGTATGATCTGACATGTCCACTCACTTTAACAAGCATCATTAGAAAAAGCCTGGCAGGGCAGGATTGGTCTGGCAAAACAGGTTAGACACACTGCATCATATCAGAAGGGAAGACAGGGGTAATGCTTTCGCATCTCTGAAACACTGAGGAGAAAGTGTGACGCTGTGATGGGAATCGCTGCTGAATTAAGCACCACTTTGATTGGGAACTGATTGACCGACGGTTGGCAAAACATGAAAGAATGACCTTGAATCCTCCAAAGAGTGTATGGATTGGCACGCAGCATCTCACTCTCCTCCCGCATTCTCCCCAACACATGCAGGCACACAGCGGCACACACTCTGATAGTAGCACGCAAGGGTACGGACACTCACACAACCACGCACACACGTCTCTGCTTTTTCACACTCTCCTCAGCGGTAGCGGGGAGGGGGGCTGAAATGAACACACAGGCACGTACGACTAGCCAGAGTTGAGAGAGCAACTTCAAAGTAAGGCAGATGCAGTGACAGCACCCTCTGAATAAATTTTCTGGCCACCAGTCGATCTGCCCCCAGGCTAAGATTGTGGCGGTTCGCATCTCTCCTGACCCCTCATCAACTCCCAGTTAAAACCAATCCGGCTCTGACAAGGAGAGGAAGGAGACAAATGAAAATAAAGGAGATATAATAATATGTAGCAGGTATGAGGAAGTTATTTCTTTATCAGTTCTTCAACAATTGATGGAGACGGCAACGCATGCCTGACGGAAAAGAGCCTTTCTGCACACACAATTGTTATCAAAAAAAATGTTCAGTTCTCATGTCAGCTAACTTTTTCTAATAACTCAAACATCAGCAGTGAGGAATTAAAAATTTCAGATACAGATGCATTTCTTAAATCTCCCTGCTGCTTCAGCTTGCTGTGAAATGCATTTACCTCATGCCGACCGGCTTAATATCAGCCTGCTGAAACTTAAGAGTGTGTGAGAAGCACCGGTATTCAGAAGATATTCCTGTTCGGCATTGCATTTCATTATTAGCTCTTTGTGTTGACTTGTTTTAATATTTGATTTCTTTATTAATCATTCATCAGGCTTCGGAGCATGAGCACTGAGTATTTGTGATGACACCTGCTGGGACATGCATACTCCATTCCTTCCATGACATGTGGTATGTTTACAAAAAGGAAAGTCTCATTTGTGGCGGTTTAAATGACTTTATTGCAGGTTCGGAGGCAGCTGTCATGTCAAAGTTAGAACTTTCTAAATTTGCTCGAAAAATGCGGATGAACAAATAGAGCATCATTTGGAGGATTCTTCCTCTTTCAAATTCTCTGCATACTATTACCAAGAAAAACAACGATATGTACCCTGAGGGCAAATATTCACCTGTGTGCACAAGCAAGTGCAAACGTGTATTTCTGTGTACAAGAAACTCATAACTACCCGCGTGAAATTCACGGATGATGCAGTATGCAGCCCTATATGCTACTTTTTAGTGAATACTGATACACACACCGATGTGCACACACAAAAACACAGGAGTGAGGATCTAATGAGGCCCGTTGAGACACTGTTGAATTGTCAGTCAGCCTTCGGCCTGCTGACACGCGGCCGACAACATCAATGACTTCTGTTCTCAAGCAGGGGGGAAGCCTGTCGAATTGCATCAGAAGCAAAGAGAAATCTGACGTCCATTGGACTTGGACTGGAAAAGGTGGAGATAAGATGAAAAACAGCCAACTTCGTGTGCAACACCTAGGAAAACTTTAAGTGTTTTGTTGCAGACATTTCTTGTGATGCATAAGAAAAAAGAAATACATCTTAGACGAAGTCATCATTATGATTTATGTGAAAAGCAGAGAAATAGTCATGACCACTTCCCTTGTTCTCCCAGGACACGTTGCAAAAGCAGGCCTCCAATCCTGTTTCTCAATTCAATAATGGGGCACGTCTTTCAGTCAAGAGAGAATGGGAGAGCCTGTCACATAAGATCTGGATGCTCAGAGGCTGGTTACCCCACTCTGTCATGCCTATAGTTGTGCGATAATAGCCCCTGCTTATCTCAGGTGTTACTGTCTTTGCCAGTGTATTGTTTCAGAACACGCAGACATGCAATTTACATGGCAGTGTGTAATTATGACTTTCTCAACCAGGACTGGCCTGTCATTTTCACACACATGGAGGCAGTGTGGTCTCCTGTGCTCGCCTCCACAGTACTGGAAATATCAGCTGGCCATGCCACATGAAGAGACAGCTCTAACCAAGAAGCACTCAGAGAGCGCATCCAACGCCACCAAAACCTATAAACTAGAATGGTTGTTTATCGGAGGTCCATCTGCCTCGCACCAAATTCAGTAGTGCCAATAAATTACTTGGTACCAGCCCCTAGCATTTTGAATCATGTGATTATCATCAGGAATTTAGGAGATACAAACAAAAATATGGTCTCCTAAAACGGCTGATCTGGATTCTTTTCAGTCAAGAAATGACTTCTTACTTTTCACAGATACATCAAATCTATTAGAACGACTCAGATTGTACATTATCTTAGCTACACATTAGAAGTACTGTGTCCCTGCCACTCTGTGCTATAGTACTGTACGATATTAGTATACACATCTGGATCCAGTTAAGCATTGTGGTGAAACATCATGAGCTTTCCATGCATGGGTATTTCTATTCTGTTTGGACTATTATTGATTGTCACGATTTTAACAACATGTTTAAAAGACCCTCTTACAGATGTAACAGCCCCAGAGCAGACCTCACCCTACAGAAACCTGATTGTGCCGTTGGGTTTTCGATATGTCCCAATATAAACTGGTGGCAGTCAGCCAATCATTCTCTCCCCGTGACTACCAAACTATTTGGTTTTATTTACTTTGGCTTTACCTTAAGTTAACTTTCAGTTACGTAAGATAAATGTTATTTTTCATGTGGTCTCCCCTCCATTGTCCAGAACCGAGCCAGGCTGTGACACAATGCTGAAAAAAAGTGATGCAGAATCTGACTCCTTACAAATAGAATCTCCATTTGCCACAAGCACCACCACTAAAAAAAAGTTGTGTAACTAAAATTTCATCCAAACCTAGGGAGGATTTTTCAAGTTTTCTCGCAGACAAGGAAACAAACATGAGTGATGACATAACTGCCTCCACCTCTCACTGGTGGGGGAGTTTAAATGTAATTACAACTATTACTAATAATGTTGCAGTTCTAATAATACTTAATACAGTTTATCGTATTGTATTTTATATTATTGTATTCTATCATAGTGCTCCAAAAAGGGAGCTTAGTTCTCCCATTATGTCTTTCCACCTAAATCCAATGACCTCATAATCATTTTCAGCCTCATCACATGACTCCATTACCCTTAACACATTCCCCTAATAATTGGAATCACTTTAGAAGTTTGATGGTTTCAAAAAACAAACAAACAATATTTGATCAGTGGCAGTTTGCTTAAGGATTTAGCTCGGAATTTTTGAAGACACGTCTACTTTGTAACCTAAATAAATCAGCGCAAATTCCGCTGAAGTTTATTCTCAGCGGCAGCTTGTTCACGTGACAACAGAATTTTTGGGCGCTGAAATCTGAAAATGGGTTACGGTGTTATTTTCTGAAAATGACTGTGTAAACTGGCAAAAACACTATTCTTATGGAAACTGTGACAATATGTCCCTGTTTTTGTACATGGTTGCTACAATTTCAGCCAGCTAGCCAAGTACACAGAACAAAAAGCAAAACCATTGTGTCTCTGTACAATGTTGTTTTGTTTTTTTAACGTTACACCGCCAACTACTGGGCTGGCATGAATACTACAGCATGTTGAATCATTCATGCAGATATAAGGATTGTTTTCCCAAAGGAACCATATGAATGCAAACTTTTGAAAAGCCCAAACAAAACTTTTCTACTTGTAGAGGGAAACTATTGTCATGCAAACAAGGCCTTATTTGCAAGTGTTAATATTGTGGATCAGCAGATCTGGAATATTACTTACATCCAGATCAGATTTTAGATGTAATCTAGATCTACTACAGAGATGTCATACTGTTATTTCTGCACAAGTATTAATTGTATTATCAGTAAAGTTAGAAGTGTGAACCTTGTAATATGCACTATCCTGCAAAAAATCCTTCAATAAAATTCCAGATTGATGATCCTGATCACCACCAAAATGTGATGGATAAATCCTTGGGCCAGAGGAATTTCATTCAAATAAGTTAAGAACTTTTTGTGTAAGCCTAAATCTGACAAACAAACCAAAAACTGGCAGAAAACACACCCTCCTTTTTTGGAAGCGGTAGTAATAACAGTGTAATTAACATATTCTATCGCTATAATGCTCCGTATGCATTAGGCCAAATCATTTCATTGCAGGGTATTGTGGCCGTGCTGGTGGCTTCAGGCGGACTAGCTGTTCTCCATGCTGGTGAATGAAGTGTCGGTTTTCAGTGCAAACTCCTCCCCTGTGGACGGGCTGCGCTTTTCTTCCACTTGAACAACCAAGTAGTTTTCAGGGCGCATTCCCCGGCAGCAATGTGGAGGGAAAGGGCGACCGCGACTAGCTGATCTGTTTTTGCTACACTTTTGCATCGGGTTTTCTAACTTCTCTTATTTTCTTTAAGACTTTTTGAAACTTTACATTTGTAGATCAGAGATTTGAAGGCTGCGCAGGAGGAGATCGAGCGAGTAAGGAGGGAAGAAAAGTGACTCGAAGCATTGTTTCCTTACGCACGGATATTTGGAGATGAGAATCGGACATGTTCCCTGCGCTTGAGTAACCCTCTCCTGTCCTCTCGGTCGCTCGGACTAGCTCGTGTATGTGGTGGTTCTTGAAGGAGGAGAACCTCATTCCTCAGCTGCACAGCTACAGAAAAGAAGGAGACGCGCACAAGTTATCCTCAAGCTGCGGAGAAGGAGGCGAAAGTTTGGCAAGTTGCTGCGCATCCGGCCATCGATATTTTCTGTTTTACTGTGGATTATCGTTGCAAATGCTCGCCATGGAGCACTGACCCGGTTCGGAGGATGAAAAAGAAAACTTGATCAGCTTCTTTTAGTTAGTTTGCAATCCCATCGGCACCTTTGGACTACAAAAAAACTCAATTCTTGACATTTGTTTCCTCTCCTGATTAATATACTGCTGTGTAAAAACAAAATGCCGCAGCTGAACGGAGGTGGCGGGGATGATTTGGGGGCCAATGATGAGATGATATCTTTTAAAGACGAGGGGGAGCAGGAGGAGAAGATCTCCGAGAATGTATCGGCGGAAAGGGATTTGGATGATGTGAAATCCTCCCTGGTGAACGAGTCGGAGAGCTCGTCGGACTCGGAGGTAAGGACTCACACAGCTCAGCACGAGGAGAAATAAGATTTAATGCTGTTGAAAGTTTCATTAGTTTCTTCCCGTCCGTGTGTTTATTTTCTCCTTGTCAGCAAGCAGAGAGGCGCCCCCAAACCAGACCCGACTTAGAAAGTTATGAAAAAGCCAGAGACTACTTCAGTGAAGGTAAAAGTTGGTCTCAGCACTTTTGTTGATCTCCTCTTTGAGTCACGTATTTGATTTTTGCTAACTTTTTGCTGTAATCCCTGCAGCTCTGAGGAGGCAGCAAGATGGTGGCTTTTTCAAGAGTCCTCACTACCCGGGCTACCCGTTCCTCATGATCCCAGATCTCACCAACCCATACCTCTCCAGCAGCTCTCCGAGCGCACGAACAGTAAGTGTCCCTGCAGGATTCCCTTTGCTCCTCTGTCGCAATCTGCAGCAAACTTTTGCGCGTGGGCAACAAGTTCCTCCTGGCCCGCCACCGCCATATTCCCTCTGAGTGGCCTCTCAAGAAAAAACAGCACTAACTACTTCTTTGTTCTTTTTGGGGGGGTTTGCATTTCTGCTCCTTGCCATCCACCACTGACAGGGCTTGACAACTTCTCACTTAGCTCAAAGTTCAGACACATTAGTCATTCTCTGCGTTTTGCGTGATTTATGGCAGCTCCTTTCAACTACACACACACTGACACACACACACACACACACTGGCTTGTTGATTATAGATTTTATTGTGACCTTATTAAAGTGGATTTTGTGATTTCACTCTCAGGACTTTCATTTTTGCAGTGCAGAGATGTTTTTTCTCAAACATGACCTATTCCCACTACACTGTTTTCCTTGTTCTACCGCTAACGGAATAATCCTTACCAGTTCCATGCTGTTAGCTCTGTCTGTTTTTAGGCCTTTGCACACATTCTCTGCAAAAAAAAAAGCTCTTCCTGAAGTCATATCCTACTGTAACAACAATGTAATACTTCATTCTGACACACACGCAGGAGGCATTTCACTGCAGCATCCATGACAGCTGCTGTCTAGAGACTTAAAAAAAGTCTAGATAATTCGATATACTTGTTGCATCATATAAACTCTCGTCTGTAGCGCAACCCTAACTGTTGCATTTGTTTTGTTTGCTGGTATTTTACTACATAAACCATAAATAATTTGCAAGATGAAGATTAATCAAGCTGATAGACCCTTTCAATAAGTTCCCCCCACTTAACAACAATGTAAGAATGGATAAACGGAGCCAGGGTCTATAATCATACAATAAATCCTTCTTTATATTTTATTGATTCTTAACAAACACGCTCGATTTTGAGCAATTAAACCAACATCATTCGGAATATTAAAGTCGACGCAAGGCTGAGCAAACTTCCTTGAAATAATCCCTGCTGGCAAATTGTGTTCCTCTGAGTCGTTCCATCCCCCGGTCATGTCACATCCCCCCAAAATACAAGTACTTTCATTAAGGTCTGGCAGGCATTTGTCTGAAAAGACACCCCCTCCTCTTTTTTTCTGCCTCCTTTTCACTGTTCTGGGCCCCCTCCCCTCGCCTCCCTCTACCTTCCATTCAATTAGAAAGGCGTTAGTTGACCATTGTTATTCTGAGCAGTCTTGATGGCTTCATTGGAGGTCTCCATTGGAGCTCATTAACTAAATGGCTACTTTGCTCACAACCGAGTGGAGTTCCACTATTTTTTGTGTCACCATGGTTTCATAAGTGTAATGATATTTTATGCCCCTTATTAGTTTATTATTAGTTTTGTTCTAACCAGGCAAGAATCCTGCTAGTCTAACAGCAAAACTGATCCCCGCCTCGTCTCGTCTCTGGTATGAGAGACTCCTCGTGTTTACGCCCAGCCAGGGAGAAAAAAAAAAGACAATTTGAAATATTTGTTCCTATTCCTTGGGTTACAAGTAGCAAGTGATTTGAAAGGATTAACAATTTCAAGTTATAATCCTCTATATTTGAAAAAAACCCCGTAATGAGGTCAATGGGGCAAAATGAGCTGATGTGGCAGAAATCGTACAGCTAGACAATGGCCGGCATACTTAGCAGATGTCAGACGGTCTCCCCATTTCACAATATAAGTGCAGTGAATTTTATTGATGGGCTGATGACTTGGTACCATGTTAGACTCACATTCTTGGAGGGTTGGCTTGTTTACACCTGCAGGTGAAGTTTGGCGACATCAGATTTTCTTGATGTGTGGTTTCAGGTATATTGAACCAATGTGCTCCGCAGTTACATTGTGTTGAGCCTTCTGATTGGCCGGTGAGAAAAAATAATTGCCTAGTGGGTAATCTTATCCCTGTTGTCACCTCTCAGGTGAGGAAATGCACCACAGAGTGGTGTCTGCATTTTATTGTGGTTTGGGTCTTGGAAAGCCATGCAAGGAGTGAAGTATTTGTTTATGTGGTACTGGTGCTGCACGATAACTGATAATAACTGATCATGTGATAAACAACGATTAAATAACTATTTATATTAAGGATAAAACAAAATGTTCTTGTTCATTCATTTCAACTCTTTTTTCCGGTGTGACGCCTTTTTAAAAAAACTCTTTGCATAACAGAAACAATCAGTAATAAGTAGCAGTAGCAACAAAATGTGTATATAGTTATATAATACATACATTGTAGACCATGATATGAATTTGGCCATTTAATCCGGGCGATTAGGATGTTTGACATGTTGATATTAACAAAACTTGTTTGTTAATATCACAACACAAAAAAAACAAAAGTTGTGTTTTCAATTTCTGAGCAATTAAAGCCCATTTCCTTGCTATGTTTCTTTATTACTATAAACAAATAGATGCAATATAATGCAATTCCAATATGGGATTATAGTATTCTGATACAACCAAAAGAGGCATGGTGTGTAAAACATACCAATGCATACAGAACTTGCTGCGCATAGTTTGAAAATAACTTATTTACTTTAGTAAAAAGAGGGAGAAGTAAATTGACTTTTGGCTCACAATCAAATATGTTAAGTACTTTTAAACAAAATACCATTGTATGAACGTTGTGTGGATGACTATTTGGGTTTTCGTTAAATATTAATGATAAGACACAGACAAAGGATCATTACAACAAATATTAGAACAACTAGAAAATACATATGTTAAAAAAGGCATTAAAATTAAGTCTTTAAAGGAAGGAAAACCTCAAATTTTTTTTAACCGAATCCAACATTTAGGACAATATCAGGGCTAATATTATAATACTCATATATGACCCGGAGTACAACCCTTACTCTTCTCCCTGGTTTGATGAACTATTCACTTGATTTTCTTATTCCTGATTTAGCTGTTAGCTGCTACGAACTGCTTATTATGTCTAATTACAAAAGACGCCATAGACCTACCCTACCTCTCTGCCTTGCTTTTACACAGATGTCTTATTTGACATTATTACTCTCTCCTACCAATATATAGAGATGGAATATCAATGACCCTCTATCCCATCTTCATATATAGTATATATATACTTAGTGGTGTGGCACAAAAAGCCCTGCCTTTTGACAGGCTGTTTTAAACTGACTGACTTTGAAGAATAATAGCATTAAATTCTACCTAAATCTTAATATCCCTGTTAAAAAAGGGACGTATCGGGTTACTCTGCCAATCCATCCGTACCTAACGGGATATGTCTGTTCATATGTCTTCAAAATCTGCTGAACATAATCCATGAAATTTCACACATGCTGTGTGTGTGTCCGAAAATGTCTTAAAATAAGTTGAACGTATGCAATTTTGGCTCACATTTAAATATTATGGAAGTTATGGTCAATCTGCGTCAGCACCATTGCTTGCACACAAAATTTCTTGTTTTATATTGATATTTGTTACATTAAACGAGGGTTTTGGGCGGCGTTCATATCAACAAATAATTATCGGTCATCCTACTGCAGATTTGAGTAATGGATAGGAGATGTTGGTCAATAGTCGGCGTACCCGGATTTCACTCTGCAATGTGCTACATGGTGAAGGATTCAAATTTCAAATTTGAATGTGGCAACACTATCATGAGCGATGAGAGGCGGGCCTACATGGGATCAGCGTAGAGTTCCCATGAGGCCCAAGCATAACTGATTTCAGACCGGCTCAGGCTGACATTCTACTGTAATCCACTGAGAGCTGTGGAGGAGGTTTTATGTTTGCAGAGATGCTCAGCAGCCTGCTGTTGGGTTGGAGAGGCCAAAGATGTTTTCCCACTTACAAAGTCATCCAGCTTATTGTTTAGCGATTAATCGATGTGGTTATAGCTGCCTCGTTCCAGTAGTACTGGACTGGTGCCTAGTTGGTGTAATGAGCACAAAGTCTGTTTGAGGCCACCGGTTGTCAGCTTGATTTGAGATTTAGGCTCCATTTACATGAAAATGTTGTTTCTAAAAAAGGAAAAGTTTGCATCTTGAAATAGTTCAGTGCTCCTCAAATAACAATATGAACTCAATCCTCATGCACACGCACATCTGCTTAACGATTAAGAGTGCTGCAGTATGCATGCCAGGCCAGTAGTAGGCGGTATAACTGCTCAAAATAAACACCACATGGCCGTGTAGAAATGACATAGTATGCTATAGTTTTGTTGTTCAGTCCGTGCTGGGCTATGGCTGTTTTGGTCTGAACGAATGACCAAGCCGCAGCAAAAGGTCAATGTTTCCGTGTAAGAAGTGATGGACTTGGGCCAGATGTTGGTGTTGAACACACATTCGGCGCGACGCCACCTGCTGTCCGCCTCATCAGCACTTTTAGATAACTCCGCGAGTACATCATCACCCTCACTAGAGAGTGAAATGCCTCTTGTGTGTGAGAGGTGCAGAGTAAGTGAGAACCGGGTTAGTGTTCATCAAATATGCAGAGGGTCACCTGAACTCCCGAGCATGATTGTTGAATAGAAAATTGTTTGGCATATATGAATGGAGAGCTTGTATGAGTCTCAACATGTCAGTGGATGTGATTGCATGCCTGTCTGACTTCTTTTTTTCCCTTTCTGTTGCTTTTGGTCCTTAAAAATGTGCAGACAAAGAAAAGTCAACACAGACATTGTCCCCCTGAATAAAAGGGCCTCTCCCTGCATAAGCAAACGCACTTGTGTCGAGGTGTCTTTTCATCAGGTGGCCCACTTGGAATTTCACTCACCTTTCTGCCTGCGTGCGTGAACTTATACACGTGCGTGTTGTGTGTGTGTGTGTGTGTGTTTTAAGTCTGAGGGGGAGGGGTTGAGGCGAAGCGGTGTGGATGCTTCGCAACAGAGGCAACAGTGTACAGGGCTCACATTCTGACAACCCTCAGTTTTGTGTTCCTGAATGCTAGCACGCAAATATTTTTTCAGTCAAGCACTGTGTCAACAGAGCTAACATTTTTGACTAGCCTGATAGTTTTTAAAGGATTTTTTCTTCAAAGGCAAACACCTCCACACCAGTTTAGTGGCTCTGTTCAATTAGAACCAGATTGGAGCATCTGCAGAAATACCATCACCGACTGAAGTCTCCTGCCACGAATGATTAATATCGCTACTCTAGGAGAAATTGAATTGGAGGAAATTAAGTAAAACATTGGTGAATTTTTTTTTTTTTTACGTCTGATATGAATAATGATTCTGTTTGAGATGTTTGGACTGATGTTTGCACTTACACCTAGCATGGAGGCATTTTGAAAGATTACAGAATACATTTGTGACACATTTTAACATTTAATGTCTACAATGACATCAATTTAAGTAGCACAAGGACAACACTTATTCAAAAAAAGAGTTTTAGTCAAGATGAATAATAACTTTAGGTTTTGCATCGCTTCATAACAATTGTTAGGCCTCGCCATTAGTTGCTTTTACTTTTCTTTTGGTCACTTTTAGCTGGGTATATTTTTTTGCCAGCACCTTGTCGTACGCTCCTGAATCCCGTAAGTCTTCCAGTTGTGTGCTGCACGCATTAAATATCTTCAGAACATCACATCTCCGTCATGAATTTGGCCTAGACTTTCTACAGACCACCCAGCATGCCATCACCACCAGCCCCGCCTTGAACGTGCTGAACGTGCTGCGTAAATGGAGCTAATGATGTGGATGGCGAGGCTGGAGGTGTCTCTTTTTTGCGTCTTGACGATGTCACAGTAACTTAACTTTATGGTGTGGTAATGCTGTACACGCTGCATGTGCCCCATTGTATTAAGTTTTCCTCTTAGGCTGCATGAGGCAATGAAAACCAAGACTCATGATAAGGGTACATAAGGATACACAGTACTGATTATAGCGTTGATAAGCCTCCAATAGCATTCAGTAATGGTATGCATTAAATGGAGACAATAAGGTTTTCTTCGAAGTAGCTTTGGTTGTTTCAAATACAACCGTTCGTACGGTGTATTAAAGGATGCTGACTTTCCTAACATTACTTGTGTAGAACTGTGTGAAATGGTGTCAGCCCTGGTCTCTAGCCTTCCCTGTTTGGTCTCTGTGGAAAGCATGAGCTGGCGTCAATTCCTCCCGCTACCCCATAGCCTACTAGTTCACTACCTAACCCACCCACTCGCCCGCCTGACATTAGAAATTCTGTTTATAGCGCTCTCTGGCTTCTCCAGCGCCAGGCCCATCAGGAGCATCTCAGCACCCTTTGAGGGAAGGATAACCAACATCTTCCTCTCTCCAGCCACATACTCCCCATATTCAGTGACATCAATGAATCCCTTTGATGTGTCGAGATGAATATGTGTGCAAATGTGTTTTTATCAATTAATGTGTTTTTCTCATTTCCCATGTTTGGCCAGAACTGCTGAGCGGTTTGATACGTCGCTGCTTTCTGTGAAAATTTGGGCCAACTTGTGTTCAAGTTGAGACAGTTAAAGTTGATCTTGCACCTCAGACCACCCTAAAATCGCAGTTTTTCGTGTAGCATTGAGACATTGGGCGACCTTGAATGTTGAACATCTGCTGTAGAATATGATAAGAAGTTGTTAGCGCCTATTCATAGAGGTAACTACGGGCTCTGCTTTAAAAAAGTTACAGTATTTGTGTCGTGGACTCTTACATGACTCAAAGACATGCAAATGTTGCAGCAACGCAATATTTTAAGTCAAACCTTTCTAGACATGGAGACACGGGAGGTAGAGTATCAAGTTTTGTGAATACCAGCTTAGTCATGTCTATCATGTGGCTTTAACCTGGTCGAGGGGGAGGGTGGCCTTGGCTTTATCAAAAGGGAAGTCAGACTCCCAGATGACTGCAGCCTGAAACTCAGAATTTCTGATCATGGATAAAATGTCTAACTCCTGCAAGGACCGCCCCTGTGTCATTAACTCCTTTTGTGATATGTCAGCATTCCTGGGTAACACTTATCATTAAGCCTGTCGCTTTTTTACACAGAAATCTTGAAACAAAGGCCGCCCTCCATGCTGCCTTGGTTTATTTACACTGGCAAACAAACAAGAGCTGCATAACGCAACTCTAGTGTATTATTTAAGATAGCATTCCGCAAGCAATACATGTATGATGAATAAGACACAACAGCAACGGCATCTAGTGTGAACGTTCTGGGTCACACACATAATACCGGTTCAAATTATTAACTCTTCCGGACCTTCCTTCTCTGAATCGCTGCGTTTGTCCCATTTATCCATTTGGTGCTGTTACTACCACAATCGCCATCTCGCAGGAGGAACAACTACTTATTATGCCATTACAATGTTCATACAGAACATTTTTGCACAGTAAAGGTGGGGCAATCCTGCCATGAACAGGTTGTGTAGAAGAGAAATATTAAAACGTTTGAATTAATTTTAAATGACCATTGTGACAAAGACAAAATGTCAAATTGTCATCGCAGAGAAGATGGACAAGGTGAAATTCCGTGAATTTGTGCAGTCCATCAACATATCTGGTAATTATCTAGTAATAGCGAGAATGTAATTTTCTTACTAAAATCTATGAATTACTTGAAGAATGCATATTTTCAGTTAACCCATTAAATGATCTGCGCTGTTGCAGCTGAACCTGTACCCAACAGTCACAACAGAGGCGGGGGGCTGCAGTCGGAGTATGCTGTGCTAGTGGACTGTCCCGTATACGTGCATGTGGCCCTTTCAGAGCCATAAACACTACTGTTTAGCTCACATAAAGAAATGTTTTCCCTCTATAATTGCACCTTAAGCTTTTCGCTCCATGCTAATAAAACGTGATTGTACATCAGGAAGAAAAAGAAAACGCTCTAAACAGGGTTTCATCAGTCTGGTATTCCAAGCAGCTGTTTTCAGTTTAAGTTCTGCAGGCAGCAGGAGGGAGAGAGTGCAAGCAGGAGGAGAGATTGTTGATGAGATGTGGTGGTGGGAGCATAAACTGGGGCAGATACGGGTCCTGCTATTCCATCCCCTGTTATCCCAAGGTGGGCTGGCTTCCAGACCTTGAGGCACTCACTTATCTGAGGGATTTTGTCTCCCACAGAGCACAGTTTCTCCACCGTAGACCACAATGATCCGCCATTCCTGTACAGTCACAGCCCGATCATCGAGCGGCAGGAGACCGTCCGATCATCGGTACAGCTGAGTTTCCTCTTCAGTTCACATGCGGGCCACAGAAATGCTCTCTGCTCTGAGTATTTTAAAGGTCAGGTCCTACAAGTATGTGAGTAGTATCAGTGAGGTTGTAGTGGTCATACTAAATTAAGAAGTGGATGGATATCCGTGCAGGATGAGCTTAGTTGACAGCGAGCGGAGCAGCTGTTCTTCTTGTAGGAGTTATAAATCAGCTTGGCTGCTTCCCCCATGGTGGAGCAGTGGACTGCTGGTGCGACTCATGTCCCGGGACACACAAGTCACGTCAACACATTGCACCTGCATACACTGCTGCACACAAATATCGACAAGTTTCTGGTTTATCAGATTAGCTTCAACCCACATAAGATCGCTTAACAAAGGGTCGATGCAACTGCACGGTGACGAGGAGCCTTCTTTTTTTATATAGGGAGCTGGGGTCCTGCAATTTTGCGTCGAGACTTAATCGTTGAAAAGAGCTGGGAGATTCTTACCGTCACTTTACTTTTCATGACACTGGGTGGGCTCTGTCCTTTGTGGCAGCATTAGGGTGATTGCATGAATTTGAAATTAAATCTGCTACTTTAGAAAAACATTGTTTGCAATGTGTGTGTTTCTGACTTTCATAGACTTCTCTGAATCCAAAAAACATCTCAGAATGTGAAACATTGGATCGGAGTGTGGTTCCTCTGGATTCATTCTGTCTGTCTTATTTGTAGTTTCTCTTACACTTGCAGAAAGTTTTTCCCCTTGGCTAATCCGCCCGTGCCTCTCTTCTCTCACAGTCATGCTACGCTCTCAAAATGGGATGCGTTGCTTCATTCACCGGATGATTCACAACACTCGTGTTAGTATTGCGAACCGGCGGATATAATCCTTTCTCTGCTGGTAACAATCCCTTCAGTGTTTCTTTCCAGTATTTCTCTTGATTAACAACCGTGACGAAAGTGACCAGAGTTGCTTATTTGAATTAATCAGTAACGGGAGGTAGTCAGCCTTACTTGTCCTCTACTCCCGCATCGACGTCCCACTTACGTCTGGGCGTTTAATGTTACATTCAGTTACTAATGGTCTGCAACACGTGGTCAGAGAGCGCATTCTCAGTGGTTGGAGGTAGAAAGTTGAAGCCCCTTTAATGATGCAGCAGATATTCTGGTTGAAAACGGAGATTAATCGCAAAGCTCTAGCGTCGAGCACCATTGGGTGATCCCGTCCTCTGCTAAGTGGGAAAGGAGTAAGCGGACCGCACGTTGTCTCCCTAGTTTGACCTTTCTTGGGTAATTCCATTTCATCGTTGAGTTAGATGCTAACTGCTACAAGCGTCTTTCTTGAGTTTTTTGATTCATTAAAAGGCTGTATCCTTTATAGTGATGGCACAAAATGGCTCCAATATGGTTCTAAAGGGAGTCAGTGTTCTGCAAGCCGTGTAGGTAAAGTGTATCACACAGCAGCATCTGAGTCTATTGTGGCTTCTTCTTACATGTATGTTCTATTGTACTATACTGTAGTACTATTGTACTACTGTAGAACTATTGTACTACAGTAGTACTGTATTACTATTGTACACACACACACACACACACACACACAATTGCGCTCTCCTCGCATTTTAACAGAACGCGAATAAAGGCACACCAGTTCCCGTCTTGATCATGGGGTGTTAAGAGGGGCCATAGATTCTTAATTTATCTCCGCCAGAGTAGTTGGGTTTTCACCTGTGTCTGTTTTTCGGTTATTTGCAGCAGTTTTGCAGAACTGTCGGACACATTTTAAGGAAACTTTTAGTGTCTGGCATTTAATGAAACTATGCGTCTGGAAAGTGGGTTGCTCTTCCACTGTATTCAACATTGCAAAATCATTACGTATAATTACATCATTTCCAAAACCACTGATCTGATGTAACAAAGATGTATTGAGCAATGGGGCATAGGCAAAGGAATCTAAGCAGATGTGAAGGATGCCTCAGCCTTGGCGGAGGTCAGTGCTCTACTGAGTGCCATTATAGATCACATTGGAACTGTCTCACCTCATTTGAATCTAAATCACCTCATGACGCCTATTATAAAGCTGAGGGCCATCTGTTATTTGATTTGAAAAACACAAGTACTGTATGGAATGTATGGAATCGTAAGGGAAGCCACAGGGATTTGTTCTCTCTTTATACATTTCACAAATATAAAATCATTAAGTTACTCTTATAAAGATCGTTAAAGTGGAAATGATAAGCTTTAAAAAGTATAATCGTGTTTCTTTGATTTACAGAAAAACATAGTTTTTATAATATGTATGGCAATGAAATCAGTGACCTCATCATCTAACAATCAGCTGGAAGTCTTGCATTTCTTTTGTGATTTGCTGGATTTTTTAAAAAGTGTGTGTTATCCCATAATGTTCTGTTTGCCCAAACTGCTACAGGGATGATCAAATTAAGATTATTTTGGTCTTGAATAGAGGAGAGTCATATTTAATATGGGATGTGAAATAAGAAATCAGCCCTAACTAATCATCACAAATTGACATTTTGGTCCCATTCCCAATTTTCCCATGAGATCATCCGACTCGTCTGTATATTGATAATAATTTAACCTTTGGGTGCCCCCTCTCTGCCTCAGTTACACTAATAAAACAATTATACTTGTTAAGAAGTCACAATGTTCTGCAGAGCAACAAATCTGATTAGAGAGAGAGAGCAAAGGCACCAGTCTCTAAAATGTGTGGACTCCTTATCTGGAACCAGACTTGTGGATTCTGTGAGAATAAACAAGAGAAGTGGCAGAATAGCCTCATGGGATTTTTTATACGTTGACCTCTGCCACAGAATCTTACTCGTTCTTGACCTATAATACGCAAGACTGAAAATGACAAAGTCATGTTATTGATTAGTTCTGAGTAATGGCTGCTGTTTAAGGTCTTGTGCTCCTCAGACATAAGTCACTTGAGTGATAGCGGTGGTTTTTTGCCCGCCACAGATGATCAGCTACATTCAATCTGTTTCTTAAACTGATTCGTCTTGTGGTTTTGCCTTTTCCACTTAATGTGTATTAGCATGATGAGAATCTCACGTTGGATGACAACAATGGACGCCAGAGGTGCTGACATAATCCATCAGCCTTTTGCAAGTCTCGATACCGACTTATTTGCTTCAAATCCAGAGTAGCTACATTAGCAAAAAAAAAAGCTCTAATCAGCCATATATGACATGGAGTAGGCTGAGGAGCCCTTTTGTTTGATTTGTACATGGGTTTGAGGGGCTGGCTATTGGAAATCCCTGAAGCAGGCTTTAGGGGCAGGTCTGATTCTCGTGTGAAATGGGAAGGCTCTATAGCTCTCGGCTGACTTGACTGGGGCTGTATGGGTGTGTTGGCAGGGGGAGCGCCGGCCATGAATAGGGTCTTTGACTACCTCAGTCTTGCCCTGAAAGACAGGACAAAGACCCTAGGGCAACGGCTTAGAGCCTCACAGCTGAGCTACAGAATGCTTGGCCGAGTCTTCCTCCCTCCTTGCCTGATTTAAATACTACAGTGGCTTTCAGAATTCTGGTGACGGAGGGTCGCATTCACTGAGGTGCATTTACCAACTTTTTCCCCTGTTTTGTTTACAGTGCACCAATGCCTGAGCTTTACATGTAATCCATTGCACAGAATCCATCGGAGGGGCCTGTGAAGGAGTATGCTCCAGTGACTCTGATCAGCTTCATGCTTTTCGTATTAAGCTGTTTTTTTTAGATACAGAGTCATCACAAATCTAATTGTTAAAATTGTGCATGCAAGACAGAGACATTGGCAAGCAATGAGACAAAACTTGGTGCCCACCTCTAATTGCTTAACTTATTTTTGACAGATTTGTGCAACAAGAGAGCTTCAAAATTTGTAGGCGGCAGAATAAAGAGCCATAAATCTTTTCTGCAGAGTTAATGGGGTTATTCGAGTCCTGTCCAGACACTCTCTCTCCACAGAGTGTCTAGTTTCAGATGTCACTCAGAGCTTTGTTTGCCCCCCAGGGTGAAGGGTTAGAGGTCAAGGTTCAGGGCCAGTTGGCTGAGTGGCCACAAAAGCGCAGGCTTCCCCTCAGCACATCCGATCCCTTCGTCCACACCAGTCCGCAGCCACAATGAGAGGATCAGCTTGCAACATTTGTCTTTTCTTTTTATAACCTAAAATTAATTTTCACTGGTGTCAGGAACTATAAGTGTGTAGTTCAAACTTTCACAAAGGGTTCAGCAAACCAGCTTTGGTTTATTGGCTCGAAATTTATTTGTGGAAAATGTGATTATTCTGTTACAGTAATGGTGATTTTTTTTTTTCTCCCTTTTTTGCATGTGCAGTGTGGCTACTGTGCAAACTCGTTGTTCCCGTAGCAATGATCCTATAATTGCCATTTAATTTTTTCATATTATTTGGATTTTATTTCTGTCCCCACATTCTTTCTCGCTCTCACAAGAGCCCGTTGAAAGAAAAAAGTTTCTTTGTTTTAAACACCTCAGAAACTTAGCGAGACACCACCCACAAACTCAACTTTTCTCCCTGTTCTACTACCACCACCACCACCAACACCACTAGAACATGTCCTCCAGCCAGGTTTATTATGCCTCTCCACGCAGACCAAAATTGCAGCTGCAAGGAGAACAATCTGGAGCACATTAGCTCAGGCGCTGTGATTTATAAATTGTTTCTCAGGCCATAAATCCCTGCTGTAATTGTGCACAAGCACCCCGCTCTTTCTCCGGTCACTCCCCCTTCGCTCTCGCTCTCGCTCTCCTTTCTCTCTCAGAGCAGCTTACAGTTCTGGAGTTAACACTAATTGTTTGCAGAAGTGTGCAGTTTGCATGGAGCTTTTTTTTTTTTCTTCTTTCAGATTTGTGGGCGTGCAGAAAACAGATCTTGGGGAAAGATAAACTTTCCTACTTTATTGTGCTGTAAGTAAACGTTTTGTGTCACGTGGTGTGAGCTAAACCTCCAAAATGGGATGTGAACGTTTTGTCTTAAGCTCGATGTTAGTGTGGTTCGTGCTCTGCATTCCTGAATACTGTGTAATTGTAAGGGGCCTCTCCTAAACTCTGTCCCTGGGAATTCGATATTTACAGCAGCCCCTGATCGTAATCACCTCGCAGCTCTCGTTAGATTGTATTGGAACTGAAAGATAGCAACAGCTGTATGTTGTTTTAAATAGCTGTTCCAGCCTTGAGATGCTCAGTGGTCTGGTAAATGTTCCAAAGACGTTTTTGCAGAAAATTCTAACAGCTCTTATAAATCAGAATTAGCTCATCTTTAAATGTGTAAAAAGTAATCTATTCAATGTTGACTGATGAAAAAAATGCCATTGTCAGGCAGAAGCAATCCCTCGATCCTGCTTCTCCTCCATTGTTTTGCTTTTTGGAGACCCGATGAACCTTAAAGAGGTAGGGGACCCTATGACCTCATCCCAATTTGTGACTCCCTTAAAGATCTTCCCTGAAACTAAGAAAACATACGTTTTTATGTATACAAATGAATCTGCCTTGGCGGTTACTAGGCAAGAAAATAACTAAAACTGTCAATGAAATTCACCTTGAAAAATGTTTCTCTTTACAAAGTCTCAAATATGTAAGAAGATCCCTGGCTGTGGAGGTGAATTCATAGCTAAACTTATCGGGACATTACTCAATTGTGATTTAGCACTATCAATATCACTGTGCACCGCGTGGTGGAAATGAAGCCTGTAGATTACAGGGGGATGGTTTTTACAGGTATAAAAATCCTTTGGCTACATGCCAGACCTCCCTGAAGTCTGCTGACAATACGCATAACTAATCCTGGGGAATTTCACGGTAGTAAGTCGTGCGCTCTGTCGCCCACTGTGAAAGTTTGAGACTATTTTTGAGTATCCTTTTTGATACAATTTTGCACGTCATTCCAATCTAATATTGGGGAAAAGCTCGCTACTTTTGCAACATTTCAAGTAACGTAGATGACAGAATTAAAAAAAAAATCTTTTAATATTTAATTTTCATCAGTTCGGAGTGACTGACTTACCTGTGGAGCATTAATGTGTCTTCGTGTTTGAGAGGAGCTGGAAGGGGGAGGTGAATGCTGGGGCTGGAAGGGGGGCAGGTTTTGCAGTGGGGTGATAGGGATGTCAGGTAGTAAAATCTGAGATGAGGCAGGGCCCAGAGGTCTGCGGGGCCTGGAGATTTGGCTTGCACTTGGAGAGCAAACACAGGAGGCATCTGCAGGCAGCTGTGTGTGTGTTTCTGTGTGTGTGTGTGTCTGTGATTGTGTGTCTGAGGGGGGAAGGGGCTGCTGCTGTTGCTGCTGCTTTGGACAGGGGGGTTGGGAGGTGGAGCTGGATGGTGGTGAAGAGAGCGAGGGAGAGAGAGGAAGGGAGGGGAAGGAGGAGGAGGGAGGTGGACTTGCAGAGTGAACACAATCAGCCCTCTGTTTTCATAAGACCTGTGGTATGTGTGAGCAGAAACAAATGTGTTTAATTTAGGCCCTTTTTTTCTCTCTCTCCCTCTCTTGCCTTCTCCACTACACCCACTTATGCCCACCTCAGTCTTTCAAAACTAATGTTTTGCCTTTAAGATGCCTCCTCTTCCCCTGTCAACTGCTTTTAAGAAGTTTATAAAGAGAGACGGAAAGAAAAAAAACAAAAACAATCCCCCACTGTGTCCGGTTTGAATAAAAAAAAAAACAGGCACCAACCCAAATTTATTCTTGGAGGGTGGGGGTAAATATTTATCGAACATTTTTGGAAAAAGAAGAGACGATTATTTTTATGTCTTCCCTCAGAATTTGGAGTGATGACCATGCTGTGGTATTTGTTGTGTTCTGCATCAGGGGTGCATGCTGGACTTATTATTGCCTCCTAAAAGCCTTGGCAGGAAGGCAGGAAACGCTGCATTATATCGGTAACCCATGCTGTCTGTCTCCAGTCGATTTGTGTTCGGTCATAAATGAAAAATTCATGTCTCACTTGTGTGTCATTGGGCACACACCTACATTGAGACACAGATTTCTAAGTGGAGCTTTACTGGAAACATCCCGCCAAGCTTTGCTAACCACCTCATGCTCTGGAGTTAATTATACAGACGTTTACAGCTGTGAATTTCAACCAAACTAGGCTACTCCCCAAACAATAAAAAGTTGCGTTCCTGTGCGACTGGACAAACAATGCTACAGGACATGGAAGTGGACGACGTCTCTGACATCAGAAGTGTAGTCCATCGTGACACGGATCACGCTGACATGAAGCGGGGCGTTCTGTGACAGAGGATCGCGGGTCTCCTAGGTACGGGAAACCACATAACTGACTTCACATAATTGACTGGAATAACCTCGCACCCTCCTCTTTCTTTATGAGATGGTCTTGCTCTCACTAGAAGCATAATTGTTTTCTTGTGTTTGTAATTATACAGTGAGTTTTACATGACCTGCTGTTGTGCTCTGAAACCAAATTACCTACCTATTCCGAACTCCAGTTTAATAGGCAAACTTTTTCCTTTAACTATACCTTATTAAAAGAACCAGAAAGTCAGCAGCTGAGGTTACATCGACCAATCGGAATTCCATTATTCCGATTAAAGATTTTTAGGTCAGCTACTGGATCTTCTTTTTGAAGTTGTTAAACGGCCTTCTCTGGCTTTATTCAGCAGTTCATGGTCATACACCTTTGTCTCACAACAGTCTTGTGTATAGTTATATGATCTAATACAGTCAGGGCTTTTATTTTGAAAAGCTGTGTGGCATGCCCAAAAGTCTTGTGTAATTTGTTATTTATCCTTGTTTGAGCTGTTTTTTTTGTATATTGATATAAAATTCCTTCTTTTTCTATTTTTGAGCATTTTGTAAAGCGAATGAAATTTATTACTATTATTATTTAAGGGATTCTCTCTGCAGATCTCTGATGCTCTTGCCGCTTACGTCTTCTTCGGTGTCTCTGTTTTATGGAGAGGAATAATCTCCGCTGCTGTGCTCTTCATTAGTAGAGCATCATGGGAAAAACAACCCTTTATACCTGACTCTACCTTTGTGAGACTGAAGACATACGCCTTACACGTACTTCCAGCCACGCCACGCTCTATCACTTTGTGGAAAAGGAAGTAGGCAGGTTCTGATCCACTTTTTTTATTGTAGGGATTCAGCTTTGTAAGGGACATTTAAAAAAAAAGAAGTTTTCCAGTTGTTTTTAATTTGTCCAACACTTCAGTCAATCTCACTTCCTTCAGTTTTTCATTATGTCCATATTGTTCATTATGTTTACCTTCTGTCCATTCAGGCATCCAATAATGTTAAACACTCTGCTTTGGTCCCTTCCTGCTTGGAAGCTGCCTTCCTCCATTACGTCACAAGAAAAGGGTTTATATTTCCCCTCTGCAACTGAATGAAATTGACATCATTTTAGGTGTTTTTCGATACAAAATGAAGTGTTTATTTGGAGTGTTTTCATCCATTACTGGGCTTTTAATCCAATTTTAATATCAATATTAGGGTTCATGTAAACCCAGCTAGTGAGACAGCAAAAGAACAATAGTGGCTTAATTTAAACACTTAAAGAGCTTTGTGGTAAAGCTCAAGGAAGCAATAACTCAGGACCATGTCATTCAAAATGAAGAAGAAAAAAAAAACCCAGGTACAAATAATTGCTTGAGTTGCAAAAATGCAAACTCCTGCTGAAGTGGCAGCTCACTCAGTGGGGCGGAATGTTAAAGAAGCTTTTTAGGGGGGTTTATCCTGGCCTTGTGTTCTGTTAATGCTGTTTTATTACTGAAACAGCAGTAAATTGACTCCCAGGACTTTACAAATAGTTTAGCCTGCATAGAATATGCATGAGGTAGTTAAGTCTTGGAACATTTTTGCGCCATATTTGGCCCTTTACACTTTATATCGGCACACACTGTTTCAACACAAATGTGATTTAGCACATAACGACTACCTTTGTCTGCATCTTACTACAATTACCACATATAGCTGTGGACAGAGCAGTAGGCCGTGTGCGTAACCATCTTGGAAATGTTGGAAAAACCTTGCCGCCTTGTTGTTAGGACCTCCCTCGCGCTGCCTTCCCTCTTCGCTCTTGTCTCTCTCTCTTTGCACTAATAGTTCTTTTGTGTACAAGAGCATGTTAAGAGGCCAATGAGCCTGGCCTTAATAGGCCACGTTGCCATAGAAACCACAGCACTCTGGATGTCTGACCTTTGACCCAGTTTTTTTTAGAGGCTCTGAATAAGAGTGCAGGACGACCGACCGGGTCACAATAGAGGCCCGGCAAACTGAAGCAGTGCCCCTGTCATAGTCACTTAACTTCATTCCTGTATGGGCTAATGGACTCTTCAAATGTGGTTGCCATTAGTGGGGTGCTATCTCTACTATAGCCTCCTCATGGTTTACATAAACCCGGACATTCAAGTGATGCTTTGCAATCATTCTACTTGTCTACATGTTCCGGGTGTGAACACAGGAATGTACATCTTGACCGTTGAAATCTGATGGGATGATTTCTGCTCCCCACCCATTAAAGTGTGTCTGTTACTTCTTTCTATTTAAACCCTTTAAGATAGCTTTAATTAATAGCTTCCTCCCTGACTAATCTGCTTACTTCATAGAGGACTGGATAATAGGACATGGTCCCCATTCAGGAAAATTTGCAGTGGCCCAGCAGTGCATTGTGGGTCTGACCAGCTGAGCTGCCTGTCGTTTCCCCATCAATTACACAGTAATTAGCACAATGACCGCCGTGGTTTGCTTAAGAATTGTCACTGTAATTACCTCTAATGTTGGCAAACAATGAGTCTTAATGCAAACTCTGAGACAAGGCAGCGGCTACTTATCACATTGTCTTTGTCCTGAAATCTTAATTGTGTTTCATGCGTAGATCAGGTTGAGGTGTCAATGGCCCCGCATGAGCAGGTGATATCAGCAGAGCAAACTAGGGAGGGACTGTTGTGTAGGGGGCCTGACAGGACCATTGTCTGAAGTTGCTGTTCATATGGGTAGGGGACGGTAATTAACACCTCAGCCAAACAGCAAGCTGTGCGGCCCATTTGTTTCTGTTGGGGGTAAAAGAAAACAATGGGGAGGGGTTCTCCACACAGTAGGTGATTGACATTATCTGCTGGAGCGATCCATGGAGACATTCCTGCTGCTCTGCTATTCAGCACGAGTCGGGCGAAGCCATTTCACAAGCGTAAGGCCTCGTCTGAGCTGCCACTTTATACATATTCACTCCCTTCTTTGTTGTTTGACTTGAATTGTTTGCGCTTGATTGATTAAATTAAAGGGATTCAACACTCCCAGGACACAGCAGTTGTTATATCTGCTGGGTCGGTTTATGGCTTACGAATAATCGATTTAACACTTTATAGGAATATAAAAGATGATTTGATATTAATTAGGGTTGTTATAAGATCAGAATCTTAAAATCAGATCAAACAGTAATATAAAAAAAATAAATACACTATCCTACCCTTAAATTTTGCACTTGGGAACCGTTGTTTTTAAATTACTATGAGAAACATGTATTTTAAACCTGTTTATAATAATTTCCTAAAAAAATACACCAGTAACTACCAAAAAAAATCAAGGAATGTTATATTTCCAATACCGTAAATTATTAGACACATTAGACCAACAAAGACATTAAATAAGATCATATTACACATATTTATTTTATTTAAAAAGTACATACCATATTTCAAGATATTATCACTGCAGAAATGAAGGTTGGTTCTTTTAATGTACATAACAGTAAAATCCATAATTCAAACATAATGCTGTTACTTTGGATGTGATTATTTGTGTCACAATGATATTTCTCCATGAATTTTACATTTTCTGGTCCAATATATTATATTCTGCGCTATATTATGAGCAGTAATAAATATATTTACTATACTGATATACTATTTATAATTTTGTGATCTTACTGTTGCCATTTGCCATTGTTTTTCATTTTATTTATTTATTTTGCAGTGTCTTATTAAAAACCACAATTATCAAAACCATACATTTATAATAACATACAATCCTGTATATGTTCATAGTGACTGTACATACTTTTTTCTACTTAAATTAAAGTCTGGTATTTTTCTGCATCTTAGAGATCGCTGTGAAATGCTCTCCCAGTTTAGCACATATCAGAAATATTTCAATATTTCTGTAGCCGTGGGTTGAAAAACTGATTAGACCTGTTTTCCTCTGGCTTTCAAGCAAATTTGAATGTCATATTTTTTAAACACAAAAACCATCGCTTCTTTTATACTTTTGACAACTTAATATTATTTATCGTTTTTGGTTGTGTCTGACTGACAGTTAAAATGACGTCTCGCCACAGCCAGTCAGACAGATAGTAGTTAGCAAAGTTTGGGATTTTTTTCTCCATCCCTTTGGCAGAGCATCTGACTGAGTTTGACAGCAAATGTCCAGACATCTGTCTCTCCTCCATCCTCTGATGTTGGCCTGCAGTATGGCACCACACACTTCAGAAATGACAAAGACTCTTGGCTGAGTTTTCTTATACTCTATGTGAGCAATGTAACAATTAGAACCCAGTTCTGGCGGGCCACATGCCCCAGAACATATGTTACATTCTCTGTGTTCAAAAAACCAAAGGGCTCCAGTGCAGCATTTTGGAAAATTTCAGCGGCATCACTGCCACCTTTGTCGCAACTGGGTCCCATAAAAGTAGCACATTCAACTGATGTCTATTCTGGGTGCTGGAGGCTGCAGGGGCGGCTGGAAGACAATTAGAGAGCTATGAAAATGGATCAGCTAAACTTCACTTTAGTCACACACTTCTCTCAGTACTCATTCCGGGTCTATTTACCCAAAATTCCCATGCTGAAACAGACATTGCTATGGCGCTTGCCATATGTGTATTTATTTCCTATAACAGCAGGCCTCTTGTCATGCATGACTAAATGTGTTGCAGTTTGTCTAGATTTTCATATATATTACATTAACTATATGAATTGAGTCTTATTCAGCTGACCTGGTTTTTTCTTAGACTTTCCATGTGTTCTTTTTTTCCCACTGTAACACTGTGAAAGTTTTTGCTGGGCAGTGTGGCCCGCAATTCATCGCCTTTTGTTTCCCGAAACAGCTCATACAATCTAACACCTCTCCCCTCCTTCTGGTGTGCTGTTGAGTGCTGCGCTGCTGCAGTCTAGACTGGAGCTAATGTGACAGTGTGTGGCTGGCATTACCTACCTGGATGTTGCAGGGAGTGTGTGAACAGTTTCTCCATAGGGTGTTTTGGCAATTAATAGAAAAGTAGGTGCTCAGAAAAAGGTGCCTGGGGGCATGTGGCTCGGTTCTGGCAGAAGCTGTCAAATAAGGGATGGATTGGGTGGAAGAGCCGGGCTGGGCACGGTCGGGCAAGACCAAACGCTCACAATAGCACTTGTTTCATTTGTGGAGGGACTCATGATTGACATAGATTAGACGGAGAAAACTGCATTGTTTTGGGTTTTCTCTCCAGAGAGAAGCATTCATTAGGCACCATGCACACAGCAGAGTAAAGTTTCAATAGAGTTTGCAGCCTCTAAAGCAACTGCCTCCTGACAGTTGTATGGACTTGGGCCCATTAGTTGGAAGCTACGATTCAGCCTTGAGCAGTATAGTGAAAATGAAGAGGGCTGATGTCAACTCCAAGAATTTCCCCTCTTTCGAAGGGAGAAAAGGGTCCCCTTCCCCCCTGCCTCGGTGCGCTGTTGGACCCCAGCTGTCAGGAAACAATACCCTCTGCCTGCTCCGACAAACTCATTCCTGAAAATGTTTTTTTTTCCCTCCTCTGCCTTTTCCCCCCTCCTGTTATAATGTCTTTTCCATTTTTAACCCAAAGCCATCCAAGCTTCCTTCCTCCTTACAAATCCCGAGTGATGAATGAAGTTTTAAAAATCCAAACCTGAATGCATGACTCCTCCAGTTTGCTTGTTCGTCATCATTTATCCTTCACCAACTTGGGAAATGGAGGCAAACTTTGCATAAATTGTTTAACTGGATTTGTCAGTCATTTTGGGATGCTTTTTCTTCTGTTTACCATTTATCAGGTGTTTGCTATGGGTATATGTCAAACTATTTATGCAAAGGAAGTCATAAGTGTAATGCTAAGTAAATACAAATGACAGTATATACTGTAGAATGATAACAGAAGACGGCTAATGAGATTGCGCAATCGCCTCTCACACGCAGAATTTACGATTTCATAAGACACTTTCACGCTCAATAGGAAAATTAAACACTCAACCGACATACTTTAATGTCCCTGCTGGATGAGCCAAACATAACTGACAATAGAAAAACCTTTTAATTAAATTTGAAATTGTACCAGAGAGGAAATCCACATGCATGACAAGCTGCTGGGTCCGGTATTTAAACTGATTCGTAAACCAGATGGTTCAGCCGTGCATTTTCGAGCTCTGGCTTCATGTTATCTCCATTACTCCAGGACCCCCCCCCCCAAAAAAAAGAAGAAAAAAAAAGAAGTGTGATGCATTAGAGCAGTAAATCACAAACCCATGGCTCCGTGGCTCAGGGCAGCAGTATTATGGTGATGGAAATATATGTGACATGAGTAAAAAAAAAGTGGAGACGCAAACACCAGCACAACCCTCTACCATAACTTTGATACATTTGTGAAAACATGGTGATACCTAAAGGAGGGAGGGACTATGTTTGGGTCAAAAGGCCAAACCAGTTGAGATGTATGGACAGCAGTTAACTCCAAGTCCACAACTCTGATGGTGGGGCTTCCCTCCAGCTCTCTTTTCCCACCCGCTCGGCGATGGGCGCTCACAGCTGGCCTCATGTTTTTCCTTGACAAACGGCAATTTCACAGTACTCCACCAGTCTGCTGCGTTCACATTGCTCTCCCAACTTTCCTCCGTTGCGGAACTCACTTGTCTGACTCCAGCTGGAATGCGAGGGCCGTACAGGTGTCTGCTGCAGATCTCTGCGGGCTTGACACCATTCATAACACTTTAGCACACTCTCGGAAAAGATTATTCGTTACTGGCCCCTCACAGTAAATAATAAGCCTCTTTCACAAATGCAGTCAATCCTTGAAATGTCTGGAACATTTCATAAAGGGGGTCATGCCCCCCAGAAGATTAATTTTTCATGGAAAATGCCTCCATGGCTGCGTTGTGAATGAGCAGTTGTTTAAGTGGTTGAACCACATCTGATTGGACACTTTGATCGATCACAATACTGATGAGCCACCGTCTCCATTAATGCCTCTATTAATGTGTCGGAGGTATATTCTGAATGAAGTAGATTGCAGAAACAAACAAGAAGATCAACGTCAGCCAATAACAGCTTCTCACCTGTATCATGTACCGCCATACTTAATCGTTGAGGTATTCAAAAAGTGTTGAGTCGACTGTTGAACGCAAGAACAACAGCGAAATCTATAATAGTATTTACATTTTTCATGAAAACTCTTCCAGATGTCGCCAAGTGAAAAAGCCGGCAGATGTTTTTGAAAGGGACATCAACAGTCAAATGTTGCGTCCTTCATTTCCAGTATGAACACTGTGGTAGGATTCAATATGTGCCAACAATATACTGTTGAAATACACACACTACACAAGTAAGTCTACTTCTGTGATTTGAGACTCCGACTTCCCACATCTTCTTCCTTTGTCGGATTTATTGGCGGTTGGTGTCGCATTACCACTATCAGCAAGACTGCCCCCTGAACCCAACTATTCTGGTAATGTTGCCATGGCAAGAGTGAAAATGATGCTAAATGTAGCTGCATAAGTGACAAGTGAACATTATCTCCATAACTGAAAAGGAACTATTTGAGAAAGTGGATTTTTTTTTCTCTCAAAATAGAGCCTAAAGCTCAGTTTAGACTGCCTGTGTAACGACTGCCTGTGTAACGCAGAGCTAGTGCACCTTTATTGTACCCCTCCATTCACTTTAAATTTAATGTACTCAAGGTATAATCTGTGCGACAGCAGCTGAGGTCGCAACAGCACTGATTAAGATGACTGTGTAAACGTGAGGTGAATAGGCGGGACGAGGGCATGAAGTTGAGTAGCTTAGTCGTAGAAGACACGAATCAAAGAAAGAGGTCTTAGAATCGGGGGGACGCCATGAGGTGTGGGTACATCCTACCCTTTGAGAATAAGACGAGATTATCAGCCATGTACCATGGAGGGTTAATGATTGTTTCTTTCCCCCAAGTTAATTAGTATGTATTTAAGAAGTCGCACAAGATGTTGCTGATGCTGTGTTTTAAGCCACACCTCTCTTGCTTACAGCTGAACAAAAAAGGATTTTCATTGTGGCGTTTTTGCATGATCTCTGTGTAAAAAGGACGTTTGATTGGGCTGTTGCTAAACATTTTAGGTATTTTATGTGTCTTTGGGTTTTTTTTACAACTGCTTTCCTCGCCGTGTGTCCCATTCTGTTGTGTAATTTTGTTCTTTTGCTCTCACCCGCAGTACCTGCAGATGAAATGGCCTCTTTTGGACGTCCCTGGATCTGCAGGACTAAAAGACTCCCGTTCTCCAACACCAGGACATTTAGTGAGTAGAAGCTTCCCTTCAGATAAAACATGAATTATGTTATTAATGTCAAAAAAAAAAGCAAACAGAAAATTTATTGGAGAGAAAAAAAACCACATATGTTATCTTTACATATATTATTTATCAATACTTCACATTACTTGATTAGTTTCTGCAGTAAAATCTCGGAAATCAAATAAGTGAACCATATTAAATTAATGAACCGTAAAATTACCCCCCACATTATTTTAAGCAGCTGATAAGACGCTCCCTCCAGGGCTACTTCCTCCTGACATTCGTCTAATTATCAAACTAAATGAGTTTATTGAGAACCATATTAATGATCCACCCAGGCTCTCGCCGGAATGTTGTTATTCACAATCAAGTTCTTGTGTGCATGTAAATTCACTGATTCTCATCCATGTACAGCTTCCCACAAGTCCTCCTGCACCCGCAGGCCAACTGCTGAACACTCTGTCTGTCTTAACCACAATAACTCAGCCTCCATCATAAATCTCTCAAGTTTGAACCTCCTTGCCATTCCTTAACTTTCCCACACAGGTGTGAAGTAGTCATCATCATGTCTCACTGTGGTTAGACAATGCGGGGCCTCAGCAGACCTGTTTGGTTTGTTCCCTCGCTGACAGATTGAAAACATTAGATAACATTAAGCTGAGAGCATCTATCAAGCATCTCACCTGGTTGATTGTATCAGGCGGCATCCTGTTTGGGAAGCCATGCTAAGCATTGCGTGAAATTGGAAGACAAAGTCAGAACGCTTCAGGAGAAAAGAGCTGTTGTGACTCACCCCCTTGACCTGACATATCCCGACGAGACGTACTTGCTGAGTTTGTGGTTGATCCTATAATCGGCGTGATGCACATGACAATATCCTCATTGAGAGCAGTTAGTGGGGCGTTGTTGTGAAGGGCCTTGCTCATGGGAATCCAGGACAGACTTCAGACTCAATAGAAACCAATTAAAGATATTTTACTAGAATAAATGCTGACCTATCAGTGACCCTGTTGATTCTTCTTGGGACAGAGCAGCTACTGTGTGCAGTTTTGTTGCAGCAAACTTGCTTTGAGTAATTTGGTGACTGTGTGAGGGGGCATATAGGGTTACCCTTGTCCGTATATCCTCTCAGTATGTACGCAACAGGGAGCATTCTACCCACATCTGCTCAACAACTGCTGGACAGAATTCAATCGGATTTCACACGTGCATTGTAGAGGCCCTGAAGCTTTGCTTTATATACCTATATTCTTAATTTTGCTTATTTTTATACTGGCAGTTCACGTTAAACGTCGGTCATTTTTTATGTTGTTTTGCTGCTATTCAGATGGTATGGTCCTTAATCTAATCAAAAACAACTGGATAACGATTCAATGAATGTATCTAATAATTCCTCAATTTGCTTTTAATTTGCTTTTTATATATATACATATATATATATATATATATATATGCATTTTTTTGCTGCATATCTATATATATATGCAGCAATATAGATATGCAGAAGTTATAGTCGACCCACAAGATTTTATTGTAAAGGGAAAATGCTTTTAACACAAATATGCTAGTTAAGTTTAATCTTCTTATCCTTTTTTAAATCCTTTTATTTAAATTTTTTTTTATCATTTTAACATTTTCTTCCATTGTATTTTTAGTCAAGTCTGTTTCTGTTGACGAAATGTTTGGACATTTTTAAGGAAAAGTAAGACTAGACTGATTATTATTATCAACTTAAAATTCTTAATATTTTGGTCGATATCAATAGTGATAACAGCAATTAAGGAAGCCGACTTGCAGAAAGTTTCAGGTCTTATAATGCTAATTTAAAGATAACGTTCGGACAAGGAAAATGTTCCAATATGTATATTTAAGACTTCCCAACATTGGCTTTGCTTGATAAAACTGTTTGATTCTGAGGTGAACCAGTTACTAGATGGCTCCATTAGTCTTTCACCTCCATAACTAGGTTTGGACCACTGATTTACATGCCAGGGCCGCAATGGGCTTCCACGAGCTTCCTCTGCCTTGACGCTGCTCAGGCATAGTTCATCATTTTTTTTGGGTCCTATAGCACCTCCCACATAGAGCAGGTGAGATAAGCTTAGCAGATCCCACCTGAGGCCGAGCATCAAACTGCTCTTCATGCTGTCAAAAGATCAGAAAAATTGTTGGGACATATTTTTTGATTTTGATTAAGTTTTGGATTTTCAAACTACATTTTGTGTCTCGTTATTTTTTAATCAAAGATTATTTTATGTTGATACGATCACAGTCGACCAAATCAAAATGCACCAGGTCATCAGTGTTAAACTTGCCTTCATTGCACCCCTGCATTCTGTATATAATGACACAATGGGGTTCTGAATTGGGCCGCCTCTGAGACAGCAACAAAGTATGTTACTTCCCAGTGACCAACCTTCGTATAGAAGGCATGCGCTGGTCGGTCGGGATGGTTGCGACACTTGTACGATTTATACGCAGCTAGCAACAGCCAGCTCAAAGAAGATAGTGCGGCCGATATGTCTTCAAAATGAGGAGACATCGAGACATCTGGGAGCATTTTTAGAGACCACTGGTCAACGCCTGTCAGATGTCACGTCAGAGGCTGCTGATGCTCTACTTCTCTTTTGCTCGCTGAACCTGGAATCCCTATTGAGATCAGTACACATGCGCAGCACTTTTCCGCCAATTTCTTAGAGAAGGGTCTTCATTGACTCACAGTTGCCCAATCTTTGTATAGAAATGGCTATTTTCTTAGAACTCGGTGGCCCTTTCATTTTTAAGTAGTATAAAAGAGGGAAGTTCATAGAGAGATTACGTGCTTTCAGTATGTGCTCTAAAAGAGGAAGACACCATGCTTGATCCGATGACATACACGCACAGGGTCAATGGATTTGTGGTTGGACGCTCTAATGTTGGGAATGGTGTACCTAGGGCTAGGAGGAGAGAAAGTGAAACACCCCGCTGTGGCCTCACCCCCCACTCTGGGCCAGGAGCCCACATGCCCCTCTGGTGTGCTGCTGCTGACAGGGAGCGAGGCTGATTATGTGCTCATTACTCCAGCCGAGGAGAGAGAGGAAGAGTGGGAGGGAAGCAGCAGGCTGGCTCCCCAGGCCTGCAGGCTCCCCAGGCCCCAACACAGCACTAATGAGAGCAGGGGGAGCGGATGGGCACACACGGGGGGCCAGGGATTACTGCCCAGGGCCGAGAGAAGCTGGAGAAAGAGACCTGAGGAGAGGAGGCTAGGAGACGCCAGCAGCGTGACGTTTTCTCCCGCAGTCATTCTGTGAGCATGTGGTAAATCTGACAATCGTTGTTTTGTTTTGATGATGGACATGGATGGTTTGAAACATCAGTCAAGATCTCCCTGTAGCGATATTCACATTTTATATGAATATAGTTCTCTAATAAGGGTTTTACTGTGGGCACGGCTTCTCAGCTCAGTCATGTGACCATCCAGAATCAGCCACTGGTGATGACTGGTGACATGAGGACAGTGTTGAGATTTTAATTTTGAGGGGGAAATCATTTCTTCTCACATTCTCACTTTTGCTTGCAGACTTCATCACCATTTATGGTGCTTAAACTGAAACGGCTTTGAGATTTCTGTGAAGTTTGTTCAGGTGAAACAAGATCGCAGGATTTTAAATAGAATTCAGCGCCTTAAGGGAACACGGATTGACAGGCTACATCCACCCTGTCACTCTGCAGATTGGGTCCTTGCGGCCTGTATGCTTATCAGAGCCGGCTCCAGCCGGAGATACTCAATAATTCAGCGCAGGTTTGTTAAGCATTCAGTTTGTATTGCTTTTGGTAGTAATGGAGGTGGTGATGTTGGTGGTGGGGGACAGCGAGGACCGCAATGAAGGAAACAAACTTTTTTATCAATGTAGTGCAACCCATCATGTTTGCATACGCTCACGTCCAAGACCAGCAACCCCTAACCCCCGTATGAGCTCCTGTGTTCAGAGGGCAGCCTCTTCATGAATGATACATCAAAGATGCTGCAGGGCCAGGTGATGCAGTATGTGTAACTTCAACCCATCAGAAGAGGTCGAGATGGACAGGAGAGGAGAGGAGAGGAGAGGAAAGGGGAGGAAAGGAAAGGAAAGGAAAGGAAAGGAGAGCGGAGGAGAGGAAAGGAAAGGAAAGGAGAGGAGGAAGGAGGAAGTTAAGTAATTAAAAGTGCTGCACATGAACAATAACAAAAAGAAAGAATGATTAAACGAAGGAAGGAAAGAATCAAAGAAAGGGAAAGGGGATTTGAGAAAGTGAAAAATGGATGAAGAATAAAGACAAAACTTAAATTAAAGTACATCAAATTGAAGAAAAAATTAAATTTAAGGAAATCAATATGAAGAAAAAATAGAAGAGGAAATTAAACCAATAAAAAAGGGAAAGGAAGGTGAAAGACAAAGACTAGTGAGAAAGCAACGAAAAAAAGAAAAGAAGATTTCAAAGGAAATAAAAAAATTGAAGAAGTTAAAAAAGGAAACAAAAAAGGAATAAAGGATAGAAAGGGGAAAGAACGACAAGGGAAATTGAATAGAAAGGACGGATATGAAAAGGAAAATACTGCAAGAAAGAAAGGAGGGAAGGAAGAAATAATAGGAATTAATATAAAAAGAAAATAAATGAGAGGGACAGGAAATAGAAAGAAAAGGAAATAAAGAAATCACGAGGGCAACCAAAAACAAGAGGAAGAAAGGGGAAGGAGAATGAAGCAGAGTGAAGGGGAGAGGACTGGATCAGGAAAAGAAAATAAGGAAGAAAGGGAGGTTGACCATTTCTGAGGTCATGCAGTCACTTGTATCAGTTTGTTTTGCCATGTTGTCACACTGACAGAGCTGTTTCTGGATTAGAGGGAAGGACTCAGTCCCTTCCATCCCCTCTGTCACTGATCAGATCAGATCAGCTCCCTCTGGGGGCTGCTACTCTCTTGATAGGGACACAAGAATCGCCCCGTCCCTTTGACTATTACATTAGTGTCAGGAGTTATAAAGGCATTGTCAGTGGACCATAAGTCACCCAGTCGCTGAGCTGTCTAACAGAATTGAAGTGGTAAGGCCTGAGCAGCATTCCAGAGATGTCTTTTGCGGTACTGCATGTGTCCGCTGCATTCCTCAGCTCTGCTACTATCACAGCTTCAATGAGGGTTTTCTTATCCCTCTCAGAGCGATACATACACATGCACCGGAGTCATTTCCACACACCTTTGACTGGGAATCCAGTGAGATTTTCTCGTTCTGCACCGGGCAGGGAACAACCAGGATCCATCATGAAATCAAAGGCTTTGAGAGGACTGAGCTGAATGCTGATCTTAGGTCTGCAGTCCTGCTGGGCCACTGCGAGAAGATCTTCCTTTTTAGAACTGGAATAAGGAACCAGTGCTTTAATTCTATTCAAGCCCAGATTATGTAATTGCCGAATGAGCTAAAATACACATAATCCTGTTTATTAGTGGCAAAGAAAATGTTAATATGCATCTGTCAGTTTGTAAATATTTATTTCCAGGCTACGTCCCACTGACATTTGTCAATGTTTGTGTCCAAATACTGGTTTTGTTAGAGCTCACTCAATTTATTCAGTGGCCACTGGGGATATTTACTCCTACAATATGACACCGCGCTGCACTCTATTATTTTAAGCCAGAATATTACTACCATTGACCTTTTGGGAGGCGATGACCAGACGTAAAGCACATGTTGTCTGTGATGAATGGCGTAGTTTTGGAGCAGTTGATTCTAAAGACATACGACACGGTCAGAACCCTCTCGCGTCCGCTTCCTGTTGGCGTTGACAAACAAGGCTTGGATTTCTCAGCATGCCAGGCATTCTTTTCACCCTGTCTTTCCTGGAGTTTTGAAAGGCCTGTGAGCCTCCCACCCAGATCACCCAGCATAAAGACACACAAAGCTGTGGGGTTATTCAGTTTGTTCTAAGCTCTCTTCCCCATCGGCTGTTTGCCTAGTAATTCAATTCAGATGTGCAGGATCCAAAAACATGTTTGCTTGAATGAAATCCACCCCTCCACCCACTTTGACCAAGGACTATGCTTTTCTTAGCGCCGTTCCAAGTTGGACAGCCAGGCGGGGTACTGCCATCTCTGTCTTTTTTAGTTTCAAACCCTCTTAAGAGACAGGCATCTTTTCTCTGCACCGGCTCAGCAACCTTTTTGGTTTGTGTGTATTTTTTCCTTCTGTAAACCTTCTTGTTACTACGTGCAGCTGCTCTAACACGGCTTTTAGGTCTTTCTGGCCACAAATAACACGCACATTTATGCAAAGAGAATTATTTCTGTCTGTGGATGTTGATACCATCTGGGTCCAGGTTGCTCTTTATCTGTCCTATCACGTAGATTGTTTATATTTAAAACACGTCTCATGTTCCTTGTGGTTTCCTCATTACACTTTGCTTGTGGGGCGTGAAGTCAGAGGTATGAGGCTGTGGGCTCAAGGAATATTACCTCTACACATAAAGCAAGTGAAAGAAGGCATTGATACATACAGGGCTGTGAACAAGTATTGGACCCCTCTCCCATAATCTGCTGTTTTTGTGTGCGTCTGGTGCTAAACTGTCAGATTTCAAATAAAACTTATCATAAAACAAAAGCCACACAAATGGTAAAGTTTCAAATAATATTTTTTATTTAATAAGAACAAATGGTTATCCAGTACCAGACTCACCAGTTTTCATTCCCAGATACTTATTTGCTCAACTCCAACCAAACACTCCAGACAAATAGTCGCTTCCACTATTCTCTGACATCACTGTGGTGGAATTTTATCCCACTCTTCTACTGCAGAACTGTTTAAGTGCAGAAGATTTGTCAGCATCAACTGCTCTTTTGTATCAGTTATTGAGAGGTGGACTTACTTCTCTACTTGGGATCAATGTCTTATCACATGACCCAGAAGCACTCGAGCTTCAACTCACAGACTGATGGCCTGACATTCTCCTTCTGATTTTTCTGCTAGATAGCAGAATTCATGATTCCCTCAATTGTGGCAAATCATCCTGGCCCCGAAGCAGCAAAGCGTCCCCACATCACAACCACACCTCCATGTACGGCCGTAGGTCAAACGTTCTTTTCGTGGAACGGTGTGTATGGTTTTTGCCAAACGTGATGGGACTCCTGTCTTAAAAAAAGTAAAAATTTCCACTTATAAAATTTACTCCCAAAACCTCTGAGGGTCATTAAAGTGTGTTGGGGCTTAATTTAGATGAGGCTTAATGTTCTCTGGGTTGAGCAGTGGCTGCGGATTCGCCATTCTCCCATTAAGGTGTCTTTCAATAGTGGTGCCATGAACACTGACCTTGTCCTCCAATTCCTTGAATAGTATCTTTTTTTAACTTTTGTTTCCAGCGAGCTGCTGTAGAGAAATTTTGAGGGGTCGGCTACTTCTAAGAGGGTTCACAAATGAACCAAGTCTTCTCTATTATAAAGAAAAAAATTTGTCTCGATGTGGATCCCTGGAGTCTCAGAGCCCTAGAAACAGCTCTGTAACACTCCTTCTTCCTCATCACTTCTGAAATTTCTGTTGATTTTGTCATTGAGTGCTGTTGGTGAGACCTACAAGCCAAAGGCATGTTTCTGAAAATGGCCTATTTGTTAGATGATTTAATTGAATTGGGCTGGGAGGTCTGGATGTGTCCAGTCCGGCTGAAACCGGTCATTGATGCAGTTAGGGGGTTCTGCACTGGCCAAGTTGGTGTGTTGATTCACTTAGTACATTTAAAACTTGTGTTTTGTGTTAAACTTTTGTTTTAGGTACTAACAAAAACAAGAGAAACCTGGAGTTGGTCCAATAAGTCACAATAGTGTGTGGTTCTGGCACAATTGGTGCATTTATCTATTTTACTGAAGTATTTTTAAATCACATGAAGTTATATTTTTTAGAAATGATTCTGGTTTTAATTGACTTGATTCCGAAGTGCTCTTATTTAAGGAAAATGGGCTGGATGATGTAGCTAATTTTAACTGCAAATGGAGGAACGGGCCGCAGGTCCGAATAGTTCAGCACATGGGCATCCTGCACACCCCATTTTTCTCCAGATTCTGCCAGGCTGTTGAACAGAAAGGGAGCCCTGGATCTGAAACTAGTGCTCTCAAACTTAGAAATATGTTGAGAGTTACCGATTGGTGTATTCCAGGATATGAATATTTAATAGGCATCATTTCAAATTCTCACTGAAGTGCTTCCCAAAATGTGTTGGCACTCAGGTCTAAGGTCTCCAACAGCCCTCACAATATTATAGGGAAAATTCAGGCATATTGTACATGAAGAGTAACAACAAAGCACAACTCAAATATATATGACATGTGGGACCTGGGATTTCAAGCCCAAGTCAACACTGTCTCTGCCATGAAGCTTAATCAAAGCTTTTTCCGTGTTGTGTCAAATGGTGCTCGATGTGCATCCACATATTCATGAACCTCATACGATGTAACCGCGGAGAAACCATCCCTGTGCACAGGGACTTTAATATAGCCATGTTTAACGGAAGTAAATATTTTCCTCACTCCATCTGGTATTACAGGAATCAAAGCGTGCTTTAAGCATGGGCGAGACCAATTTGCTAAAGATTTAAAAGGAGGAAAGGGCCTGGCCTTCTCTTAAATAAAAGTAGCAGGAAAAAAGCTGTGATTTGGAACAATTCTAAGGCCGAGTGAAGCAAGAGTGTACAGAAGTCTCAATGCAAACCTTGTTCCCTAGCAGACCACGTTGGAGAGAGACGAGAGGTTGGGAAGGGGGGTGGGGAAGGAATATTGAAGAAAGGTTAGCCTAGAGGAACAAGACTCCTTTCTCCCACCCCTTGACCCTCCCATGTGACAAGTTGAGCCAACAAGTGCTCTATTCAGCCAGGCAGCCAGGGGAAATGACTGAGAGGCAGAGCGATGCCTAATGAAAGTAGAGACGCTGGTGATTATTATTGTCTTCTTGCTTAGCATCGCAGACCCAACGCTGGTCAGATCTGTGCAGGGATCTGCTTCTTTTTTTTAGCGTGTCTTCGAAACGGCGTAAAGAACCGCATGCAAAAAGAAATTTCATCCCTGGACCTTTTCTTCTGCGCCTCTTATCTCCCGTTGTGCCGGATTTGAAATGTTTCTCCAACATTAGCACCATCTTTAGTTAAACACGGCAGTGTAATGGGCGTGTGCTTGGTCCAATGAAAGGACCGCTGTCAGGCAAAGTCGGAGATGATGTCTCCACTCGGTTTACGGGTATTCAGTTACTTTGAGCCTGAGTGTGTTTGTTTGTGGCTTGCTGGTGTGACTTTTGGACTCCATTGTTTTCCTTGGTGAACTGAACAAACAGTTCTTTCCTGGACTAAATCTCCGTAGTAGCTTTGGCATGTGTCTGCATGACTTCTTAGTGTTTCTTGGTGCTGGTCCAGTTTGCATCACAGCTTCGGCCACATGCACACAATTTAGCATGGAGAGCATTCACAGAAAATGGCCTGTTTACTCCGTGTATTTGTTGCAAACAAAGTTCAACAGAAATCTTGTGAATGCATTCTGGATGAGATAGCATCGTGTTTATTCCAGCTACAACAAAAAGATTGCGGATGGGAATCACCGGGGGTCCCTCGATACTTTATTATCAGGCTACTTAAGTCATCCTGACGTAATCCTAGCGCCATTTGAAACAATTTGCAAGATGCTCTGTAATACCGATGTATTTAAATATTGTGATTTGTGACTGTCTTCAACTACAGGCTATGAAAACTTTGTCAACACCTGTTTTATCAAATAAGATAAAGTTCGCTGTCAGTTCATCTCAAAGCGGTTAAATATATTGATGAATAATTGGATCCTTATACACACTGACTGGCCAACGTATCATAAAAACCTGCCTTAAACTTAAAATTTTGCTCCTGACAAACTGATCTGTTTGTATTGCAGTCTAATCCAATTTAACAGAAAACACACATGTGGACTCCTCTGCTACATGACAGATACTTTTACCATCCCCAGTCCTCAGTGAGATAAATGTTAGAGACGATTATGAATCCTCTTCCTGTGACCTCCATGCATGGCAAGTTAGTGTGACTCTTTTTCTGTCCCGAAGATTATACCTCCCTTCTCTTCTGGGATTGGTTTCTGCTTTCGACATGAAAAAGCGTTGTCACATTTCTCTGTTCAAGTGCCTTGAGTGTATCGTTTTTCACAACGTTGTCTGGTTCCTGGTCTTTGCTCATGAAGCAGAAGATGGACTGCATTGTTTTCGAAGTTTGCTCTAAATTTGAGAAACATCGCTTAGCAAATCCTATCTCAGACTGGTAGCACCTGATGTGAACCCTCGCGTTGATAGGATACTCCTCCCATGTGTTATAACAATCTAATTTTTTCCCTTCCGTCATAAAAATCCCAAACACATCCACACGTTTGATCTAAATGCGCCTTTCTGCGGACTTACCTCCATCTTTATTTTATTAATATCCCTCCTTCACACCGTCTGTCGCCTATACTGACCTCATCACAACAAAACAAGAAATCTATTTATTTTATTATTCACCTACTAAAATTTAAATTCATAATTAAAGCCTATATACTAAAATATCAATACATGGCATCCTTGTATCTTATATTATGCAGTATTGTTTTTTTTTCCCACCCATGAAGAAGGAAGCTTTAATAGATTCCCTCTATTTTGTATATGAAGCGTCAGACGCATGTTGGACACCCCTGAATAAATTGTGTTTCTTCTTTTCTCTTTTTCCCCTCATCAAACAGTCCAATAAAGTCCCTGTGGTTCAGCATGCCCATCATGTCCACCCGCTGACGCCACTCATCACCTACAGCAATGAACACTTCTCCCCCGGCACACCGCCATCACACCTCTCCCCAGAGATCCTCGACCCAAAGACAGGTAAAGCCTCACCTCCCTCCAAATCTTCAAGTTATATGCTATACGTTTCTGTGGAGAGATCATTGGCTTTAGTCAGAATTTCCCCGTGGGCTTTGAGAAAGTTTGTTCTACTCTATTCTATTTTATACTGTTCTTTTTTTATTCTATTCTACCAAGTTAAATGTGGCAAAAAGTACTGAAACGTCCACAGAAACCAGGACTCACACTCTTGTGCTTGGAGTGTGCGCTGCTGAAGTTTGAGCTGCTCTTCTCCGACGAAGAACTGGAATGACAGCTTTTAGACACTGTTTTAAATAATTTCTGTGACTACATCATGTCACCTCATTAGGTGTGCGCTGCATTTTAAAATATACTTTCCTCTGTATGTGGCTCGCCTGCAGGTATTCCTAGGACCCCTCACCCATCAGAGCTCTCTCCATACTACCCCCTCTCTCCTGGGGCCGTTGGTTCAATCGCACACCCCCTGGGCTGGCTCATGCCGCAGTAAGTCTCATCTTCAGCTCTCGTGTTCGAAAAAGTTACAAAATACACAATTTTACCTGCATGTTATCATACACACACACACATACACACACACACTCACACACACTCAATCATCAACTGAACAATTATCAGACAACAAAACGATTACAAACAAATATTATAATAAGAAATATGATGTATGTATAAAAGTATAAAAAAAACATGAACCAATGTGATGAAAAAGCAGTATTTAAAGTGGCTCATTTTAGATTAAATAATCAGAATACATGACAAAAAAAGAGTAAGGTAAAGGGGACAGCATGTAGGTATGCTGTACACTCATTGTGCAATGCCTGCAGTTGTCGCTCAATTAACCGCGGTGGCTAACTCTAACATCCGGTGCGTGGAGATGTTTTTAAAAGCAGGGGTTCTAAAAGCTCTTCCAAGAATTTTTCAGCCATGTACCTCCTGATCAGCGGTAAAAAGAAATGCCTTTATAATGTCTTACAATGCGACGCTGTACACATCAGGGTCTGATTTATTCAACGCCACACTTGATGCTGTTTAATTCTTAAATGCTTCCTTTCAAATGACTTAAGACAAAAAAGTCCCTAGAGCTTGTTGCAAATCAGTTTTATTCAACATGCCATAAAAATTTGATAAAATTCTAACTGCAATTGAACTGAGTAATTAAAGGAATTTTGTTGACTGTCTTTTCTTCTAACTTCTGTCTTTGTCTTCTCACGCGTATCGTTGTTAGGCTTCAATCATATACTTTTATTGATTTTTCTTTCGTCTGTCATGCAATCATTTCAGTAGTTAACAACAGTTAACAGATGTATTATATGTATTCTAAATAAAATGTACTATTATTATTATTATTATTATTATTATTATTATTATTATTATGTATTTAATATTGTAATAATACATATGAAAATAATTTTTTTGACTTATGTATGGATTTCTTCTAATAATAATATTAATTCTTACTTTTTTTTTCATTTATACATATATATATATATATATATATATATATATATATATATATATCACTTAATTTATCATATACGGTGGGGTTTCAGGGTCTTATGGGACGGTAAAGTCAACCCAATTATAACTAAGTGTTTTGATAGACGTCAAATAGTGTCATCAGAGATACCCAGAAATAAAATACATTATTATTAATATTATTTTTTTTAAATCTACTTAGGAATTCTTATTTGAGAAACCTCAACACTTTTGAACAGAACAATCTTGTTTAAAAGTCAGAAACCAAAACTGTTTTTGCAAATATATGTCTTATTTGCATGCTCCGTTATACCCTATCAGAACAACAAAAGAGTAAAACATTTGAGTTGACCAAGAGGGGCTAATCGCCATATCCAGGTTTTTCCATTGGTTCTCCTAATCAATTACAACGCCGCTGTTCCACAAGCAGCAGATCTGAGTTCCCGAGTAGAAGATTAGTGATGGTGGGAGCTGTCAGCTGTATTTGATCCACCTCTCTCTGCTCCCCCTCCTCTGTCTCTCAGGCAGGGCCAGCACATGTACTCCATCCCTCCGGGAGGATTCCGTCACCCCTATCCAGCTCTTGCGATGAATGCATCCATGTCCAGGTGAGTGGATCATGTTCAGAACCGCCTCCACCCTCCCAAAAGGGAAACACCTGATATGTGTTGCTCCTATGACTTTCTGTAATCACATTTCACCTGTAACCATAGCAAACACTTGGTCAGATGGAGCTTTAAGCCTTCATATAGCAGAAAACTCATTTCGACGAGCAACTTCGTCGGATGGCAAGCAGGCGTAAGATTCAGGACTACAAAGGGATGTGAATCTATCGAGCAGACGAGCTCAGCGCCCTTAACAGGGTGAACATTATTGGCATTCAGTCCTCCTCCTCTCCTGTCTTATCTCTCTGAGCTAAACTTCCGTGGTCAAACACACACACACACACACACACACACACACACACACACACACACACACACACACACACACACACGCACACACACACACACACACACACACCCATACCCATAAGGCTGAGATGAAAGGGCTGGGAATCGATTAGGACAAATCAAAGCTCATGTGAACCTACACATCCCATCAGGCCTCACTCTCTCTCCGTAGTCCAAACTGGACAGATTTGTAGCGAGGCTTCCGATGTTGGTACGATTTGAAATATTCAGGAGGGCGTCTGTGATCGATAGAATGTAAGACGTTGTGGCAGGAATCACAACATACCTCTACCTGAAATTTTCATGCTATTTAAGGCCTCACATTAAATGTAATAAATGCTGTTCCAATCCAAACAAAATCCTGCCTCTGGACGAAGATCCTAAATAACTTAGAAGCTGTAACTATGAGCTAAGAATGAAAGAAGAAAATCGGATTGCAACATTTTGGGTTACATTAATGCAGCAACGTTACATGAATTATAATGGGAGCATTATTTTTTTTAAATGTGGAGCTTGACTGCATGCCATCACTTGGAGCAGCTTTTCATCAGGGACTAAGTGGGATGTTTACAGAGATAGTCCATATAGGTTTATTACCGAGGGAATGGAATGGCACCTCCTTATTTATACAGCATAAATTATGAAGTGTCGCAGTGGAAAAACAGAAAATACAGCAAAAATATCAGCACTCTATCACATTTTTTTTTAGACTCCATGGATTTTATCTCTTCTTTGAGTTTTAGCTCATATTTTATGTTTGGTTAGACGGAGAAGATTGAATAAGGAGTCAACGCAACAATTTTTTTTCTCTGGGAGTATTTCTGTTTTGATGTTGTTGTGCTTTTATATAACATTTATTTAACCAGGGAAACTCAATCAAGACTAAAAATATATTTTACAAAAACATCCTGGCCAGGACAGGGAGCGGCACATGAAAACAGTGGTGCCGGAATACAGAAATATAAATAATAATTCCCATCATGTTGAGACATAATGTTTTTCACAAGTTATAAACAGCAGGGGTCAAGAAAAAGTTTATAATTAAATCAAAACATCTACAGCCAGATGTTCCCCCCTCAGAGTCTTTTAAGATGAGCTTCAAGTGAGACCATCTTTTAATATTCTGGTAATTTTGCAGCTGATTCCAAGCAGAGGGAGCAAACGACTTAATAGACCTTTTTCAGAAATTCAGTTTGGACTTTAGGTAACACCAGTAGGAATACGTCCTGGGAGCCAAGACAAATTTCAGATTATAAGTCAAGAGATAAGATGGAAGCAGACCAAGAATAGCGATTCAGATAAGTACATGCCGGTGATTAAGATAGTGGGTGGAGAAGGCACAGCGTCTAACTCACAGAAAGTAATGGTGGTTAAAGGCTTTAAAATGAGAGATGAACCCCCGAGCTCCAGCGGGGACAGTGTCCGGTGCGTTGTGAAGCTCCTTGGAAGTGAAACAGTATATCACAGCATCATCAGCATAAAAGTGAAAGTCTGCCATCGGAGCATAATGATCATGAAGAGGATTGGTCCCAGGGTCGATCCCTTTGAAAATACCAATTTGGCTGGAAGTAAAACTTTATACTTGCACACACTGAGATCTACCAGATGGTCATTTTCATCCCAACAGACCAGTTTGTTTTACAGTCCGGTACTGATCAGTCTTTCCTTGTCATTAACTGAAGCTTTGGATGGGTCCATAAAAAAAAATTCTTTTTTTAATTGTTTGAAATCATGAATCGGCAATCGGCTGAGCAGCCTTACTCAGCCCACTCAGACCAGCCTTTCTTCCACTGTAATACTTCAAAATGAAAGCACTTTAAAGAAATTACTCATTATGATTTTAATACTTTAAAGGAAAAATTTGAATTTGCCCAAATCGGTATGACCGGTTAGATTTGATAAAATCCGTGATCGGCCAAGAAAATTGCTATCGGTGCCATCAAATCTAAAGTTATTAAGTAGCTTTACGGCCACTCTAGTTTAACTTCTTTATGTCAGAACACCTGATGGAAAGTTTATTAAAATATTATTGGTAAATAAAAGATCTCCCAGCTGATCACTTTCCTAGCTTCACCTTGTTTGTTAAAGACCGATGACCCTCACCTCATGCGAGGACATGGTTTCATGGCGCATTATTTACCAAGATAAACATGTTGAAATAGAGGTATTTTCCAGTCTAAAATTAACCGGAGTGTGCGATAGCGGTCAGTAGCACTTACTTTTCTCGGTTCTTCATTACAGTGGTCCATTGTTTAAACAATTGGTAATTGAGAGCGGGACACTTTGTGATGGTGTTCGTGTGTACAGCTGTCTGAACACTCTTCGTGGTCTGGAACGTGCTAAGGAAAGTGGTTTCATGTGTCACGGCCATGCTGTCCCCATGGTAACAACACACTCCACTTTTCTTCAGCCTTAGAGGAATAAAGAGGCTTTTGAAAAAGTCTTTATTTGCACAAAAAGCAAGCATTGCACTCATTGTGTGCCTGAATTTAGTCTAGACAGACGCAGTAGGCAAAGCGAGTTTTCCCCGGAGGCTAAGGCAGGGCAGCCGAGTTATCTAAACCTTTATTGGGACAGAAAAAAAAAAGGGTTTGCTGTTAAAACTTTATTTTTGCTCTCTCAGCTTGGTTTCCAGCCGTTTCTCCCCTCACATGGTGAGTCCACCTCCGCACAGCCTCCACCAGACTGGCATTCCTCATCCTGCCATCGTCTCCCCAGCTATAAAGCAGGAGCCTGGTGGTGACAACATCAGCCCTAACATGCATGCGTAAGGACAATTAGAACAGCTTTGACATGCTGCACAAGGTTTGCCGTAATTTGCCACTGTTGGCCCCTAATAACTGTTTTCTTCTTAACATTTTGGGTTAGCAGGAAATCCCCAGTTCATTCCAAGAAAGAAGAAGACAAAAAGCCTCATATCAAGAAACCTCTGAATGCTTTCATGCTGTATATGAAGGAGATGAGAGCCAAAGTAGTGGCAGAGTGCACTCTGAAAGAGAGTGCTGCCATCAACCAGATCCTGGGAAGACGGGTAAGTAGAACAGACGTACATGTGAGTTTATAACTATCTGTATGTGTGGGTCTTGGTTTCCTTTGATATCTTCTCTTTGTTCGCAGTGGCATTCCCTATCAAGGGAGGAACAAGCCAAATACTACGAGCTTGCCAGAAAAGAGAGGCAACTCCACTCCCAGCTCTATCCAGGATGGTCAGCACGAGATAACTACGTGAGTGACTCTTCTCCTGCATCAGCTCTTATCTTCACATGTCGCAAATGTGAGATAAAAATGAGAGCTTTGCAGCCATTTATAAACTTAAGAAGGCAGCGGCCCAACTGGGTATCTTAACAATTTTATGGCCAACCCGAATCTTCGATCCTAATTCCAATCAACGTACGTGACCAATCAACACCAATAGGTAGAGTAGAGCATGGTAGCATGAGCAGGTAGAGTACAGCTAATTTTTTGTACTGTACGTAAAACATGGGATGGTAAACATCATTATCATTAAGACAGTGTCTTCTGCTTATGTAATTTTATTCCTGAACAGAACAGATGATGTGGATCTAAAACCTTGTAGCACAATTTAATAATCTATCCAAGAAAGTAGATGTTAGAAAGGAATAAATACTTCCGCCAAGAGAATTTATATATCCTACTATCCTACTATAATGATGGGTTTATGCTCTTTATGGCGTCACCATAGTGGGATTTGTGAAAAGACAATACTGGATCGACAGTCGAAGCAAGGCAACTTTATTTATACAGAACATTACAGAAACAAACAGCAATTTAAAGTGCATTACACAAACAATCAAGATCATTGGGACAAATTGCCAAATAAATATTTCAACATAGTTAAAAACAGATTTTAAAACATTAAAAACGTTTCTTGTTTTTTTAATCTTACAGGATAATCCTCCTAATTGAATCGAACTTTCTCCTGACAAGCGCCCGTTTATCCTCATAATTTTATTGAAATCCATTGAAAACATTTCATATAAGATTGAGAAATTGCGTTATCTGTTTTACAAATAACCACACGGACAAATAATTGGGAGTGAAAAGACGTGAAATGAATCAAATTCTGCATAGAAAGTAATTCGTTTCCATGAAACTATGAAACAGGATATATATTGATACAGGATAAGACAAATAAACCATTTAACTCCCATGATGTTGGTTTATTAGTTGTGATTACTTCTAAATAAATGCATGAGAGCTGAAGCGCCACTTTGGTGATCACAGGTTCGAAGACGATCGCTCACTTTGACAATCATTTTGCAAAAGTCTATGCATTCATTGCCTCTTGTAGCTCAGTAGGATATTGCAAGCTGGTGTGTGCTCATGATCAGGCACACATGATCAACACATCACTGAGTTAAAGCTGAAAAATGCCTCAGGAAATAAAAAAAAGACATCATCAGCTATGCCATTAATTGCTAAATATGGATCCTTGGTTGCCTGGTGCCAGTTTGGATTTTAAAAAAAGGAAGATGTCGCCGTTAAAGACATGCTCATGACAACTCGTTCCACCGCCTACGAACAAACCGCCCCCGCAGATTTAAGGAATATGAAAAACCAGGAGTCGGCGGACCGCAACAGGCATGAACCAACCAAAGCACCAGCACAAAAACCCACTCAGCTAACCTCTGTGTAAAAGCTTCTTATGAAAAGATGGCGAACTTTGTCACCAACTAAACCCAGACATGGTTAAAGCAAATACACAAAGCATATTCTCCTTCAATTTGTAATTTCCTGTTCCATGCAGAGTTATCATCCCTTTAACATGAGCGAGCCTTTGCAATTTAAAAATATAATAAACACATTTTTAGGGGTATAAAATATCATTCCTGAAAATATAATTTCTAGTTCAAGTCTTAATTTTCTTTTAAACTGAAAATATTTCATCTGAAAACTTTCCCTAATGAAAAACAGCTTTTAACGGTTTAATTGCATCTTTGCAGGGAAAGCGGAAAAAGAGGAAGAGAGATAATAAACCAGACCCAAAACCTGAAGGTAAGAAGCCTTTTTTTCCTTCACAAGCTGGAAAAAGGAGGAAAAACCTGCAGAAACTATGACTGTGCTCCTTTATTCTGTTATTTTTATTTCCTTTTTGCATGGATGATTTTCCTCATTAACACTTACTAACTTCTTTTCCTGCTTTTATATTTTGACAAGCAGCTTATGAGGTTCACTGCTAATAGTGGCAGGTATGTCTGCTGTTGTTCAACCATGTGATCGCAGTTATTTGTCCAAAAGAGGCGGGCTTTCCACGCTGCACTGCACATTTTAATATGGTGTCACATTCTTTCTTTCTTTCTTTTTTTTTTGCATACCATTTGCACGTGTTCAACATCCTGTTTGTTTTGAACAAGCTTCGTAGCTCTCACCGCCGTCATCGCCAATGCTTTAATAATTCGCGGCTGTAAGTGGCAGCATTGAGGGACGTGAACCACATTCGAAACCAGCAGAAAATCCATAATTCAGTTTCTTCTTCTCCTTCACCATCCCCAGACTTCTCCATAAGAAACAAGAAGCAGTGCGTGCAGTACCTGCCCTCGGAGAAGATGTGTGACAGCCCCGCGTCGTCTCACGGCAGCATGCTGGACTCGCCGGCCACTCCCTCCGCTGCATTGGCATCCCCGGCTGCTCCCGCTGCCACTCACTCCGAGCAGGCCCAGCCGCTATCGCTCACCACCAAACCGGAGGGACGCATGCACCACCACTTCTCCCTACTCGGGAAGGCGTCTGGATCCTCATCCTCTTCCTCCTCTTCTTCTTCTTCCTCCTCCTCCCAACCCATCTCGAACCCGGCTGGTACTTCAGGCAACCATTCGACCACACCCATCCTCACCCGGCCGATCCCCTTCACCTCCCTTCACCCCTCCATGCTCTCCCCTCCTTCCCCTTTCCACCAGGCAGCCCTTCACTCCCATCACGCCCTGTTCCAGTCGCAGCCCCTCTCCCTGGTGACCAAACCAACTGAATGAATACGCAACGACAGTTCTCTCCCATTTATTGTGCTGTATATTGCTTTTCTTTGAAATAGGTATTAGAACATCTTTTTTTCTAATTAATGAAAAGGAAGAAATATTATTGGTCAATATTTGACCGTCTCCTTTTCTACATCTCTCAATGAAAACAAAAAATGTATTTTTTGTAAAGTTTACTGCAGAACTGGTTTCTTTTTTTTTTGTTTTGATGCATTTATCCAATGAACTTCTTGTATAAAAGAACCAATGTACATAAAGTTTCTTTATAAAAACAAAAAGGAACAAAAACATGTTTTCTTTTTAGCCAAAACCCGATTAATGTTAGTATTAAGTTTATGTCATAGTACTGGCCAATAATTATAGCCCCCTTTTCAATTCACGAGTGTGTGCCCCCTTCTTTGACATGTTAAATAAACATTTGAAATTGTTTCTTAAAACCGGCGTCTCGTTGTCTTTCCATGTTTTTGTTCATTTAATAAAAAGAGGTACTTGAATAATGTAGTGCGGTTTGGATTAGTACTTAGCAATGGTGACTAAAATGCATAACAAGCTGATAACTGCCTTTTGTAGGTGTTTAGAGTGTAGATTTAATGAACAGTTTAATTTTATTAAAGCCACACAGTAACTGAAAAATATCCATAACACATCTTTTACATTTTGAGCTTTATTACAGTTTTGTTCCAAAAGGACACAGATTCATAAAAAGCTTGCTGATGGTGGCGACGAGTTTAATGTTTAATAAACCAGAATGAGGGTAGTAACCTCACTGGAAAATGAGCGCTTCAACCACAGAAACAGTATAAATACAAATAAAAAAAAGGAATAGGCATCTGCTCCATCTCGGCGTACAGCGTCCCACAACAATGGCAGAAAAGCAGGTCAGCCCCATCCCAGCGCTCCAAACCCAGCTTGGGCTCCCTCTTCCTCATGCACTTTTACTTATTCACCGTTTGGCATGCTGCTTAGGCCTTAATTAACTCAGAGGTAATGGGATGGAGCCCATGGGACCTCATTAGGCATTTCAATTAGGGAAAAATACACAAGGTAGGTTACAGTTTTTGGTGGCTTTGGAGAGGAGGAGTGGTGCCAGGGATAGGCCACTTATGGGAGGGTGGGGGTAGGAGGCTAGCCTGGATCAGCCCACTGATACCACCCCCCCTACCTCCCTACCTACAGGAAGAAATCTGCCGCCTGGATCACAGTGAGAGAGCATTTTACTGAAAATGAATGAAAACAGGATATTTGATTGTACTCCACTGCTAAACACACTTAGAAACTGGCTACCAGTTTTTTTATTGATTACTGATCGTAAATTCAGTTTACTTATGATGCTTAGAGGATCCCTTAAGGATCTATAGGAAGCATATATGATTACCTTTGTCTACCCTTACATGGGGAATCGTCTTCACATCTCAAAAACTGCTGGACAGAATTCAATTTCACACATGGGGCCATAAAGGTGTGCATCATTTTATTGGTTTCTTCCAAATTCTTTATTTTTGTTGCAATTTTTCGGGTCATTTTCAGTTCACTTTGCTCAATTTACACATGATAGGGGTTAGGATCAATCTGTGTTAGGAGAAATAAAGTTCTTTCCAGCACCAGGTTCTTGGAAACAACTCTTTTAGTCTGTCCTTTTAAGTTCCAACCACTGCAGTTTAAAGTGTCATGATTTATTTTTATCTCAAATTTGAATACTTTTCCTTGGCAGTTCATGATCATTCTGGTAGGTGATCTGTCTCTGACATCAGTGAGAGCACTCAAGTACTGTGACTTGAAATGTCTGATATGCTGGGTCATTATTGAAATGATTAAAACTCTTTTTTGGGCATTCATTTCCTGCTTTGCTGGCCATTAAATGGCTGGCAGCCTGCCATCTTTTTAGACTGAGGGTCAGAAAGCAACCATTTCTTTCTGTATCACATTTAATAATGGTAATACTACTACTACTACTAATAATAATAATAATAATTAATTTGATTTACAACATACTTTACATTTGGATCAAATCTAAAAGTGCTAAAATTTGCGACCATATGTCTCCGGGTCATTGCTGCTTCGATCCTCCATGTTTGGAGACCCTCTATATTTGACCAAACTCTCATTGCTGACAGATTACTGATTATCAGTAAGAGAAAAGCCACATGAATCCTACAGTTCACGCCGTTGTCACGTCAGCAGGAAATGGTTTACATGCTATTCTCATTCATCTAATCAACAGTTTTCAAACTTGGGTCAGTTTTCAAATCTTTGACTGGTTCTGTATCTGATTTAAGATCACATCTGAATGGAAAACACCAGATTCCACTTGGTTTGTGATAGTCACGCAATGATGAAAAAAAAAAAATCAAGCAACTATTGGTTTTAAGTAGTTGGTTTATAATCACATGTGGTTTTCAGTCCGACCCAGCTGCCGTCACATTTTTTGCACGCAGTTTGCCAAAAACCATTCTGGGAGGGTTGTGTTTTCAAATGGAAAAGCGAAAATTACTAAAATTCTTCAATCTATTCCTGTATCCTCCTTCTCTCCCCCCCCCCCAAAAAAAAAAACCTCGCTGACCATCACTGCACTACTGTAACCACTGTAAACAACGCAAGACAGCCATGATGGCATCACTGTTTTATTCATTTTGATAATGACTCTCTGTTGTGACGATGATTCTCTGTTGTGAAGGTGGGGTCCTGGTGAAGATCTGTTCACACTGGTGGCAGATCTGGGACACATACAAAGACCCGATAAATTAAAATGAGCAGATTTGTGCAAAAATCTGAATGATGTCACCACCAACCACAGTATGAACTGAGGCTCTCCTCATCTCCTCTTTCAAATGTTCCCTATGTTTTCCATGAAAACGAGGATTAGATTTATGTTCAACTTGAGTCACAGCACAGAATACAAATACTGGAATACACTAGAATATTTACAATATCATCTATTGCTTCAGCAGTATTGAGACTGCTTCTGCTTTTATGCACCCACACTGTAGAACTCACCGTTGCCGGAAAATAGGACGGTATGGAAATTAAAAACATATTTTTTTAATTTGGCTTTTAATTTCCTATGAGGTTGTAGCATTATATCCTTTTTTTTCTTTCCTCATTTTACTTTACAGATGACTATATTTCATAGTTTCATTGTCACAGTTGGTCGTCTCACCCAGTTGAGTTTTGCTTAATTGATTCTAGATGAAGGGATCCGTCTCTCCAGATTTTATTTATCCTCACTTTCCTGTATATTTTCTGACATAGTCAAACACACACGTCATAAGATTAAAAAAAAACAACCACTTCTTCTCTCAGACTGCTTTCTAAAGCACATATGTGGTCAGAGGATGTATCCCACCCCCCAACGGCTCCACCCCTCTACTCACCAAACTGTCAAGTCTCCCCTGCTATGTCTTAAGCAATCATTAGGAATAATAAGTCTTTGCTTGTTCTCTGCTCTATCTTACATCATTCCAGGAACAAAACACACACTCGGGTGCCATTGCTGAGCCACTTCACCAATCCGTCAGTGAAATTTCAGGTAATGAGTTGTCAAAACAGCCAGAGAATCTGTCTCCTCAAGGCCATACATCCAGCGCAATGTTCAATTCTTCATAGACAGAACCCTTATTATCAAGCTTTGAGTGAATATGCTGGTTGGACCAGTTAGGACAAAATTCTCCTCCTTTGCCTGTCTATTTAGTTTTTTCTATAAGTTTTATCATATTGAAGGAAATCACATGAGCCCAGAAGAGCTGACGGATTCTTAAAGTGTGAGGAATATGCTTACTTTTAAGCAGAATATTTGACATGGTATAATATCTTCAAAATTCCCATGCCAACTCATAATGTAACGCGCCACTAGTTTATCTATAATCTAGCTCCGCTCAAAATCTGCCATGAAAGCACGAGGTCAGATTTAATACATGTTAATTTTTGCTCATTAAATTCTTCCAATCTCTTGCCAAGGTTCCATTTCGGGCCTTCCTTTGATCCTGAATTTATTCCAGGTTAACCCTTGGATACTTCACACGCTTAATATCTCAGCTATTATGCTCCTCTGTTATTTGAGAGGCGTTCTTTCAATAAAGAAATCACAGAAACACACAGCTAGCGGCGCTGTTTAGTCCGAGTAAACACAAAAACATCAACAACATCAACAGGAAGGAGGATGGACCCTGATAATTTTATATCCCTGTCACATGAAAAAGAAGATTGCTGATTTAGAGCGGGCTGATCCGATATCTTCCATCGATTCATGACCTTACATTCCATAATAACAGGATGCTTTGTTTGCTCCTCATGTGGTTTCTCAAAGTGATATTAATTGATTATTTCACCAACATTCTCTGCAGCTTAGCAGGACTCAGCTGGGGCCTTCGTGACGATAGGTATGGCTGGCTGTGAGCTTAAGAACCTCCTCAATGTATTATTCATACCCATTTGACCTTAAAGATGGAAATGCAAATGTATGTCAAGAATGAGGGGGATCATCAGACTTTTCAAATGTCAAACAGCCTGCAACAATTAAGACATATTCATCGCAGGTCCCACACCCCCAGCTGAGGGGTGTGGGACCTTTAATTTGCATTTTGATGCTTATCTCATCACTCTCAAATGTATTATCTTTAAACATCACATTTATTGTGTTGCTGAGCTGTAATGTTTCGCTACTTACTCTTATTTATATGGTTTTGTGCTCTGTAGTCTAGAGAAAAACATCACTCTATACCAGTCACAGTTATTGTGTTTTCGTTTTCTGCAAACTCCCACAGTCACACAGGAAATATTGTGTCAGGATTTTCATATATAGTATTGATATAGCGCCATCTGCTGATGGTTTCTCTCTCTGACTTAAGAACTTTCGATGGATTCAATGTCTCCATCATATCAACGCCTAACCTGTGGGTGGCAGTAAAAACACAAATGTTAGATGTGCTCCTCTCCACTTGGGTTGGGTCAGTGAACAAACAACAACCGTCCATCTGCTGATGTTACATCATAGTTCATCACGATTGTGAAAAAGTATTGGACCCCCCCCTCCTTATATTTTTCTACTTTTGTGTGTATCTCATACTAACTAATTTAAATAATGGTAGCAATTTGGTTTTGGTTTCAGAAAATACATTTTTATAGGAATCCTAGGGCGTAACGACATTCATAGAAAGGATGTTCTTGATGATGTGGATGAAAGTGATCTTCACAATCATAGAAAAAGATTTATTTTCTTCATCTACATATCTTGAAATAAATCAGTTTGTGGAATAGATGTGATGTACTATATAGTGGTCATCCATTATTTTATTGGGATATGTTGTTTGCAAATAAAAAAATGGGAGTTCCACAGAAATGTCCTTCGTAGGTTAATCTTCCTCTTACTATTAAGATTATCCCTTGTATGTTTGTCTGGAAATGTATTTACATCCCTTTAAAACTGTCAAGCATGAAGTCCACATAAACACTTAAAGAAAGCTTGACTTGATGTAATTACTGATCATTTTGAATCTTCTTTCAGAAATCTGTTGGGACATCGAGGGGCACATTAAACGGACAGGCAGGTAAAAATGACACACTTTCTCTCAAACTTGATCTAATATTCTTTGTTAGGTTGTAGACCATTATTATTATTATTATTATTATTATTATTATGACTATTAAATTAAACCATGTTATCATATCTTTTAGGGAACTCCTGTAAAATGAAGAGGAAGGATATCATCACCAGTCGTTGCAGAGATGAAGAGGAGGAAGATGAGGGAGAACAAAGTTCTCCTGTCAAAGTGTTTGATGCGGTTATTGATCACATGATTGGACAAATAGAAAGATGCTTTAGAATAACCATCTATAACATCATGAAATTTGTAAAGGCTCTTAATCCCTTCAAACAGCCGTTTTTTAGTGGAGGAGGTTCTTATGTTGGCCAATGTTTTAAGAATCGGGTGTTAAAGATCTTAACATGATCTTCACCAGGTGAGGAAAAGTTCTGGACAGACTGGTACAGAAGAATGAAGAAGGGACTCGTACCAATCTAATGGACTTCTCACTGTTTTGTACCATCTCCAGATGTTCTATGAGCTGCACAGGTTCCACGCAGTAGTTTAGTGTTACCAGTGAGCAGTGCATCATGGGAGCAGAGTCTTTAACTCTAAGGATCATAAAGAATCATTTGCGGTCTACTGTGACAGAGAATAGATGATCCAGAGTGGCCGTAATCAGTGTTGAATGTAAACCCACCAAAGCTTTGGATTTAAAACATTTGTGAGGCATTTTGCTGGACAACTTGGTCATCGCCGCATTCTTCTCTTATAGGATCCAACTTTATGTCATTTTAAGTCCTGGATATGTACATATGACCAAAAGTGTAATTGGATGGGACTGACTTGTAATGATAGGCCACATCTTTGTATTAGAATCCTCATTTTTATAAAAAAAAAAAGTAAATTGATGATAAAATTGTAATTTTTCCTATAAATAATTCTAAGAATTAATTCTTAATTAATTCTTAATTCTTATAATTCTTAATATTCATTGCAGTTGCCTTTGCGTAGGATTGTAGCCCTGAGCTTGTTTAATGAAAAATTTAATTTTAGATAAGGATTAAGAGAGTATTACGTACAAATAATTCCATAGATTTTAACCTTGTTTTACACATCATTTAGTGAGATGTAATTGCCAGATTCTAGGCTAAGTGATGGCATTTTGTTAAGAAAAAAGGATTTGTATTCGGAAAAATATCTGAAGAAACAATTTGCCTTATAATGACACCTTTAAATATTTCAATTAAATATTCCTTGACGACACAACTCAGTTACTCATATAAAATAATTAATTTAAGAGCTTGTCCAAAGAAACATTGCTATTATATATGATTTTTTTTTTTACAATTAAATCTCTCTTGCGTCCTTGATATTGTGTATATGTATATATACATTTTCCCGCCACCCCATTAAATCTCCATGCCACCCCATGAAAATGTCTCTAGATCCGCCACTGACAGAATGCTTTAGTGTAGCAAGGTTGGAGGGTTTGTGATCATGAACTGCACGTTTGATGTCCCACAACATCTTCTGAATGTGATCCGACTAGCCCTGCCTAAATATCAGCAAAAGCCACAACAAAATGCATCAAGAAAACATGCTGCAAAAGCCACAACACATTAAGAACGAACACTGCGAAAGCCACAATGCTTTAAGAAAGCATGCTGCAAAAGCCACAGCGCTACATCATTTTAATTTTAAATCAGCTGCTACAGCTATGAGGACTCCTGATCTCTGATGAGCATTAAGAAAATAGTAGTAAACCACTTTTTATTTCCTCGTTATAGATTATTATTACTTATCCTGGCTCTGGGTACTGTTTGGTGTGCGGATTGATACTAAAATATCGATACATCCGATCATAGCGTTTCTCTTCAAGAATCTATTTTCATTCATTTAAAAAAATCCATATTTATTCTCCGTAATCTCTGGGTAAAGTGTATTTTTATTATCACCACGAACACGTTAGAAAGTAATTACCCTGTCACCAGAATCTAGTACCAGCTGGAACTTCATTTGTTAAGACAAATCACGGCTCCATAACGCATTGATTGACAGATTTTTGAACCAATCTGATCTCATATTTGTTGTGTTGGGCGTGTTCCTTTGTGTCAGTATGCGTACAGCGGTCCATTCCAATATGTAACCTCTCTCAAGGCGGTTATTTTCAGCAAATTAATGAATACAATCTTATCGGATTAATACAACTGACGGCCAGGACTATCAGCATCTCCATGTCTGTGGAAAGGGAACTTCTTATTTGAACAGAAAGGCAGCGGTGTCCTATATGAGCGTGTCATTCATTCATTATCTCTAAACACTCATCTATGTGTGAGCTCTTTGATGAACTTGTAACTCGTCCAGGGTGTACCACGTGTCAATCAGCTTTTTTCTCTTCAAGTAAGACAGGAGGATGGACTTTTTCTTCAAATGGTGAACAGCTTTGGGGGGATGTAATGGATTTTCATGTATCTTAAAATAGCTTTTGATTATTGCTGGCTGTAGGTAGTTGCTGCTGTTGTGTTGTGAATGAGGTCCAGTTAAATTGTCTTTTTTGCTGCCAGCTTAAGTTATTTGATGGCAGCATAATTGCTGGAGTATAGCGTTTAAGGCCCAGGTCGAAAATCCACAGACCTGATATCATTATATATATTATTATAAAAGGCCCACTTTATTTTCTTTTTCTGAGCACCTCATGCTTTGTGCAAAACACCGATATGTTTTACTTGGTATTGGATTAAAACGAAAACAAGTGGTATTGCACATCAATACTGTGTATGTTAGGGTCATTATTAAGTGTATTTGCTGTATTCATGATGTTGATTCACCTTTTTTTCAAGTATCCTGTTTAGCTCTTTTCATTTTACGGCAGGGTGTGAGGTAAGCCTCAAAGAAATGTGATAAGTTGTGAATGAAGTAATCTGATAAAAGATTCAGAATATTTGGCATTTGACCATGATCAAAAATGAAGCATGTATTAATTTAAGTGGGAGTTAAATGAAAATGAGATTTCTATTAAAGAATGACTGTTTAAAGGAAAAACATACAATGCGTTTAGCTAGTAGAAACTCTTTTTGTATAACATGAATTATCTATTTTGCTCAGAAAGACAATTACTTCTCACCCCTTTGTTCATTGTCCTGAAACCTCACACGCATCAACAGAAAGGAAGGTGTTCATGCCTTGAGCGAGCAAGCGATATTTTGTAACCAGACAAAAAAACAGGTTTTGAGGCAGCTGTAATGGTAATATGGTAGCTATTGAGAAACTAAAAAAGTGTTCGCTTCATTCTTCACTCTGACCAACAATGGTGAAAGAAGAACTCCTTCCCAAATAAATGCCAGTCATTTTAAAACTTGATATTTATGATTCGATTTTTTTTGCACAGGTACATTTTGGCTGACCACTGTATGATGAAGCAGTTACAACATTTGACTTCAAACCCAACAGAGAAAAACAATGATGCAATGATATCCCTATTAGATCTCCCAAACATCAAAACATGATCTGGATCAATACTTAATTCTGGACCTGGATATCCAGGATGTTTTCTTTATAGGGTTCGCGTAACATTTAAAAACAGTCCTTGTGTTTCCTGCTTTATTCTTTCTTTTTGTTTCTCTTTTGTCGTTATTGACTGGCTCCTTGCATAACCTTGTCCTCTCTGACCTACCGGTGCCAGATTGAGCTCGCTGCTCTCTTTTATTAAAACTCATACTTTGATCTGTTCTCACTGGCATATTGATGTTCTAATGTTGTTGGTAGAATAACAGACTATATTCTTTTATGGGTCAAAAATGTTTAAGGTTTTCAAATTTGCCGAAAAATAAAAATCTATTCCAGTTCTAATCTTTTTTTATATTCATTGGAGTGTCACCTAAGCCCCTATATTAGTTATATTCATAACTGACACATGAGGTACAATTTCATTCGAGTATGATTAAAGCAGCATTGAACAATTCAAAGTAGAAAAAGCACTCAGAGAGAACAAACCCCAGCACAGGCCAAAACCTTCCTCTGGGTAAGATGTCATGCGTTTAAATCGCTTTATCTCTGGTTTGAATATGATTTTATACGGATCATATAGTCTATGGGTCTGCTCTGTATGACGATTGTTGTATCATTTCCTGTTCCTATCAAATAAAACATCAAAGGAGCAAAGGAGAAGAAATCCTTTATTGATAGTGAAATTATTTCTCTGCATTTGACCCCTCCCTGAGGGGGCAGTGGGAGGCCCCTTTGAAGCGCCCGGGGAGCTAGGGTTCCAGGGTCTTGCTCAAGGACCCTACGACATGTAGACCCTGGTGGAACTCTAACCGGCTTCCAATCTTCCGATTTGGGAGACGGCCGCTCTAACCACTGAGCTAGAGCCCCCCTTTGGACACAGTATACAACATCAGAGTTCAAATGGCTAATTCTTTTAATTTCTTTTATATTATTTCATTTTTAAATGCTGTGAAACACTTAACATCATCAAAATCACCTCTAGGATATACCAAAACCTACTTCAGGGTAAAATTTCATGCAGATCTATCCATTAATCGTTCCGTAATCTTGTTGACAGACAGACAAATGCACAGTGGTGAAAACATAACCTTATAAAAATTTTCCCTACATTCCATTTTTTGGGGGATTTCAAAAAAAAATTTTTTTAATATATTTTTTATTTATCTATTTTATATTTCTTCATTTTAATCCTTACTTTTCATATGCAATTTGATTAAAACTATGTTTTCTGTGTTCTACTGAATGACAACCATTTTGGTTCCAAAGGTTACTGAAGGGTGAAAACGTGAAATCATCAAATATTTTAGAGAGATTTCAAAGGGTAATCATGTGAGTGATGTCCCATCCTGTCACATGATTACCATCATGTGATATGCTTAAAAAATTACTTAAAAACATGTAAGGATTCTCTGTATTTTCAAGTCCCGATGGAAATTAAATAGATTTCTTATTAGAGAACGCACTAGTATTACTATCAGTATTTAAGTGTGGTGTTGGTAATTTTAGTAAACTTTCTGCATGTTATATTCTCTTCTACTTGATTTTTTGGTATTTTATATATTTTTAATATTTACAGGGGAGCGTTAACAAGGTTGTCACGTTTTTCAAGGTCCCTATGGAAATAAAAAATAAATAAATCTGCAGCTGATTCAGGCCAAGAGAGTAGATCATATCAGTCCAGTGCTCAGAATCTTTCCTGTCTGCCAAAGAATTAATTTCAAAGTACTGCATTTTTTGTATAATTAAGCCTTTTAAATTCAGGTCCAAAATATATTTCTGATCTGCTTCACAATTGTGAACTATCCCGACCAATCAGGTGGTGTGGAGCCGCTCTGCAGCCTTTTCGCTTTAGTGAAGAAGTTAAATAAATAGTTTTTCTTTTACCCAAATCTATCTTTAAACAAGTAAATATACTAAGTTTAAATTTACTTACACTTAAGTAAAGAAATGTGTACTTTAGCCACCCCTGACGTCAATAGAACCCACACATAGATCTGGAGTTGCAGCAGTCAAGCCTGTAGGTGGCGGCAGATCCGTTGTGTTTCATTAACTCCGTAGAAGAAGAAACGGCTATTCGAACACGGAAGCAGGAGCAGCGTCTATTAAACCTCCAACCTGTCACTTGCGTTTGTCACCGCAGATTGTGTTGGCGGCCAGAAGGAGAGACAGATCAGACAGATTAGTCTGTTTATTATCGTGCTAACAAGATGAGGACGTCTTTCTTTGTCCTCACGGCATTGCTGTCTTACTGTTTTGTCAGAGGTGAGTGGAGTTTTGTATCGTTTTGCTGCGCAATGAGACCCTTAAACAGGACATTAAGAGCAATATTTGACTCCCACAACACAATGATCACCAATTCACTGAATGGAGATTCACACTCAGTTCAGTCTGCTTCAATGGGAAGTCTGCTGTGGAAATTATGCACAGTAGAACCATAGAGGGTTAACTCATTTGTGCCAACATAAAATTATCTGGGTTACACTCAGATTTAAAATGGCTCTTTTTAATTTTCCATGTGAGACTAGAAGGACTCGGAACCAATGTGCAATCAGAATGAAACAGAATGATTGTTGATTCTATTGCACGTCCTTATTTTTTATTCTCCTTTTTACAATCATATATTGTTTGTTTTGTTGAACCACTATCAGGCAGTTCAGTAAAACAAAATTGAAGAAAAATGGTTGATACAATCATGATCCCAACTACAAGCAAAAAAACAAAACAAATTTTTTTTTCATTTTAACCAGAATCGGCCAACCACAATTCCAAACCATGGACTTTTATAGATTTATGTGTGACATTCAATATCGATACTTCCCTCTCAGAGAACGTCGATTAAACTAGCCATAGAAATTCAAGCAATTTAGTTTTGATTTTATTATGTGTGTCTGAAAGATAACTGTTCTTGTCCAATGCTTGCTTCATTTGGTGTACATCACTCTTTATTCTTTTTTTGTGACATTTGAAATGTGTGACTTCCAATTTTGTCTGTACGAGCTGCACATTGGCAAAGTTGCATCAACTCTGCTGACGTGCAAAAAAATCTGAATATAAAATTTGGCTTGTTGGACTGGAGTTAAATTAAACCTATCGTAAAATCATTTTAGGGATTATATATAGAGGATCTTTTTCAAACAAATGCTTAAAAAAAAATCCGGATTCACACCTCGGTTTTATCTATCACAAATGGCTAACCATTCTACCCGGTTTTGAGGTACTTTGACAAAATAAACTTTTATAGCTCTATCTTGCCATTTTTGAAAAATAAACGAATGAGCCCCTTTGTCCACATTCACTCCAAAATCTAATGGGCATGTAGCTCTTTGTTGCTTTACGCACAACCCTTCATCAAAATCTGTCAGGTGGCTTATGCACGTGTTGTAGAAATGTTGTAAAGATTATTTTTACAGGACTCTGAGCATACCCAAGACATGGTATTGGCAATTCAATTTGTTGTAGACCAGAGGTGCCCAACCGGCCGATTGAGATCTACTGGTCGATTTTATTTTTGCATTTATTTGCATAAATAACCTCAGGTTCATCGCAGCACTAGATAAAGAGAGGAGTTGAGTCTGCCTCAACTGTTCTGGACATTCACTAATTTTCTCTAATCGCTCATACTCGTCATTCATTCATTTTCTCTAACCACTGATACGGGTCATTCAGTCAAGCTGGTTTTCCAGTCTTTGTCATTCTTTGATGTCAGTTAACACTTTCACTCTGCCTTCATGTCTAATGAAGCCAACAGCTAAAAAAAAAAGGCAACACTTAAATGACAGATTCAGATTGTGCCGTTCATTGAGAACAAAATGACATAAAAACAGTCAATGGAAACTAAAATCATGAACCCACCAAGGATTGGATTCTAAATCATACCCAAAATCAAAGTGAAGAACTGAGACCACAGGCTGATCCAAGTTGTGTGAAATTCATAACAACTCAAAATCTGTATTTGACCCCACATGCCTGTTTACCCTCCTGGAAATATCAGGGCATGTTCCTGATGAGACAGTAGAAGCAGTCCCCTACCAAAACTGGATTAGGGCATCTGAGAGCTCCAGGACAGTCTGTGGTGTGAGGGGGTGGCATCTGATGTACCGATACATGATGTCACAGAGGTTCTCAGTTGGATTCAGGTTGGTTGACGCGAGGGCAAGTCAATGGCATGAGTACCGTGGTCATCAAGGAACTTCCAGTGCACCACAAGAGGCTGGGCATTGTCCTGCATAAGAGGAACCCAGGCTCCCCTGCACCTGTGTAAAGTCTGAGCATTTCATCCCGGTACATAACAGCAGGGTAACATTGGCTAGCACATGGCGGTCTGTGAGATCCTCCAAGGATATGCCTCCCCAGACCGTCACTGATCAACGGCCAAACCGGTCTTGAGGAATGATGTTTCCGGCAGCATGGCATTCACCACGGCATCTAGCTGACTCTTTCACATCTGTCACATGAGCTCAGTGTGAACTTGCTCTCATTTGTGAAAGAACAGGGCAATAATGGTGAACATGCCAGTTCTGGTGTTTTCTGGTGAATGCCAATCTAGCTGCACGGTGGTTGGCTGTGAGGCCTTCCACCATTACGATGGGCCTTCATGACGATGTTGCTCAGAAACATCCCACCAGTAGCCTGCTGGAGGTGCATTTTGCAGCGATTTGGCAGTCCTTTTCCTTTTCCGGAGGAGGAGGAGCCGGAGGAGGAGGAGCCGGAGCCGCCTTTTGTGGCCCTGGCCAGCCCTCCTAGGGAAAAGGCCAGTCTGCTGGTATCTCCTCAACGCTCTCAGGACTGTTCCTGGAGACACAGCAAACCTTCCTTGGGTGGGGCAAATATGGATGTGACATCCTGGAGGAGCTGGACTACCCGTTTAACCTGATTTGGCTGCAGGTACCACCAGATCATGCTCCCAGAATTGACAAGGACGTTAGTAAAATGTAAAACTAGAGAAACAGTCAGGAAGGATAAGGAGAATGAAATGGTCTGAAGTCCCCACCATCAGAACCAGAACCTTTTGGGGGGGGTGCTTTGCTGTTGCCTCTCCCGTCCACCTGTTGTCACTTTCATTTGAACCAAAGCAGCTGAAACTGATTGACAGTTGACCATGCTTCCTAACTGGAAATTATATCGCATAAGTTTAACTGACTCCATTTTGTATTGTGATGATTAACAGTTCCCTTGCTTTTTTGAGCAGATTAATTCATATACACTACTCAAGAAAATAAGTGGTAATGCATTCAGAATCATACTAAAAATCAAAGTGAAAAAAAGAGAGATCCCAGACGGATCAGATTTGAGTGAATTCCTTCAAGACAACTCCTATTGTGGATCAGTTGTGTTTACGGCCTACATGTGCCTGAATGCACTCCCTAAAACTTGCGGGCATGCTCCTGATGAGATGATGAATGGTCTCCTGGGGGATCTCCCCCCCCCCCCTAGACCTGGATCAGGGCATAAGTCAGCTCTTGGACAATCTGTGGAGCGGCGGTTGATGCAACGATACATGATGTCCCAGAGGTGCTCGATTGAATTCAGGTCTGGGCAATGGGTGGACCAGTCAATAGCATCAATGCCTTCGTCATCCAGGAACCGCGGACAAACTCCAGCCACGCGAGGCCGGGCAGTGTCATGCACCAGAATACGGTCTGACGATCTTATCCAGGTACCTAACAGCAGTCAGGGTACCCCTGGCTAGCACGTGGAGGTCGGTGCGGCCCTCAAAGGATATGCCTCGCCAGATCATCACTGACCTACCGCCAAACCGGTCATTCTGGAGGTTGTTGCAGGCAGGACAACGTTCTCCACAGTGTCTCCAGGCTCTCAGGTCACTCGCATGTGCTCAGTGTGAACCTGCTCTGACTGTGAAGAGAACAGGGCGCCAATGGCGGATCTGTCAGTTATTGTGTTCTATGACGAATGCCAATCGGGCGACACGGTGCCCGGCTGAGAGCACAGGCCCCACTTTTGGAAATCGGGCCCTCATGCCACCCTCTGATATTTGGGCAGAAACATGCACACGAGTGGCCTGTAGGACGTCATTTTGTAGGGCTCTTGCAGTGCTCCTCATGTTTCTCCTTGCACTCAGGAGCAGATAGCGGTCCTGCTGCTGAGTTGTTGCCCTCCTATGGACGCCTCCACCTCTCCTGGTGTACTGGCCTGTCTTCTAGTATCTCCTCCACTCTTTTCACACTGTGCTGGGAGACACAGCAAACCTTCTGGTAACTGCACATATGGATGTGCCATCCCGGAGGAGCTGCACTACCTGAGCAACTTCTGTGGGCTGCAAATACCATCTGTCTATCTGTCTCTCTGTCTCTCTGTCTCTCTAGCTCTATCTATCTATCTCTCTCTGTCTCTCTCTGTCTCTATCTATCTATCTCTATCTATCTAATCTATCTATCTATGACAACACTTGGTCACTTTAAATCCACAACCAGACTACAAGGGGCAGAGTAGACTTACAACACCGGTTTATCTTTCTTGTATTATTATTATTGTCTTTAATTGATACTAACCTGATGTACACAAGGTTCATATCTCAATTGTTTGTCTTGTGTAGTCTGTTGCTGATGTAACACTGGAATTTCTACCTGTGGGGTGAATAAAGTAACTTCTTATCTTAGGTTAGTCCTAAATACAGGACTGCTGACATGCTAAACATAATCCACTGCTATCCTTAGCCCGAAGAAGGGATGTGTCAGCTTGTTGGCCCGATCAGGCTGCTCCAGTGTTCAAAGTACAAACAGTAAAGCACAGAGTGTGTAAATAAAGGACTTTTCTTTCACAGTGGTGAAAAAGCCCTATCTTGCAATGTCATCTGGATCTACTCGAAAAATGAAACCAGGATCCAGATCCCCATCCAAGAATTAAAAAGAATCTTGACATTTTTGTGAAACATCTTAAAGTGATTTACCAACCCTGACAAAGGCTTACTATAAGAACTGTTGGAGGTTAGCGTTCCAGAGGGCCTATTTTTGGCAAGGTGTTTATTCTGGTCATCGCAAGAGTAAACAGCTATGTTTTTACCAGTTATTAATGTTATTGTATCCTTTGGTTTTCTTATGTTGTCATCATACCAAATTGTCCGCCGATTAGAAATTCCTCAATTTCCACTGTTTTTCTAATTTACAGGAGTTCCACTACCAGAAGAAACAAATACCGATGACCATAATGCAGCATTATCCGGTGCAAATGGGGACGACCAGCTCAAAGCCGGTAATAATGGTGGGTAACATTAACATACTTCTCACCAAGCAGCAGAGAAACATAATGATGGTAACGATGGGAATTCACACAGATAACATAAAAACGGATGAACAAGTAATATCAGTGGCAGCTAGGTTAGGCATTTGAAGCAAGGCGAACAAAGGGGTGGTTGAAATATCCAGGAAAACCTGTCATCAGAAGGTGGGAAACAAACTGACTTCAGTAAAAATTTCAAATACCTACAAATGTATTTACAGTTGAAGACCGCTGCTAAACATTGCTGCAAGTCGCTGGAGGAAGCTCAGAAGACTTGATCTTCTGTACTGTAACTGAAGTATTATCCAGAACCAAATTGAGGAGAGTTGACTCAACGATATATGTGAAACAAAGACCAGGAAGGTTCCTTCAGAATTTTTGTGGCATTACTTAAAGTATTTAACCCCACATGTATTTATTGTATGCCTCAAGTTACATAAGAACACATTGTTTTTATCTGTGTGGGATCTCTGCTACCTGGGTTTTAGGAGAAGATAAGAGATAGTGGCACTCTAACTTTGGACGTTGGCACACTCATAAAGGTGTGTGCCAACGTCCCTCAACGGAGGGTACAGAGGGTACAGCTTTTTAAAAGAAAAAAAAAGGGGTACAGCTTTTTAACTTATATGGGAAACGTCTGCTTTCTGTCGGCTGTAGAATTTTCAACTTACCACATATCTGGAACAAACACCCATGGAGCTGCAAGTCTGCTAAAAGCAGTTCTTTTAAAACACAAATCTATTTAAATGCATTTTTGAATTTGAACTTTCGTTGCTTTTTAAGTGTTGTCATGCCATATTTCATACAAATAAACTAACCTTGCCTTGCAGGGGTAAGTGTGCAAGAAGACGAGGAGTCAAAACCGAATAAAACAAATGTGGAAACGCCAGCGGGAGAGGGCACCGATGAAAATAAGAAAGCGGGACTGACCTCGGATGACGAGAAGAAAGCGGGACTGACCTCGGATGACGAGAAGAAAGCGGGACTGACCTCGGATGACGAGAAGAAAGCGGGACTGACCTCGGATGACGAGAAGAAAGCGGGACTGACCTCGGATGA